>CANIUD010000893.1:0-63637 GCA_947470075.1 Closterium sp. Yama58-4 | reverse complement strand
GAATCCTCCTTCTCAGAAGCCCAAGTAGCATCGGTAAAGCAAGTGAGAAAGAGCTTGCCTTCTCCAAGCCCTCCCCTTTCTCTTTAGCACCTCAACCCGTTTCTGCTTCACTGTGTAGATGCGGAGTATTGAACTCCAATGCGTGGGTAAGAGTTCAAATACTTCACCACGCGCTCAGCTGCATCCACCTGCTTCTCTGATGGATTCTGCACCACCCTAGCCAGCTGCCCAACTGAGAAAGAAATGTCGGGCCTCGTGTGAACTGCTGCATTCAACGGATGCCCACCAAGGACTGAAATTGAAATTGCTGCTGCTCTCGGCTTCAACCCCTTATCCTCTCGCAGCTTCACAAGCTTGAACTCAGCTGGCAGGGGAGTTGCAACCTTGCGCTCATTCTCAATCCCATACTTCTCCCCCAGCTCCTTGATGAACTTTTCCTGGTGCAGCTTCAACCACCTGTGATCCAGATCCCTCTCCACGTGCATCCCGAGGTAGTACTTTACCTCTCCAAGGTTCTTGCACTTGAAGTTCTCCATCAGCTGATGCTGCACCATTGGATCTCTTTCATGCTGCTGCTGAAGAGAAGAATGTCGTCCACGTAGACCAAAAACAGCACCAGCTTCTCCCCCTCGCCCTTGAGAAAGAGGCTCTCATCGCAGCTGCTGGTCCTGAATCCCATCTTCTCTAAAACAGCTGCCAACTTCTGGTACCAGCAGCGTGGCGCTTGCTTCAAGCCGTAGATGGACTTTTTCAGTTTGCACACCCTGCCCGTACCATCTCATACCCGGGGGCTTTGCGTCATGAACCCCCTCCTCTAAAATCCCATTGAGGAATGCCGTTGATATATCCATCTGAATGATGAATTTCCCACTAACGGCTGCATCTGCCAACAAGATACGGAGGGTAGGGGGTTTGGCAGTGGGAGCAAAGATCTCATTGAAGTCCCGCTTCTCCTTCTGCATAAACCCCTTAGCCACCAACCTACTCTTGTAGATGGTGACCTGCCCCTTGTCGTCAGTTTTAATCCTTAGCACCCACTTGCATTGTACCGCTTTCTTTCCCTCAGGCAGCACCACTAGTTCCCAAGTCCCATTCTCCAGCAGGCTCTGGTACTCAGCATCTCTAGAAGCCAGCAACTTGTCCCTATCTGGTCCAGCAAATGCCTCCTCCATGCTAGATCGTTCCTCTGGTGCAGGGGCAAGAAAGCAGTACGCAGGCTCATCCTCCTCATCCGGGTCATAGCCGTGCGGTAGAATCAGCAATGCCTCCTCGGTCCCTAGCTGTTGCTCTGCTGCATCAGCTCCTGCAGTCAGCTTCATGTTGCCACGTGGGTGCGTCCTGGCCTAGAGACGGGTGTCTCCCATCCCTTTGGCTTCCTCCTTTGTGGTAGCTTAGGCACCTTAGCTTTGCCCTGCTGCTGCTCTCCTCCCTCAGATTCAGCAGCTTCCCTGATGCTACCACTAGTCTCCACATCACCTCCTCCATTAGCACGTGCCTCCTGCACCTTCTCTCCATCACCACCCTCTGCAGCTACCTCCTCTCCCTCCTCCTGCACACTAGGAGTCAGGTCCAGCTGCATGGTGATCTGCTCCATCTCCTGTGATATCTTGGCCTCTGGCTGTTGCTTCCAGCCCCCATACATCAGGCCCTCAACAAACTTCACATCCCTGCTGTCAAACAGCACACCCTTGCGTGGTTCCCACAGCAACCATCCCTTGCTCTCGTCAGCCAGCCCCAAATGCACACACCAGATTGCACTCGCCCCCAACTTACTGTGGTAGGTCTTGGGGACGTGGGCGACTGCCATGCAGCCAAACACCCTCAGCATGTCCACCGGCGGCTTCCTCCCAAGCCACCTCTCCAACGGCACCCACGAGTCATCCCCAACCTTGGTGAGTACCCTGTTCCTAGCGACAGTGGCGTGCCGGACAGCATGAGGCCACATAGAATTGCTCAGCCCAGATTCTATGAGCAGCGCCCTAGCTGTCTCCAGAATGGTCCGGTTTGCCCGTTCTGCTACACCATTGGACTGTGGGGTATAAGCCGTGGTCAGCTCTCTCTGGATGCCCTGCTTCTTGAGCCAGGCCGTCATTTCAGCTCCAAGGAACTCACCACCCCGGTCTGTCCTAATCCGCTTCACTACACACTCCGCCTGCTTCTCCACGAATGGCAGCCAATCGTCCCGTATCGTGGAGGCGGCGTGGTCCTTCTGCTTCAGCGGATACGCCCACATCAGCCTGCTCCAGTCATCCACAATTGTAAGAAAATACCGCTCCCCCTTGTGCCCTTGCACCGGCAGCGGCCCCACCAAGTCCATGTGGACCAGCTCCAAAGGCTTCTTGCTCCTGCCAGCCACACTATGGAAAGGGAAACGGGTGAACTTTGAAAGCAAACAGATTTCACAGTTGTCATCGGGTGGCTGTCCGTTCAGCTTCAGACCCTTAACGGCTCCATCCTTCTCCAGCTGCTTCAGCAAAGGCATTGCCACATGCCCTAAGCGCCGGTGTGCCGTTGCCCAATCTGTCTCCCCAGATCTGGCCGACACTTTCACACCAACCCCTCCAACGGCATTGCACTCCCCCTGGGATGCAGACCCCTCTCCAGCCTGCCCCCCACCATGCCACGCCAGGGCCGGCAGCTGCCACATAGATCTGTACACGTCCTTGCTCTCGTGCAGATCCCAAAGCACCCGATTGCCCAGCTTCCCCTTATAAGTGCGTGCCCCATCCGTGTTGGTGTTCACCCCAGCCTTGCCAAGCTTACGGAGGGAGATAAGGTTGGCCTTCAGGTCGGGGACGAGGAGAACGTCGTGCAGCACCACCGGCTTGCCATCGGATCCCTTAAACGCAGCTCGTCCCGCACCAGCCACCTTCAACATGTGTCCAGAGGCGGAGCACACTTCATTGATCGGTGCAGTGCGTACTTCGTCCAGCAGGTCCTTGCGTGGCGTCATCGTCCAAGCAGCGCCTGTGTCCAACACCCAATAGTCTAGGGGGTGCAGCTCTGCTCCAACCTTAGCAGATGTGTCTCCTTGCTCCCCTTTTTTCTCCCACATGGAAAAATTGGCCCGCGGTGCGCTCCTTCTTCTTCTCCGCACTGCCGTTGCCCTTCGGGTTGTTGTCGGACGAATCAGCGACCATGTTCGCGCCGTTTTTCTGGTTCCTCCGCGCGCCGCCATCCTGGTGACGATTCTGGGGGGTCCATCCATCGGGTTTCTTATAGCACAAAAACCAGGGGTGCCCTTCCTTCTCACAATACCAGCAACTCCCTTTCATTTTGCCACCAGCACCCGACTTGCCCCCACGTCCAGATTTCGCACTGCGACCCCAACCGGTACCTCCTTGTTGGTCGTTAGAGTCATCGTCCTTCTTTGCGCCGCGTCCAGCACCACCGAAGCCACGTCCTCTGCCACGTCGGCTCCCTTGCATCCCGTAGCCGCTGCTGCCGTCGTCTCCACCCCTCAGTTGGCGGCGACGGAAATCCTCCTCCAGAATCTTTGTCCGCACCCACTCGAGCGTCCACAAGCTCTGGTTCTGCGGCAGGCTCAATCCGCTCGTGAATTGAAGCCACGATTCCGGCAGCAGCGACAGCATCTTCAAGCACTTGGTCTGCTCCAGGTAGGTGATTCTGCGATCGCCAGCTTCGCGTAGAGGTCGCGCATCTTGTCCAGGATGGGTTGCACCGGCTCTCCCTCGCTTAGGCACAACGCGGACAGCTCCCTCTCCATCATGAGCGTAGCGGCGACGGAGGTCGGGGCGTGCAGCTCCTTCAACACGGTCCACGCCTTCGGACCGCACTCAACCTCCGGCAGCAGGTGCATGACGTGGTGACGCTGGTTCAGCTCCAAACTCTGCGACATGTGGTAGCCAGCCGAGGCGCGCTCGTCCCAATCTTCCTGAAGGGCGGGGTCACTCGGTCTAGGCTCCTCCCGAATCATTAGTTTCAGCTAACCGATCTGACGAAAATAAAGTTGCTTTTTTTAGGCCCAATCATCATAGCCTTCACCATTGAACTTCTCGGCGGTGCAGTTTTTCAGCACCTCCTTGATCAGCGAGCCCTGGCTTGTTCGCGCTCCACTTGGCGCCGACGCACCAGAATCTTGGCTGCCGCTACGATCTTGGGCTGAAGATTCACCAGCTCCCGCCGAGGTGTTGCCCGCCATAGCTACCTATAACGAGGATCACTATAACGCTGCTCTGATACCAGCTTGTTGGTTTAAGGGCCTAATAAACTCAAGCTACTAAGACGCAATTCAAACTTAAAGCCTCTCCTCGGGGTCACCTCCAAGGGTCCCTGGGTGCCTGGTACAAGACCAGCCCCTATCCTCGGGTCCGAGTTAGTAGAGAGAGGGATAAGAAGAGCGCAATCAAAATAGCGAAATTACCTTGAACGCCGCGCAGCGTGCCGTGTAGACCATCGATCGGATTAAGCCGAGAGTTTGCTATATCGAATCTCGCTCCAAGAGCTTAAAAATAAGCCAAGTTGCCTCGCGAAAAGTACTGCCAAGTTGGCTCGGACAGCGTTTGCCTAGCGTTGGAGTGCTAGCGTACTAGCGTTGACTCTGGTAGCATTCCGCCGTCGAACCGCGTAGACACGAAATTCCAGCAAGGAAGGAATCCGCTTGAATCAATTGACTATATCCAGGTACAAACAGAGAAGGAATAAATAGTTCTAGGACCTTGGGAATCAACCTGGGAACAACCAGGGATGATCCCAAATGATTCCAAGCAACAGAACCAACCTGGATGGACAAAATAGCAGGTGGTAGGTTGGTAAAACAACCTCTGGTTCTGTTTTTCCAACCTGGGAAAAGAACAACCAGGTTCAGGTTCTAAAAACAGAACCTGTTTTGTCTTTGCCCAACCAGCCAAATGCTGGTTCCGCTGGTTTCCCCTGGCCTTGTAGCATACAGATACAGACAAACAACATCCAACCTTCACCTAAATTGTACCCTTATAGTGCCTGCCCTGCTACACTATAGTCAACCAAACAATACAGTACAATTTCGAGTTGGATAGAACTGAATCTGCGCAATCAATTCAACCGAACTGCAAAGCTTCTATCTTGGGTTCCTTTGCGAGCTCATCCTTTCTGCTTGCACTGTTCATAGCGTTACTTACCCATATGGTTGGTACCGAAAGTAAGCGCGTTACTTACCCATATGGTTGGTACCAAGAGTAAGAGCGTTACTTACCCATATGGTTGGTATCGAAAGTAATCGCGTTACTTATCCATATGGTTGGTATCAAAAATACGAGCGTTACTTACCCATATGGTTGGTACTAAGAGTAAGCGAATTATTTACCCATATGGTAAGTACCAAGAGTAAGCGTTCTACTTACCCATATGGTTGGTACCGAGAATAAGCGCGTTACTTATCCATATAATTGGTACCAAGAATAAGCGCGTTACTTACCCATATGGTTGGTACAAAGAGTAAGCGCGTTACTTACCCATATGGTTGATACAAACGGTAAGCGCGTTACTTACCCATACAATTGGCACCAAGACTAGGTGTGATATTTACCTAAATGGTTGGTACTAAGAATAAGTGCATTACTTACCCATAACCAAGAGTAATCGTGTTACTAACAAATATGTTTGGTACTCAGAGTGAGAGCGTTTTTATTCCATATAGTTGGTACCAACAGTAAGCGCATCTCTTATCCATATGGTTGGTACCAAGAGTAAGCGCGTTACTTACCCATATTGTTGGTACCCTGGTCGGGGAAGGTGTGCCGCGCCAGCTTCCCACCGACGCACGAGACACACGGTGAGTCGGCGCCAGTCGTCGACTTGAGGTCCAGCCCAGTGGCGACCTCGTGCTTCGCCGAGCGCAGGATGGAGTCCATGCCAACGTGCGCCAGCCGCGCATGCAGCTTATCCGGCATCAACTTCGTCGCCGAGACAATCGCCCGTAGGGCTACCACCTACGCTGTGTTCGATGTCGAGCAGGGACGTAAGTCGGTGCAGAGGATCCGGCCGGAATACGTTGCTCTGCCAACCACGTCGCCCGTCGCCGAGACGAGCAGCATCCCGTTGCCGTCATCCTGCAGCTTCACACCGTTCTCCTTCAGCTGTCCAGACGACAGCAGATTTGCGTGCATGCCGGGAACGTACAACACGTCGGGAATCAGCACTCACTTGCCGTCCTCCCCTTGCAACGCAACCGTGCCCCGGCCCTAGACGTCTTGCATGTGCTTCACGTCGCCGCTCGGCCCCAAGTCGACGAAGGCGTCCTTCGCCCCCATCAGGTTGTGCGAGCAGCCGCTATCGAGCAGGACCACCACCGGGTTAGCCTGCAGTGCTACCGCCACCGCCTGGAAGTCCTCGCCGGCCTCCGGCGCCAGCGAGACGGTCGGCTCCACGACGCCGACCAAAGAGCACGACGCCGGCTTGTCGTCACGCCCCTTTCCGCCAGCGGAGGAGTCGGCGTCCTTCGACGGAGTCGACGGCTTGGTCGACTGCTTCTCCCTGTGCGGTTGGTTCCCTCCTCGACGAGGACAATGACTGCCAGACCTCCCACGGCCTCCCTTGGCGTCGTCGTCGTCGGAGTCAATGCGGTCAAGACACTCAAAGGAGAGGTGGTCGGGGTCGCCGCACAGCCAGCACTCCCGACGTCGACTTCCTCCTCCTCGACCACTGTCCTTGGCCGACTTCGAGCCACTGCTACCACCTCCGTCAGACTGTACACGCTGCCCCGGTTGGCCGCCTTGCTTCGCCGGGGTGACATAGTTCACCTGCGCCAGAAGCTCTTGGACCGCTCGGCCACACGCCTGCATCGCCTCGTCCTGCAGGATGTACGAGGTCAACGTGTCCTCGTTGAGCGTCGCCCGCGTGCTCGGCGCCATCGACAGCCGCTTTAGCAGGTTGTAGCTGCTCGGGAGTCCCTGCATGACATGGGTGACGTACGACGCCGTCGAGTACTCCGCGCCGGCCATCCTGATAGTGGCGAGGATCGCCGAGCTCGGTTGCAGTAGTCCGTCGCCGTCTCCTGGTCGCCCATGTGCAGGTGCGTCAGCTGCCCTTTAAGCTGGGCGATGAACAAGTTATTGGTGACTTGGTAAGTCGACTCGATGAAGTGCCACGCCCGGTGGCCGGCGTCGAGGTGCTCCCTGCACGACTTCAGGGCGATTTGCATGCCCGGCGAGCAGCACCGCGATATGACCGTGAAGGTCAACAGCTGCACGGCGCAAAACTCCATACGCAGGTCGGGGTCCTCCGGCGTCGCCACGGTACCGCGAGCAAAGTTGATCAGCCCGGCCATCTCCAGCTGGGGCTCGATGGCTTCCTTCCAGGTGAGAATGTCAGGTCGACCGACCAGCAGGGGAGTCACCAAGATCCTATCCGGCGTAAACTTGAAGTAGCCATAGCTCGGTGCAATCCCGCCTGCTGTCACCTGGGTCACCAATATCGGCAAGGACCCACTTCGCCGACCTCCGACGTCACCCTGCGAGGAGCCTGCAGCCGCCGACGACCGCATCCCTCGCGCCCGAACGCCGCCGACTTCATCGGCGTGAATCACACCACGCTGCCTCGACGACGTGCCTCCCGCACTGCTGCCGACTTGGTCGCCCCCGGCGTTGACGCCCACGTCGACGCCGCCCTCGGTGTTCACCGGTCGAGGAGACACGGCTGGGTATTCCGCCGCCCACGCGGAGCGAATGCGAGCGTCGACGACCGCCCAAGGGATGTCGCCGAACTCCTTCGCCTCATGGCGTCTCTTCTCGCTCTCCAGCCGTGCCTCTAGGGTGTCCACCACCCCCGTGTCACCTACGGCGCCTACCATGGTGACTACCGCACAGCTGCCGGCCTACGAACACAATCGGGAAGTGCAAAGTCGGCTAAACTGAACTACGTCGCTGTGTCGTCCACGCTCCACCATGCGGAGATGACTCGATCAACGGGAGCTAGACTGCGGGCTAGGCACGGGTGCTCGTGTGGTCTTTGCGTTTGTTTCTTAGTCGTTTCCTTGTGCGCACACTACTTGCTAGTTCACGGGGAGAATTGGCAAGAGGTCCACTAGGAAAAAAAATTGACAATGAGAGTTTAGAATGATTGAAAACAACATTGGCAGGACATGGATCACTACATCAGAGCTAGCACAGCTGCTGGTCGGCCTCCAGCGCAGCACAGTCGACCACATTCTAGCGCAGCAATGCTCGCACCGCTCCAGCGCTGCAGAGATGCGGCGCGCCAACGTTGCAAGTCCACGGTGTGCCAACGCTGCAGCAGGTCGGCTGCACAGCGTTGCACCCGTAGGACAACGGTGCACCTGCTTCGCAAGGCAGAAGCACCCGTAGGACAACGAAGTCGGCTCCGCCCAAGCGAGGACGGGGCCAAACACAACTCCCGTTGACAGAAAGCACGTTAGTTACCCACATGGTTGGTACCAAGTGTAAGTGAGTTACTTACCCGTATGTTTGGTACCAAGAATAAGTGCTTTACGTATCCATATGGTTGGTACCAAGCGTTACTTACCCATATGGTTGGTACCGAGAGTAAGCACGTTAGTTATCCACATGGTTGGTACCAAGAGTATACGAGTTACTGATCCATATTGTTGGTACTGAGAGTAGGCGCATTACTTACCCATATGGTTGGTACCAAGATTAAGTGCGTTACTTACCCATACGTTTGGTACCAAGAGCGGCCCGTTACAAACCCATATTGTTGGAACCGAGAGTAAGCGCGTTACTTACCCATATAGTTGGTACCAAGAGTATGTGTGTTATATACCCATATGGTTGGAACCTAATATATGGTTAAACATATGGTTTGTAAAGAGAATTTGCGCGTTAACTACCAATATGTTTTGTACCAAGAGTAAGCGCGTTGCTTACCCATGTGGTAGGTACCAAGATTAAGCATTACTTATCCATATGGTTGGTACCAAGAGTAAGTGCCTTACTTACCCATATGGTTGGTACCAAGTTTAAGCACGTTACTTACCCATATAGTTGGTACCGAGAGTAAGCATATTACTTACCCATACGGTTGGTATGTAAGGCCGTTTCTTACCCATATGGTTGGTACCAAGAGTAGGCATGTTAGTTACGCACATGGTTGGTACCAAAAGTAGGCATGTTAGTTGCGCACATGGTTGGTATGCGCATGGTTGGTATGCGACTTACTTACCCATATTGTTGGTACCAAAAGTTAGTGCGTTACGTAGCCCTATGGTTGTTACAGAGAGTAGGCGCTTTACTTACCCATATGGTTCATACCAAAAGTAGGCGCGTTACGTACCCATATGTTCGGTACCAACAGCGGCGCGTTACATACCCATATGGTTGACACCGAGAGTAAGCGCGTTACTTACCCATATGTTCAATGCCGAGAGTAAGCGCGTTACTCACCATATGTTTGGTACCGAGAATAACCAGGTTACTTACCCATATGGTTGGTACCGAGAGTAAGCGCGTTACTTACCCATATGGTTGGTACCGAGAATATGCTCATTACTTATCCATATGGTTGGAACCAAGAGTATGTGTGTTACGTATCCATATGGCTGGAACCGAGAATAAGGGCGCTACTTACCCATATGGTTGGTACTAAGAGTAAGCGCGTTACTTATCCATATTGTTGGTACAAAGGCTGGTGTGTTACTTACCCATATGGTAGGAACCAAAATAATGCGCGTTACTTACCCATATGGTTGGTACCAAGAGTAAGCGCGTTACTTACCTATATGGTTGGTACCAAGAGTAAGCGCGTTACTTACCTATATGGTTGGTACCAAGAGTAGGTGCGTTACTTACCGATATTGTTAGAAACGAGAGTAAGCACGTTACTTATCATATGGTTGGTACCAAGAATACTCGCGATACTTACCCATATGGTTGGTACCAAGAGTAAGCGAGTTACTGACCCGTATGGTTGATACTAAGAGTAAGCGCGTTACTTACCTATATGGTTGGTACCAAGAGTAAGTGCGTTAATTACCCATATGGTTGGGTCCGATAATAAGCGTCTAACCTACCCATATGGTTGGTACCAAGAGTAAGCGCGTTACTGACCCGTATGGTTGACACCAAGAGTAAGCGCATTACTTACCCATATGGTTGGTACTAAGAGTAGGTGCGTTACTTACCAATATTGTTGGGTCCGATATTTAGCGCGTTACTTACCCATATGGTTGGTACCAAGAATAAGCGCGTTACTTACCCATATGGTTGGTACCAAGAGTAAGCGCGTTACTGACCCATATGGTTGGTACCAAGAGTAAACGCGTTACTTACCCATATGGTTGGTAGCAAGAGTACGTGAGTTAATTACCCATATGGTTGGGTCCGATTATAAGCGTGTTACTTACCCATATGGTTGGTATGCAGAGTAAGCGCGTTTCTTATCCATATGGTTGGCACCGAGAGTAAGCGCGTTTCTTATCCATATGGTTGGCACCGAAGGTAAATGCGTTACTTACCCGTATGTTCAGTGCCGAGAGTAAGCGTGTTACTTACCCATATGGTTGGTACCGAGAGTATGCGCGTTACTTAACCATACGGTTGGAACCAAGAGTATGTGTGTTACTTACCCATATGGTTGGTACCAAGAAAAAGCGCTCTACATACCCATATGGTTGGTACCGAGAGTAAGCGCGTTACTTACCCATATTGTTGGTACCAAGAGTAGGTGCGTTACTTACCCATATGGTAGGAATCGAAATTAAGCGCGTTACTGACCCATATGGTTGGTACCAAGAGTAAGTGCCTTACTTACCCATATGGTTGGTACCAAGAGTAGGTGCGTTACTTACCCATATGGTTGGAACCGAGGGTAAGCGCAGCACGGTCGACCGCGCTCCAGCAGTGCAGAGTCGCGGCTTGCCAACGTCGCGGGTCGACGGCGTGCCAACGTTGCCCCCTCAGGACAGCAGCGCACCCGCTTCCTAGGTGCTCGCAGATGATTGGAGTGCAGTGGGTCGTCACCTGCACAGCGCACACACCACATCAACTTCGTGCTGACGACTGCTTCTGATCAGCCACGTTGACCTCGGGATGCCACCACCGAAGTCGGACTCGCCAAAACCACCTGGGCGGCCGTCACACTCTTCCGCAGAACCCCCTCACCCAGGTAACCTGGTCGACCGGGCAACCATGTCGACCAGCTGCTCCTGTATGTGCCCGTCGACCTCCCAAGTCGACAGCCACCCCCAGACGACCTTACCAGGTCGACCACTACCCCTGGTCGACCTGCTCCTGGTCGATGTCACTCCTGGTCGATCAGCTCATCGTTGACCAACACAGCTGTCAGCCGACCCCAAAGTCGACTAACCAAAGTCGGCGTCACCAAGTCGACGCCCATGCAGTGGCACCCGTGTAGATCGACTTCCTCGTCGACCAGCTCGTCCACTGCTGCAGGTCGGCTGCACCCCTACACCCGACCACGAAGTCGGCTCCGCCCAAGCGAGGACGGGGCCAACACACAACTCCCGTTGACACTCCATTGCCGCGTTCACGCTTGGGCCCCCAGCCCACACGGCAGTACTTCTCGGAAAAAAGCTCATCGACGTGCACCCATCACACAACACATTGTCCACCGCACCAGCCATGCAAGAGGGCATGGCACCTACTGCTGCACGTCATCATCGCCGTCGCCCACGTTGGCCAGACTGCCTTGTCGTCGTCGCCGCGAACTGCAGCGAGCCGACCTTTTGCCGGTACTCCTCCTCCTGTCGCTCCTGCGCCTCCTCATCGTCGAAGGTGAGCTCGGCGTAGGCGTCGACGGAGACCGGCGTCTTCGGGGTGCGCCCGGCTGGTCGATGAAGCGCCTATGCAGCTTGTCGGCGTAGCCCTGCTGGTGCAGCCACAGCTTCCTCGCCGACCTGTCGCGCACGATCTCACACAGCTTGAAGGCGGCCTCCAGCAGCTCCTTCAGCCCCCCCAGCATCGCGGCACTGCTGCTGGCGGCTAGCAGGTCGTCGACGTAGACCAGCACCCAGCAGGCCACTCCGTCGTCGCCGACCTTGAAGTACAGAGCCTCGTCGACCTGGCTCTTCTTCCACCCGGCGCCGACCAGCACGTCGTTGAGCGCCAAATACCACAGCAGCGGCGACTACTTCAGCCAATACAGGCTCTCAGCAGCTTGCACCAGGTCGACGTCACTCCTGGTCGACCAGCTCCTCGTCGACCAACACAGCTGTCAGCCGACCCCAAGTCGACCAGAAGTCGGCGTCACCAAGTCGACGCCCATGCAGAGGTCGACTACCTCGTCGACCAGCTCGCCCACTGCTGCAGGTCGGCTGCTCACCTACACCCGACCACGAAGTCAGCACCTCCCAAGCGAGGACAGGGCCAACACACAACTCCTTACTCTTGATACTAACCATATGGGTAAGAAACGCGCTTACTTTCGGTACCGACCATATGGTAAGTAACGCATTTACTCTTCGTACCAACCATTTAGGTAAATATCGCGATTACTATTGGTACTAACCATATGGGTAAGTAACGCGCTTACCCTCGGTACCAACCTGATGGGTAAGTAATGGACCTACTCTTGGTACAAACCATATCGGTAGGGAACGCGCTTACTCTCGGAACCAACCATATAGGTAACGCGCTTACTCCCGGTACGAACCTTATCGTTTAGTAACGCGCTTACTCTTGATACCAACAATACGGCTAAGTAACTCCCTTACTCTTAGTATCACATATATGGGTAAGTAACGCACTTACTCTCAGTACCAACCATATGGGTAACTAACGTGATTACTCTTGGTCCTAACCATATGCATAAGTAATGCGCTTACTTTCGGTACCGACCATATCGGTACGCAACTCACTTACTCTCAGTACCAACCATATGGCTTAGTAACGTGATTACTCTTGGTCCTAACCATATGCATAAGTAACGCGCTTACTTTCGGTACCGACCATATAAGTAAGTCATGCACTTACTCTCGGTACCAACCATATGGGTAAGTAACGTGATTACTCTTGGTCCTGACCATATAGGTAAGTAACGCGCTTACTCTTGGTACGAACCATATGATAAGTAACATCTTATTCTCGGTACCAACCATATGGGTAAGTAACACGCTTACTCTTGGTACCAACCATATGAATAAGTAACGCACTTACTTTTGGTACCAACCATATGGGTAAGTAACGCGCTTACTCTCGGTACCAACCATATGGGTAAGTAACGCGCTTACTCTCGGTACCAACCATATGGGTAAGTAACGCGCTTACCATTCGTAGCAACCTTACGGGTAAGTAAAACACTTACTCCCGGTACCAACGTTATCGTTTAGTAACGCGCTTACTCTTGGTACCAACCATACGGGTAAGTAACGCGTTTACCCATAATTCCATTCTTATGGGAGAATAACGCCCTTACTCTCCACACCAAACATATGGGTAAGTAACGCGCTTACTCTCGGTACCAACCATACAAGTAAGTAACGCGCTTACTCTCGATACCATCTATATGGTAAGTAACACGCTTACTCTTGGTACCAACCATATGGGTAAGTGCGCTTACTCTTGGTAGCAACCTTATAGGTAAGTAACGCACCTACTCTTAGTACCAACCATAAGGGTAAGTAACGCGCTAACTCTTGGTACCAACCACATAAATAAGTAACGCGCTTACTCTCGATACCAATAATACGGCTAAGTAACTCCCTTACTCTTAGTATCACTCAGATGGGTAAGTAACTCACTTACTCTTGGTACCAACCATATGGGTAAGCAACGTAATTACTCTTGGTACTAACAATATCGGTAAGTAACGCGCTTACTTTCGGTACCGAGCATATGGTAAGTAACACACTTACTTTTGGTACCAACCATATGGGTAAGTATCGCGATTACTCTCGGTACTAACTATATGGGTAAGTATTGCGATTACCCTCGGTACCAACCAGAGGTAAGTTATGGACCTACTCTCGGAACAAGCCATATAGGTAGGGAATGCGCTTACTCTTGGAACCTACAATATGGGTAAGTAACCCGCTTACCCATGCTACCAACCATATGGGTAAGTAACGCGCTTACTCCCGGTACCAACCTTATCGTTCAGTAACGCGTTTACCCATGGTCCAATTCTTATGGGAGAATAACGCCCTTACTCTCGATATTAACCATATGGGTAAGTAACGCGTTTACTCGCGGTACCAACCATATGGGGAAGTAACGCGCTTACTCTCCGTATCAACCATTTGGATAAGTAACGCGCTTACTCTCGGTACCAATCATATGGGTTCATAAACCCTAAACCTAAACCTTTAGTAGCAACCTTTTGGGTACGTAACGCACTTACTCTTGGTACCAACCATATGCGTAAGTAACGCGCTTACCCTCTGTACCAACTGTATGGGTAAGTAACGAGCTAACTTTTGGTACCAACCATATGGGTAAGTAACGCGCTTACTCTCGGTACCAACCATATGGGTAAGTAACGCGCTTACTCTTGGTAGCAACCATATGGGTAAGTAACGCACTTACTTTTGGTACCAACCATATCGGTATGTAACTTGCTTACTCTCGGTAAAAACCATTTGCGTAAGTAACGCGCTTACTCTTGGTACCAACCATATAAGTAAGTAATGCGCTTACTCTTGGTACCAACCATATGGGTAAGAAACGCGTACTCCTGGTACCAACCATATGGGTAAGTAACGCGCTTACTCTTGGTAGCAACATCTTGGTAAATAACGCGCTTACTCTTGGTACCAACCATATCAGTAAGTATCACGATTACTCTTAGTACCAATCATATGGGTAAGTATCACGATTACTTTCGGTACTAAATATGTATGTAAGTAATATGCTTATTTCCGGTACCAACCATATGGGTAAGTAACGTGCTTGCCCATGGTAGCAACCTTATGGGTAAGTATTGCACTTACTCTCGGTACCAACCATATGGGTAAGTATCGCACTTACTCTTGGTAATAACCATATGAATAAGTAACGCGCTTACTCTCGATACCAACAATACCGCTAAGTAACTCCCTTACCCTTAGTACCACTTATATGGGTAAGTAACGCACTTACTCTCCGTACCAAACATATTAGTAAGTAACGTAATCACTCTTGGTCCTAACCGTATGCGTAAGTAAAGCGCCTACTCTCGGTACCGACCATATGGATTTGAAACCAACCAACCATATGGGTAAGTATCGCGATTACTCTTGGTAATAGCCATATGAGTAAGTAACGCGCTTACTCTCGTTACCAACCAGATGGGTAAGTAATGGACCTATTCTCTGGACGAACCATAAAGGCAGGGAACACGCTTACTCTCCGAACCAACCATATGAGTAACGCGCTTACTCCCGGTACCAACCTTATCGTTTAGTAACGAGCTTACTCTTGATCCCAACAATACGGCTAGGTAACTCTTTTACTCTTAGTACCACATATATGGGTAAGTAACGCACATGCCATCCATCCTGGTGACGATTCTGGGGGGTCCATCCATCAGGTTTCTTAAATCACAGAAACCAGGGGTGCCCCTCCTTCTTGTTGGTGTAAGGGCCTAATAAACTCAAGCTATTAGGACTTAACCAAACTTAAAACCTCTCCTCGGGGTCACCTCCAAGGGTCCCTGGGTGCCTGGTACAAGACCAGCCCCTATCCTCGGGTCCGAGTTTGTAGAGAGAGGGATCAAGAAGGACTTAGTCAAAACAGCAAGAGTACCTTGAACGTCGCGCAGCGTGCCGTGCAGACCGTCGATCGGATTAAGCTGAGAATTCGCTATATCGAAGCTCGCTCCAAGAGCTTTAAAATGAGCCAAGTTGCCTCGCGAAAAGTTCTGCCATTACTAAGTTATGGCTCGGACAGCGTTTGCCTAGCGTTGGAGTGCTAGCATACTAGCGTTGACTCGGGTAGCATTCCGCCGTCGAATAGCGCAGAAACGAAATTCCAGCGAGGAAGGAATTCGCTTGAATCAATTTGACTATATTCAGGTACAAACAGAGAAGGATTAAATAGTTCTAGCTAGCAAGGACCTTGGGAATCAACCTGGGAACAACCAGGGATGATCCCAAATAATTCCAAGCAACAGAACCAACCTGGCTGGACAAAATAGCAGGTGGTAGGTTGGTAAACAACCTCTGGTTCTGTTTTTCCAACCTGGGAAAACAACAACCAGGTTCAGGTTCTAAAAACAGAACCTGTTTTGTCTTTGCCCAACCAGCCAAATGCTGGTTCCGCTGGTTTCCCCTGGCCTTGTAGCATGCAGATACAGACAAACAACATCCAACCTTCACCTAAATTGTACCCCTATAGTGCCTTCCCTGCTACACTATAGTTAACCAAACAAAACAGTACAATTCCGAGTTGGATAGAACTGAATCTGCGCAATCAACTCAACCGAACTGCAAAGCTTCCATCTTGGGTTCCTTTGCGAGCTCGTCCTTTCTGCTTGCACTGTTCATAGCGCATACAATGTTGTGCCGAAGCGCACATTGCGCGAGTACCTGCAAATGCATCAAGCGAAAAAATGCGAAAGCAAACAAACACACGAACATACCATTCACACACAAATGCATTCGCACACGCATACTCGTACAAACAGACGGCAGGATGTCGTGCAATGTGCATTTGCACCCAACACTTCTCACAATACCAGCAACTCCCTTTCATTTTGCCACCAGCACCGGACTTGCCCCCATGTCTAGACTTTGCACCGCGACCCCAACCGGTACCTCCTTGTTGGTCGTTGGAGTCGTCGTCCTTCTTTGCACCGCGTCCAGCACCACCGAAGCCGCGTCCTCTGCCACGTCGGCTCCCTTGCATCACTAACCTCTCCTCCATCAGCAGGTGCCTCCTGTACCTTCTCTCCATCACCACCCCCCGCAGCTGCCTCCTCTCCCTCCTCCCACACACTAGGAGTCAGGTCCAGCTGCATGGTGATCTGCTCCATCTGCTGGGACACCCTTGCCTCCGGCTGTTTCTCCCAGCTCCCATACATCAAGCCCTCAACACATCCCTGCTGTCAAACAACACACCCTTGGATGGTTCCCACAGCAGCCATCCCTTGCTCTCAGCAGCCAGCCCCAAATGCACACACCAGATTGCACTTGCCCCCAACTTACTGCGGTAGGTCTTGGGGACGTGGGCGACTGCCATGCAGCCAAACACCCTCAGCATGTCCACCGGCGGCTTCCTCCCAAGCCACCTCTCCAACGGCACCCACGAGTCATCCCCAACCTTGGTGAGCACCCTGTTCCTAGCGACGGTAGCGTGCCGAACAGCGTGGGGCCACATGGAGTTGCCAAGCCCAGATTCTATGAGCAGCGCCCTAGCTGTCTCTAGAATGGTCCGGTTCGCCCGTTCTGCTACACCGTTGGACTGTGGGGTATAAGCCGTGGTCAGCTCTCTCTGGATGCCCTGCTTCTTGAGCCAGGCCGTCATTTCAGCTCCAAGGAACTCACCACCCCGGTCTGTCCTAATCCGCTTCACCACACACTCGGCTTGCTTTTCCACGAACGGCAGCCAATCGTCCCGTATCGTGGAGGCGGCGTGGTCTTTCTGCTTCAGCGGATATGCCCACATCAGCCTGCTCCAGTCATCCACAATTGTAAGAAAATACCGCTCCCCCTTGTGCCCTTGCACCGGCAGCGGCCCCACCAAGTCCATGTGGACCAGCTCCAACGGCTTCTTGCTCCTGCCAGCCACACTATGGAAGGGGAAACGGGTAAACTTTGAGAGCAAACAGATTTCACAGTTATCATCGGGTGGCTGTCCGTTCAGCTTCAGACCCTTAACAGCTCCATCCTTCTCCAGCTGCTTTAGCAAAGGCATTGCCACATGCCCCAAGCGTCGGTGTGCCGTTGCCCAATCCGTCTCCCCAGATCTGGCCGACACTTTCACACCAACTCCTCCAACGGCGTTGCACTCCCCCTGGGATGCAGACCCCTCTCCAGCCTGCCCCCCACCGTGCCACGCCAACGCCGGCAGCTGCCACATGGATCTGTATACGTCCTTACTCTCATGCAGATCCCAAAGCACCCGAGTGCCCAGCTGCCCCTTATAAATGCAAGCCCCCATCCGTGTTGGTGTTCACCCCAGCCTTGCCAAGCTTACGGAGCGAGATAAGGTTGGCCTTTAGTTCGGGGACGAGGAGAACGTCGTGCAGCACAACCGGCTTGCCATCCGCTCCCTTAAACGCAGCTCGTCCCGCACCAGCCACCTTTAACATCTATCCAGAGGCGGAGCACACCTCATTGATTGGTGCAGCGCGTACGTTGTCCAGCAGGTCCTTGCGCAGCGTCATCGTCCAAGCAGCTCCTGTGTCGAACACCCAAAAATCCTAGAGGTGCAGCTCTGCTCCAACCTTGGCAGATGCGTCTCCTTGCTCCCCCTTGTCCCTTACGTGGAAGAATTGGCCCGCGGAGCGCTCCTTCTTCTTCTCCGCACCGCCGTTGCCCTTCAGGTTGTTGTCGGACGAATCAGCGATCACGCATCTTGTCCAGGATGGGTTGCACCGGCTCTCCCTCGCTCAGGCGCAACGCGGACAGCTCCCTCTCCATCATGAGCGTAGCGGCGACGGAGGTCGGGGCGTGCAGCTCCTTCAACACGGTCCACGCCTTCGGACCGCACTCAACCTCCGGCAGCAGGTGCATGACGTGGTGACGCTGGTTCAGCTCCAAACTCTGCGACATCAAGTAGTAGCCAGCCGAGGCGCGCTCGTCCCAATCTTCCTGAAGGGCGGGGTCACTCCGTCTAGGCTCCTCCCTAATCATTAGTTTCAGCAAACCGATCTGACGGAAATAGAGTTGCATTTTCCAGGCCCAATCATCATAGCCCTCACCATTGAACTTCTCGACGGTGAAGTTTTTCAGCACCTCCTTGATCAGCGAGCCCTGGCTTGTTCGCGCTCCCCTTGGCGCCGAAACACCAGAATCTTGGCTGCCGCTACGATCTTGGGCTGAAGATTCACCAGCTCCCGCCGAGGTGTTGCCCGCCATAGCTACCTATAACGAGGATCACTATAACGCAGCTCTGATACCAGCTTGTTGGTATAAGGGCCTAATAAACCCAAGCTACTAAGACGCAATCCAAACTTAAAGCCTCTCCTCGGGGTCACCTCCAAGGGTCTCTGGGTGCCTGGTACAAGACCAGCCCCTATCCTCGGGTCCGAGTTTGTAGAGAGAGGGATAAGAAGAACGCAATCAAAATAGCGAGAGTACCTTGAACGCCGTGCAGCGTGCCGTGTAGACCATCGATCGGATTAAGCCGAGAGTTTGCTATATCGAAGCTCGCTCCAAGAGCTTTGAAATAAGCCAAGTTGCCTCGCGAAAAGTTCTGCCATTACGAAGTTATGGCTCGGACAGCGTTTGCCTAGCGTTGGAGTGCTAGCGTACTAGCGTTGACTCTGGTAGCATTCCGCCGTCGAACCGTGTAGATACGAAATTACAGCAAGAAGGAATCCGCTTGAATCAATTGACTATATCCAGGTACAAACAGAGAAGGAATAAATAGTTCTAGCTAGCAAGGACTTTGGGAATCAACCTGGGAACAACCAGGGATGATCCCAAATAAATCCAAGCAACAGAACCAACCTGGCTGGACAAAATAGCAGGTGGTAGGTTGGTAAAACAACCTCTGGTTCTGTTTTTCCAACCTGGAAAAAGAACAAGAACCAGGTTCAGGTTCTAAAAACAGAACCTGTTTTGTCTTTGCCCAACCAGCCAAATTCTGGTTCCGCTGGTTTTTTCTGGCCTTGTAGCATGCAGATACAGACAAACAACATCCAACCTTCACCTAAATTGTACCTTTAAAGTGCCTGCCCTGCTACACTATAGTCAACCAAACAATACAGTACAATTTCGAGCTGGATAGAACTGAATCTGCGCAATTAACTCAACCGAACTGCAAAGCTTCTATCTTGGGTTCCTTTGCGAGCTCGTCCTTTCTTCTTGCACTGTTCATAGCGCGTACAATGTTGTGCCGAAGCGCACATTGCGCGAGTACCTGCAAATGCTTCAAGCAAAAATTGCGAAAGCAAACAAACACACGAACACACCATTCACACGCAAATGCATTCGCACACGCATACTCGTACAAACAGACGGCAGGATGTCGTGCAAAGTGAATTTGCACCCAACATTACTGTTGGTGTAAGGGCCTAATAAACTCAAGCTATTAGGACTTAATCAAACTTAAAACCTCTCCTCGGGGTCACCTCCAAGGGTCCCTGGGTGCCTGGTACAAGACCAACCCCTATCCTCGGGTCCGAGTTTGTAGAGAGAGGGATCAAGAAGGACTTAGTCAAAACAGCAAGAGTACCTTGAACGTCGCGCAGCGTGCCGTGCAGACCGTCGATCGGATTAAGCTGAGAATTCGCTATATCGAAGCTCGCTCCAAGAGCTTTAAAATGAGCCAAGTTGCTTCGCGAAAAGTTCTGCCATTACTAAGTTATGGCTCGGACAGCATTTGCCTAGCGTTGGAGTGCTAGCATACTAGCGTTGACTCGGGTAGCATTCCGCCGTCGAATAGCGCAGAAACGAAATTCCAGCGAGGAAGGAATTCGCTTGAATCAATTTGACTATATTCAGGTACAAACAGAGAAGGATTAAATAGTTCTAGCTAGCAAGGACCTTGGGAATGAACCTGGGAACAACCAGGGATGATCCCAAATAATTCCAAGCAACAGAACCAACCTGGCTGGACAAAATAGCAGGTGGTAGGTTGGTAAACAACCTCTGGTTCTGTTTTTCCAACCTGGGAAAACAACAACCAGGTTCAGGTTCTAAAAACAGAACCTGTTTTGTCTTTGCCTAACCAGCCAAATGCTGGTTCCGCTGGTTTCCCCTGGCCTTGTAGCATACAGATACAGACAAACAACATCCAACCTTCACCTAAATTGTACCCCTATAGTGCCTTCCCTGCTACACTATAGTTAACCAAACAAAACAGTACAATTCCGAGTTGGATAGAACTGAATCTGCGCAATCAACTCAACCGAACTGCAAAGCTTCCATCTTGGGTTCCTTTGCAAGCTCGTCCTTTCTGCTTGCACTGTTCATAGCGCATACAATGTTGTGCCGAAGCGCACATTGCGCGAGTACCTGTAAATGCATCAAGCGAAAAATGCGAAAGCAAACAAACACACGAACACACCATTCACACACAAATGCATTCGCACACGCATACTCGTACAAACAGACGGCAGGATGTCGTGCAATGTGCATTTGCACCCAACACACTCCCCCTCAGCCTGCCGGCTGCATCCCCGTCATTCCATGCTAGTTCATGCTCATTCCACTCATGCGCACACAACGCCAATGAGGCTCATCCGCAAGCCTCTTGGTGAGAAAGTCTGCTGGCTGCTGGTGAGTCTTGATGTAGATCGGATGCACCGTCCCCCTCTTCACCTCCTTACGCAGCCAGTGCCACTTGATACGCATGTGCTTGTTCAGCCCATGAAGCACAGCGTTTCTGGCCATCCCAAGAGCCCCCTTGCTATCACAAAACAGCGGCGTAGCAACTTTCTGCTCCTGGCCAATCTCCTCTAACAGCCTCCTCAGCCAAATCACCTCCTTCACCCCATGGAACATCGCCATGTACTCTGATTCTACGGAAGAGAGTGCCGTCTCCGTCTGCTTCTTGGACCTCCAACTAACAGGTCCTCCCCCAACTACGCAGATGTATCCTCCCACAGATGAGGAATCCTCCTTCTCAGAAGCCCACGTAGCATCGGTAAAGCAAGTGAGAAATAGCTTGCCTTCTCCAAGCCTCTCCCCCTTCTCTTTCAGCACCTCCACCCCTTTCTGCTTCACCTGTGCAGATGCGGAGTATTGAACTCCAATGCTTGGGTGAGAGTTCAGGTACTTCACCACACGCTCAGCTGCATCCACCTGCTCCTCTGATGGATTCTGCACCACCCTAGCCAGCTGCCCAACCGAGAAAGAGATGTCGGGCCTCGTGTGAACTGCTGCGTACAAGAGGCTGCCCACCAAGGACTGAAATTGCTGCTGCTCTTCAGCTTCAACCCCTTCATCCTCTGCAGCCTTCACAAGCTTGAATTCTGCTGGCAGGGGAGTTGCAACCTTGCGCTCATTCTCAATCCCATACTTCTCCCCCAGCTCCTTGATGAACTTCTCCTGGTGCAGCTTCAACCACCTGTGATCTGGATCCCTCTCCACGTGCATCCCGAGGTAGTACTTTACCTCCCCAAGGTTCTTGCACTTGAAGTTTTCCATCAGTTGCTGCTGCACTTTCTGGATCTCCTTCATGCTGCTGCTGAAGAGAAGAATGTCGTCCACATAGACCAGAAACAGCACCAGCTTCTCCCCCTCGCCCTTGAGAAAGAGGCTCTCATCACAGCTGCTGGTCCTGAATCCCATCTCCTCTAAAACAGCTGCCAACTTCTGGTACCAGCAGCGTGGCGCCTGCTTCAAGCCGTAGATGGACTTGTTGAGCTTGCACACCCTGCCCGTACCATCCTCATACCCAGGCGGCTGCGTCATGTACACATCCTCCTCTAAAATCCCATTCAGGAATGCTGTTGAAATATCCATCTGAATGATGAATTTCCCACTAACAGCTGCATCTGCCAACAAGACACGGAGGGTAGGGGGTTTGGCAGTGGGAGCAAAGATCTCGTTGAAGTCCTGCTTCTCCTTCTGCATAAACCCCTTCGCCACCAGCCTACTCTTGTAGATGGTGACCTGCCCCTTGTCATCGGTCTTGATCCTCAGCACCCACTTGCATTGTATCGCTTTCTTCCCATCAGGCAGCACCACCAGATCCCATGTCCTATTCTCCAGCAGACTCTGGTACTCAGCATCCCTAGAAGCCAGCCACTTGTCCCTATCTGGTCCAGCTAATGCCTCCTCCATGCTAGCTGGTTCCTCTGGTGCAGGGGCAAGAAAACAGTACGCAGGCTCATCCTCCTCATCCGGGTCATAGCCATGAGGTAGAATCAGCAATGCCTCTTCGGTCCCTAGCTGCTGCTCTGCTGCATCAGTTCCTGCAGTCAGCTTCTTAGTAGCCATACGGGTACGTCCTGGCCTGGAGACGGGTGTCTCCCATCCCTTCATAACGACACCCTTCGGCTTCTTAGTTTTTCCCTGCTGCTTCTCTCCTCCCTCGGGTCCAGCAGCTCCACTAGTGCTGCCGCCAGTTTCCACACCATTTTCTCCACCAGCAGATGCCTCCTGTACCTTCTCTCCATCACCATTTCCAGCAGCTGCCTCCTCTCCCTCCTCCCACACACTAGGAGTCAGGTCCAGCTGCATGGTGATCTGCTCCATCTGCTGGGACACCCTTGCCTCCGGCTGTTTCTCCCAGCTCCCATACATCATGCCCTCAATGAATTTCACATCCCTGCTGTCAAACAACACACCCTTGGATGGTTCCCACAGCAGCCATCCCTTGCTCTCAGCAGCCAGCCCCAAATGCACACACCAGATTGCACTCGCCCCCAACTTACTGCGGTAGGTCTTGGGGACGTGGGCGACTGCCATGCAACCGAACACCCTCAGCATGTCCACCGGCGGCTTCCTCCCAAGCCACCTTTCCAACGGCACCCACGAGTCATCCCCAACCTTGGTGAGCACCCTGTTCCTAGCGACAGTGGCGTGCCGGACAGCATGAGGCCACATAGAATTGCTCAGCCCAGATTCTATGAGCAGCGCCCTAGCTGTCTCCAGAATGGTCCGGTTTGCCCGTTCTGCTACACCATTGGACTGTGGGGTATAAGCCGTGGTCAGCTCTCTCTGGATGCCCTGCTTCTTGAGCCAGGCCGTCATTTCAGCTCCAAGGAACTCACCACCCCGGTCTGTCCTAATCCGCTTCACTACACACTCCGCCTGCTTCTCCACGAATGGCAGCCAATCGTCCCGTATCGTGGAGGCGGCGTGGTCCTTCTGCTTCAGCGGATACGCCCACATCAGCCTGCTCCAGTCATCCACAATTGTAAGAAAATACCGCTCCCCCTTGTGCCCTTGCACCGGCAGCGGCCCCACCAAGTCCATGTGGACCAGCTCCAAAGGCTTCTTGCTCCTGCCAGCCACACTATGGAAAGGGAAACGGGTGAACTTTGAAAGCAAACAGATTTCACAGTTGTCATCGGGTGGCTGTCCGTTCAGCTTCAGACCCTTAACGGCTCCGTCCTTCTCCAGCTGCTTCAGCAAAGGCATTGCCACATGCCCTAAGCGTCGGTGTGCCGTTGCCCAATCTGTCTCCCCAGATCTGGCTGACACTTTCACACCAACCCCTCCAACGGCATTGCACTCCCCCTGGGATGCAGACCCCTCTCCAGCCTGCCCCCCACCATGCCACGCCAGGGCCGGCAGCTGCCACATAGATCTGTACACGTCCTTGCTCTCATGCAGATCCCAAAGCACCCGATTGCCCAGCTTCCCCTTATAAGTGCGTGCCCCATCCGTGTTGGTGTTCACCCCAGCCTTGCCAAGCTTACGGAGGGAGATAAGGTTGGCCTTCAGGTCGGGGACGAAGAGAACGTCGTGCAGCACCACCGGCTTGCCATCCGCTCCCTTAAACGCAGCTCGTCCCGCACCAGCCACCTTCAACATGTGTCCAGAGGCGGAGCACACTTCATTGATCGGTGCAGCTCGTACTTCGTCCAGCAGGTCCTTGCGCGGCGTCATCGTCCAAGCAGCGCCTGTGTCCAACACCCAATAGTCTAGGGGGTGCAGCTCTGCTCCAACTTTGGCAGAGGCGTCTCCTTGCTCCCCCTTGTCTCCCACATGGAAGAACTGGCCTGCGGTGCGCTCCTTCTTCTTCTCCGCACCACCGTTGCTCTTCGGGGTGTTGTCGGACGAATCAGCGACCATGTTCGCGCCGTTTTTCTGGTTCCTTCGCGCGCCACCATCCTGTTGACGATTCTGGGGGGTCCATCCATCGGGTTTCTTATAGCACAAAAACCAGGGGTGCCCTTCCTTCTCACAATACCAGCAACTCCCTTTCATTTTGCCACCAGCACCCGACTTGCCCCCACGTCCAGATTTCGCACCGCGACCCCAACCGGTACCTCCTTGTTGGTCGTTGGAGTCGTCGTCCTTCTTTGCACCGCGTCCAGCACCACCGAAGCCACGTCCTCTGCCACGTCGGCTCCCTTGCATCCCGTAGCCGCTGCTGCCGTCGTCTCCACCCCTCAGTTGGCGGCGACGGAAGTCCTCCTCCAGAATCTTCGTCCGCACCCACTCGAGCGTCCACAAGCTCTGGTTC
Source organism: Closterium sp. Yama58-4 (assembly GCA_947470075.1). Taxonomy (NCBI): domain Eukaryota; kingdom Viridiplantae; phylum Streptophyta; class Zygnematophyceae; order Desmidiales; family Closteriaceae; genus Closterium; species Closterium sp. Yama58-4. The sequence continues at coordinate 38,480 of CANIUD010000893.1, read as the reverse complement.
TGCGGCAGGCTCAATCCGCTCGTAAATTGAAGCCACGATTCAGGCAGCAGCGAGAGCATCTTCAAGCACTTGGTCTGCTCCGGGTAGGTGATTCCCGCGGTCGCCAACTTCGCGTAGAGGTCGCGCATCTTGTCCAGGACTGGTTGCACCGGCTCTCCCTCGCTCAGGCGCAACGCGGACAGCTCCCTCTCCAGCATCAACGTTGCGACAACGGAGGTCGGGGCGTGCAGCTCCTTCAACACGGTCCACGCCTTCGGACCGCATTCAACCTCCGGCAGCAGGTGCATGACGTGGTGACGCTGGTTCAGCTCCAAACTCTGCGACATCAGATAGTAGCCAGCCGAGGAGCGCTCGTCCCAATCTTCCTGCAGCGTGGGGTCACTCGGTCTAGGCTCCTCCCCAATCATTAGTTTCAGCAAACCGATCTGACGGAAATATAATTGCATTTTCCAGGCCCAATCATCATAGCCCTCACCATTGAACTTCTCGACGGTGAAATTCTTCAGCACCTCCTTGACAAGCGAGCCCTGGTTTGTTCGCGCTCCCCTTGGCGCTGAAAGACCAGAATCTTGGCTGCCGCTACGATCTTGGGCTGAAGATTCACCAGCTCCCGCCGAGGTGTTGCCCGCCATAGCTACCTATAACGAGGATCACTATAACGCAGCTCTGATACCAGCTTGTTGGTGTAAGGGCCTAATAAACTCAAGCTATTAGGACTTAATCAAACTTAAAACCTCTCCTCGGGGTCACCTCCAAGGGTCCCTGGGTGCCTGGTACAAGACCAACCCCTATCCTCGGGTCCGAGTTTGTAGAGAGAGGGATCAAGAAGGACTTAGTCAAAACAGCAAGAGTACCTTGAACGTCGCGCAGCGTGCCGTGCAGACCGTCGATCGGATTAAGCTGAGAATTCGCTATATCGAAGCTCGCTCCAAGAGCTTTAAAATGAGCTAAGTTGCCTCGCAAAAAGTTCTGCCATTACTAAGTTATGGCTCGGACAGCATTTGCCTAGCGTTGGAGTGCTAGCATACTAGCGTTGACTCGGGTAGCATTCCGCCGTCGAATAGCGCAGAAACGAAATTCCAGCGAGGAAGGAATTCGCTTGAATCAATTTGACTATATTCAGGTACAAACAGAGAAGGATTAAATAGTTCTAGCTAGCAAGGACCTTGGGAATGAACCTGGGAACAACCAGGGATGATCCCAAATAATTCCAAGCAACAGAACCAACCTGGCTGGACAAAATAGCAGGTGGTAGGTTGGTAAACAACCTCTGGTTCTGTTTTTCCAACCTGGGAAAACAACAACCAGGTTCAGGTTCTAAAAACAGAACCTGTTTTGTCTTTGCCTAACCAGCCAAATGCTGGTTCCGCTGGTTTCCCCTGGCCTTGTAGCATACAGATACAGACAAACAACATCCAACCTTCACCTAAATTGTACCCCTATAGTGCCTTCCCTGCTACACTATAGTTAACCAAACAAAACAGTACAATTCCGAGTTGGATAGAACTGAATCTGCGCAATCAACTCAACCGAACTGCAAAGCTTCCATCTTGGGTTCCTTTGCAAGCTCGTCCTTTCTGCTTGCACTGTTCATAGCGCATACAATGTTGTGCCGAAGCGCACATTGCGCGAGTACCTGTAAATGCATCAAGCGAAAAATGCGAAAGCAAACAAACACACGAACACACCATTCACACACAAATGCATTCGCACACGCATACTCGTACAAACAGACGGCAGGATGTCGTGCAATGTGTATTTGCACCCAACAATTACTTACCCATATGGTTGGTACCAAGGGTAAGCGCGTTACTTACCCATATGGTTGGTACCGAGAGTAAATGCATTACTTGTCCAAATGGTTGGTACCTAGAGTAAGCGATATCCTTACCCATATGGTTGGTACCAAGAGTAAGCGCGTTACTTACCCATATGGTTGGTACCAAAAGTAAGCGCGTTACTTATCCATATGGTTAGTACCAAGAGTAGTCGCGATACTTACCCATATGGTTTGGTACCGGGAATAAGCGTGATAATAATCCATATGGTTAGTTGTAAGAGTAATCACGTCACTTACCCATGCGTTACTTAGCCATATAAGTGGTACTAAGAGTAAGGGAGATACTTAGCCATATTATAGGTATCGAGATTAAGCTCGTTACTTACCCATACGGTTGGTACTGAAATAAGTGCGTTACTTACCCATAAGGTTGCTACCAAGGTTAAGTGCATTACCTACTCATATAGTCAGTACTTAGAGTAATCGTGTTACTTAGGGCGTGTAACTTTTCCTCTTTTTGAAGTACGGACCGATGGCCCGTACGGACTTTGAAGGGGTTACTAGTTTCGTCCACATTCCTCAATAACTTCGCCACATCCCGTGCGACGTCGCCAACGTACGGACCAAAACTGTCAGTTTCATGCCTCCCCAGCGTCCGTTCAACCGTTCTGACATCGTCCGGACATCCGTCCGTTCTGTCTTACGGTTTTGACATCCCATTGGCGCGCGAAATTAGAATCGCAGATATCTGTGTGCGGCTCGATTTCCCACGCTTGTGTTCTCTGGAAATATTGCGTGCACTCACTCCGATTGCCAACCCAATTTGACGTGGCACCTTGTCGGGGCACGGATGGAGTTGGGCGACTTTGACGAGGGGGTGGCGACCGTGGTAATGCGAGTTACTTGTCGCATGTTTTTCAAATTTCGAAAACAGAAAAAGTTCCACAAATGTGGTACGGACGCTTCCACGTCCGAACCACATTCCAAAACGTACGGACGGGGCCCCGTCCGTACGGTTGGGGGCCTCCGACCGTACTTTTGACGTAAACTGAAAATATTACACGCCCCTACCCATATGGTTGGTACCAAGAGTAAGCGAGTTACTTATCCCTAAGGTTGGTACCAAAGGTAAGCGCGTTACTTGCCCATATGGTTGGTACAGAGAGTAAGCGCGTTCCTTACCCATATGGTTGGTACCGAAAGTAAGTGCGTTACTTATCCAAAAGTTTGCTACCAAGGGTAAGCACGTTACTTGCCCATATGGTTGGTTCCGAGAGTAAGCGCATTACTTATCAGAATAGTTGGTACCGAGAGTAAGCACGTTACTTATTCATATAGTTGGTACCCAGAGTAAGTGCGTTACATACGCATATGGTTGATACTGAGAGTAAGCGCGTAACATACCCATATGGTTGGTACCGAGAGTAAGTGCGTTACTTACCCATAAGGTTGCTACCAGGGGTAATCGCATTCCTTACCCATATGGTTGGTACCGAGAGTAAGCGCGTTACTTACCCATATGGTTGGTACCAAGAGTAACTGTGTTTCTTTCCCATATCGTTGGTACCGAGAATAAGTGTTGGGTGCAAATGCACATTGCACGACATTCTGCCGTCTGTTTGTACGAGTATGCGTGTGCGAATGCATTTGTGTGTGAATGGTGTGTTCGTGTCTTTGTTTGCTTTCGCATTTTTTCGCTTGATGCATTTGCAGGTACTCGCGCAATGTGCGCTTCGGCACAACATTGTATGCGCTATGAACAGTGCAAGCAGAAAGGACGAGCTCGCAAAGGAACCCAAGATGGAAGCTTTGCAGTTCGGTTGAGTTGATTGCGCAGATTCAGTTCTATCCAACTCGGAATTGTACTGTTTTGTTTGGTTAACTATAGTGTAGCAGGGAAGGCACTATAGGGGTACAATTTAGGTGAAGGTTGGATGTTGTTTGTCTGTATCTGCATGCTACAAGGCCAGGGGAAACCAGCGGAACCAGCATTTGGCTGGTTGGGCAAAGACAAAACAGGTTCTGTTTTTAGAACCTGAACCTGGTTGTTGTTTTCCCAGGTTGGAAAAAACAGAACCAGAGGTTGTTTACCAACCTACCACCTGCTATTTTGTCCAGCCAGGTTGGTTCTGTTGCTTGGAATTATTTGGGATCATCCCTGGTTGTTCCCAGGTTGATTCCCAAGGTCCTTGCTAGCTAGAACTATTTAATCCTTCTCTGTTTGTACCTGAATATAGTCAAATTGATTCAAGCGAATTCCTTCCTCGCTGGAATTTCGTTTCTGCGCTATTCGACGGCGGAATGCTACCCGAGTCAACGCTAGTATGCTAGCACTCCAACGCTAGGCAAACGCTGTCCGAGCCATAACTTAGTAATGGCAGAACTTTTCGCGAGGCAACTTGGCTCATTTTAAAGCTCTTGGAGCGAGCTTCGATATAGCGAATTCTCAGCTTAATCCGATCGACGGCACTGCTGCGGCACGCTGCGCGACGTTCAAGGTACTCTTGCTGTTTTGACTAAGTCCTTCTTGATCCCTCTCTCTACAAACTCGGATCCGAGGATAGGGGCTGGTCTTGTACCAGCCACCCAGGGACCCTTGGAGGTGACCCCGAGGAGAGGTTTTAAGTTTGGTTAAGTCCTAATAGCTTGAGTTTATTAGGCCCTTACACCAACAAGCTGGTATCAGAGCTGCGTTATAGTGATCCTCGTTATAGGTAGCTATGGCGGGCAACACCTCGGCGGGAGCTGGTGAATCTTCAGCCCAAGATCGTAGCGGCAGCCAAGATTCTGGTCTTTCAGCGCCAAGGGGAGCGCGAACAAACCAGGCTCGCTTGTCAAGGAGGTGCGAAGATTTCTGTTGGTGTAAGGGCCTAATAAACTCAAGCTATTAGGACTTAATCAAACTTAAAACCTCTCCTCGGGGTCACCTCCAAGGGTCCCTGGGTGCCTGGTACAAGACCAGCCCCTATCCTCGGGTCCGAGTTTGTAGAGAGGGATCAAGAAGGACTTAGTCAAAACAGCAAGAGTACCTTGAACGTCGCGCAGCGTGCCGTGCAGACCGTCGGTCGGATTAAGCTGAGAATTCGCTATATCGAAGCTCGCTCCAAGAGATTTAAAATGAGCCAAGTTGCCTCGCGAAAAGTTCTGCCATTACTAAGTTATGGCTCGGACAGCGTTTGCCTAGCGTTGGAGTGCTAGCATACTAGCGTTGACTCGGGTAGCATTCCGCCGTCGAATAGCGCAGAGAACGAAATTCCAGCGAGGAAGGAATTCGCTTGAATCAATTTTGACTATATTCAGGTACAAACAGAGAAGGATTAAATAGTTCTAGCTAGCAAGGACCTTGGGAATCAACCTGGGAACAACCAGGGATGATCCCAAATAATTCCAAGCAACAGAACCAACCTGGCTGGACAAAATAGCAGGTGGTAGGTTGGTAAACAACCTCTGGTTCTGTTTTTCCAACCTGAGAAAACAACAACCAGGTTCAGGTTCTAAAAACAGAACCTGTTTTGTCTTTGCCCAACCAGCCAAATGCTGGTTCCGCTGGTTTTCCCTGGCATGCAGATACAGACAAACAACATCCAACCTTCACCTAAATTGTACCCCTATAGTGCCTTCCCTGCTACACTATAGTTAACCAAACAAAACAGTACAATTTTGAGTTGGATAGAACTGAATCTGCGCAATCAACTCAACCGAACTGCAAAGCTTCCATCTTGGGTTCCTTTGCGAGCTCGTCCTTTCTGCTTGCACTGTTCATAGCGCGTACAATGTTGTGCCGAAGCGCACATTGCGCGAGTACCTGCAAATGCATCAAGCGAAAAATGCGAAAGCAAACAAACACACGAACACACCATTCACACACAAATGCATTCGCACATGCATACTCGTACAAACAGACGGCAGGATGTCGTGCAATGTGCATTTGCACCCAACACACTCCCCCTCAGCCTGCCGGCTGCATCCCCGTCATTCCATGCTAGTTCATGCTCATTCCACTCATGCGCACACAACGCCAATGAGGCTCATCCGCAAGCCTCTTGGTGAGAAAGTCTGCTGGCTGCTGGTGAGTCTTGATGTAGATCGGATGCACCGTCCCCCTCTTCACCTCCTTACGCAGCCAGTGCCACTTGATACGCATGTGCTTGTTCAGGCCATGAAGCACAGCGTTCCTGGCCATCCCAAGAGCCCCCTTGCTATCACAAAACAGCGGCGTAGCAACTTTCTGCTCCTGGCCAATTTCCTCTAACAGCCTCCTCAGCCAAATCACCTCCTTCACCCCATGGAACATCGCCATGTACTCTGATTCTACGGAAGAGAGTGCCGTCTCCGTCTGCTTCTTGGACCTCCAACTAACAGGTCCTCCCCCAACTACGCAGATGTATCCTCCCACAGATGAGGAATCCTCCTTCTCAGAAGCCCACGTAGCATCGGTAAAGCAAGTGAGAAATAGCTTGCCTTCTCCAAGCCTCTCCCCCTTCTCTTTCAGCACCTCCACCCCTTTCTGCTTCACCTGTGCAGATGCGGAGTATTGAACTCCAATGCTTGGGTGAGAGTTCAGGTACTTCACCACACGCTCAGCTGCATCCACCTGCTCCTCTGATGGATTCTGCACCACCCTAGCCAGCTGCCCAACTGAGAAAGAGATGTCGGGCCTCGTGTGAACTGCTGCGTACAAGAGGCTGCCCACCAAGGACTGAAATTGCTGCTGCTCTTCAGCTTCAACCCCTTCATCCTCTGCAGCCTTCACAAGCTTGAATTCTGCTGGCAGGGGAGTTGCAACCTTGCGCTCATTCTCAATCCCATACTTCTCCCCCAGCTCCTTGATGAACTTCTCCTGGTGCAGCTTCAACCACCTGTGATCTGGATCCCTCTCCACGTGCATCCCGAGGTAGTACTTTACCTCCCCAAGGTTCTTGCACTTGAAGTTTTCCATCAGTTGCTGCTGCACTTTCTGGATCTCCTTCATGCTGCTGCTGAAGAGAAGAATGTCGTCCACATAGACCAGAAACAGCACCAGCTTCTCCCCCTCGCCCTTGAGAAAGAGGCTCTCATCACAGCTGCTGGTCCTGAATCCCATCTCATCTAAAACAGCTGCCAACTTCTGGTACCAGCAGCGTGGCGCCTGCTTCAAGCCGTAGATGGACTTGTTGAGCTTGCACACCCTGCCCGTACCATCCTCATACCCAGGCGGCTGCGTCATGTACACATCCTCCTCTAAAATCCCATTCAGGAATGCCGTTGAAATATCCATCTGAATGATGAATTTCCCACTAACAGCTGCATCTGCCAACAAGACACGGAGGGTAGGGGGTTTGGCAGTGGGAGCAAAGATCTCGTTGAAGTCCTGCTTCTCCTTCTGCATAAACCCCTTCGCCACCAGCCTACTCTTGTAGATGGTGACCTGCCCCTTGTCATCGGTCTTGATCCTCAGCACCCACTTGCATTGTATCGCTTTCTTCCCATCAGGCAGCACCACCAGATCCCATGTCCTATTCTCCAGCAGACTCTGGTACTCAGCATCCCTAGAAGCCAGCCACTTGTCCCTATCTGGTCCAGCTAATGCCTCCTCCATGCTAGCTGGTTCCTCTGGTGCAGGGGCAAGAAAACAGTACGCAGGCTCATCCTCCTCATCCGGGTCATAGCCATGAGGTAGAATCAGCAATGCCTCTTCGGTCCCTAGCTGCTGCTCTGCTGCATCAGTTCCTGCAGTCAGCTTCTTAGTAGCCATACGGGTACGTCCTGGCCTGGAGACGGGTGTCTCCCATCCCTTCATAACGACACCCTTCGGCTTCTTAGTTTTTCCCTGCTGCTTCTCTCCTCCTTCGGGTCCAGCAGCTCCACTAGTGCTGCCGCCAGTTTCCACACCATTTTCTCCACCAGCAGATGCCTCCTGTACCTTCTCTCCATCACCATTTCCAGCAGCTGCCTCCTCTCCCTCCTCCCACACACTAGGAGTCAGGTCCAGCTGCATGGTGATCTGCTCCATCTGCTGGGACACCCTTGCCTCCGGCTGTTTCTCCCAGCTCCCATACATCATGCCCTCAATGAATTTCACATCCCTGCTGTCAAACAACACACCCTTGGATGGTTCCCACAGCAGCCATCCCTTGCTCTCAGCAGCCAGCCCCAAATGCACACACCAGATTGCACTCGCCCCCAACTTACTGCGGTAGGTCTTGGGGACGTGGGCGACTGCCATGCAACCGAACACCCTCAGCATGTCCACCGGCGGCTTCCTCCCAAGCCACCTCTCCAACGGCACCCACGAGTCATCCCCAACCTTGGTGAGCACCCTGTTCCTAGCGACAGTGGCGTGCCGGACAGCATGAGGCCACATAGAATTGCTCAGCCCAGATTCTATGAGCAGCGCCCTAGCTGTCTCCAGAATGGTCCGGTTTGCCCGTTCTGCTACACCATTGGACTGTGGGGTATAAGCCGTGGTCAGCTCTCTCTGGATGCCCTGCTTCTTGAGCCAGGCCGTCATTTCAGCTCCAAGGAACTCACCACCCCGGTCTGTCCTAATCCGCTTCACTACACACTCCGCCTGCTTCTCCACGAATGGCAGCCAATCGTCCCGTATCGTGGAGGCGGCGTGGTCCTTCTGCTTCAGCGGATACGCCCACATCAGCCTGCTCCAGTCATCCACAATTGTAAGAAAATACCGCTCCCCCTTGTGCCCTTGCACCGGCAGCGGCCCCACCAAGTCCATGTGGACCAGCTCCAAAGGCTTCTTGCTCCTGCCAGCCACACTATGGAAAGGGAAACGGGTGAACTTTGAAAGCAAACAGATTTCACAGTTGTCATCGGGTGGCTGTCCGTTCAGCTTCAAACCCTTAACGGCTCCATCCTTCTCCAGCTGCTTCAGCAAAGGCATTGCCACATGCCCTAAGCGCCGGTGTGCCGTTGCCCAATCTGTCTCCCCAGATCTGGCCGACACTTTCACACCAACCCCTCCAACGGCATTGCACTCCCCCTGGGATGCAGACCCCTCTCCAGCCTGCCCCCCACCATGCCACGCCAGGGCCGGCAGCTGCCACATAGATCTGTACACGTCCTTGCTCTCGTGCAGATCCCAAAGCACCCGATTGCCCAGCTTCCCCTTATAAGTGCGTGCCCCATCCGTGTTGGTGTTCACCCCAGCCTTGCCAAGCTTACGGAGGGAGATAAGGTTGGCCTTCAGGTCGGGGACGAAGAGAACGTCGTGCAGCACCACCGGCTTGCCATCCGCTCCCTTAAACGCAGCTCGTCCCGCACCAGCCACCTTCAACATGTGTCCAGAGGCGGAGCACACTTCATTGATCGGTGCAGCTCGTACTTCGTCCAGCAGGTCCTTGCGCGGCGTCATCGTCCAAGCAGCGCCTGTGTCCAACACCCAATAGTCTAGGGGGTGCAGCTCTGCTCCAACTTTGGCAGAGGCGTCTCCTTGCTCCCCCTTGTCTCCTACATGGAAGAATTGGCCCGCGGTGCGCTCCTTCTTCTTCTCCGCACCGCCGTTGCCCTTCGGGTTGTTGTCGGACGAATCAGCGACCATGTTGGCGCCGTTTTTCTGGTTCCTCCGCGCGCCGCCATCCTGGTGACGATTCTGGGGGGTCCATCCATCGGGTTTCTTATAGCACAAAAACCAGGGGTGCCCTTCCTTCTCACAATACCAGCAACTCCCTTTCATTTTGCCACCAGCACCCGACTTGCCCCCACGTCCAGATTTCGCACCGCGACCCCAACCGGTACCTCCTTGTTGGTCGTTGGAGTCGTCGTCTTTCTTTGCACCGCGTCCAGCACCACCGAAGCCACGTCCTCTGCCACGTCGGCTCCCTTGCATCCCGTAGCCGCTGCTGCCGTCGTCTCCACCCCTCAGTTGGCGGCGACGGAAGTCCTCCTCCAGAATCTTCGTCCGCACCCACTCGAGCGTCCACAAGCTCTGGTTCTGCGGCAGGCTCAATCCGCTCGTAAATTGAAGCCACGATTCTGGCAGCAGCGAGAGCATCTTCAAGCACTTGGTCTGCTCCGGGTAGGTGATTCCCGCGGTCGCCAACTTTGCGTAGAGGTCGCGCATCTTGTCCAGGACTGGTTGCACCGGCTCTCCCTCGCTCAGGCGCAACGCGGACAGCTCCCTCTCCAGCATCAACGTTGCGACAACGGAGGTCGGGGCGTGCAGCTCCTTCAACACGGTCCACGCCTTCGGACCGCATTCAACCTCCGGCAGCAGGTGCATGACGTGGTGACGCTGGTTCAGCTCCAAACTCTGCGACATCAAATAGTAGCCAGCCGAGGAGCGCTCGTCCCAATCTTCCTGCAGCGTGGGGTCACTCGGTCTAGGCTCCTCCCCAATCATTAGTTTCAGCAAACCGATCTGACGGAAATATAATTGCATTTTCCAGGCCCAATCATCATAGCCCTCACCATTGAACTTCTCGACGGTGAAATTCTTCAGCACCTCCTTGACAAGCGAGCCCTGGTTTGTTCGCGCTCCCCTTGGTGCTGAAAGACCAGAATCTTGGCTGCCGCTACGATCTTGGGCTGAAGATTCACCAGCTCCCGCCGAGGTGTTGCCCGCCATAGCTACCTATAACGAGGATCACTATAACGCAGCTCTGATACCAGCTTGTTGGTGTAAGGGCCTAATAAACTCAAGCTATTAGGACTTAATCAAACTTAAAACCTCTCCTCGGGGTCACCTCCAAGGGTCCCTGGGTGCCTGGTACAAGACCAGCCCCTATCCTCGGGTCCGAGTTTGTAGAGAGAGGGATCAAGAAGGACTTAGTCAAAACAGCAAGAGTACCTTGAACGTCGCGCAGCGTGCCGTGCAGACCGTCGGTCGGATTAAGCTGAGAATTCGCTATATCGAAGCTCGCTCCAAGAGCTTTAAAATGAGCCAAGTTGCCTCGCGAAAAGTTCTGCCATTACTAAGTTATGGCTCGGACAGCGTTTGCCTAGCGTTGGAGTGCTAGCATACTAGCGTTGACTCGGGTAGCATTCCGCCGTCGAATAGCGCAGAAACGAAATTCCAGCGAGGAAGGAATTCGCTTGAATCAATTTGACTATATTCAGGTACAAACAGAGAAGGATTAAATAGTTCTAGCTAGCAAGGACCTTGGGAATCAACCTGGGAACAACCAGGGATGATCCCAAATAATTCCAAGCAACAGAACCAACCTGGCTGGACAAAATAGCAGGTGGTAGGTTGGTAAACAACCTCTGGTTCTGTTTTTCCAACCTGAGAAAACAACAACCAGGTTCAGGTTCTAAAAACAGAACCTGTTTTGTCTTTGCCCAACCAGCCAAATGCTGGTTCCGCTGGTTTTCCCTGGCATGCAGATACAGACAAACAACATCCAACCTTCACCTAAATTGTACCCCTATAGTGCCTTCCCTGCTACACTATAGTTAACCAAACAAAACAGTACAATTTTGAGTTGGATAGAACTGAATCTGCGCAATCAACTCAACCGAACTGCAAAGCTTCCATCTTGGGTTCCTTTGCGAGCTCGTCCTTTCTGCTTGCACTGTTCATAGCGCGTACAATGTTGTGCCGAAGCGCACATTGCGCGAGTACCTGCAAATGCATCAAGCGAAAAATGCGAAAGCAAACAAACACACGAACACACCATTCACACACAAATGCATTCGCACATGCATACTCGTACAAACAGACGGCAGGATGTCGTGCAATGTGCATTTGCACCCAACAATTTCACCGTCGAGAAGTTCAATGGTGAGGGCTATGATGATTGGGCCTGGAAAATGCAATTATATTTCCGTCAGATCGGTTTGCTGAAACTAATGATTGGGGAGGAGCCTAGACCGAGTGACCCCACGCTGCAGGAAGATTGGGACGAGCGCTCCTCGGCTGGCTACTATTTGATGTCGCAGAGTTTGGAGCTGAACCAGCGTCACCACGTCATGCACCTGCTGCCGGAGGTTGAATGCGGTCCGAAGGCGTGGACCGTGTTGAAGGAGCTGCACGCCCCGACCTCCGTTGTCGCAACGTTGATGCTGGAGAGGGAGCTGTCCGCGTTGCGCCTGAGCGAGGGAGAGCCGGTGCAACCAGTCCTGGACAAGATGCGCGACCTCTACGCGAAGTTGGCGACCGCGGGAATCACCTACCCGGAGCAGACCAAGTGCTTGAAGATGCTCTCGCTGCTGCCAGAATCGTGGCTTCAATTTACGAGCGGATTGAGCCTGCCGCAGAACCAGAGCTTGTGGACGCTCGAGTGGGTGCGGATGAAGATTCTGGAGGAGGACTTCCGTCGCCACCAACTGAGGGGTGGAGACGACGGCAGCAGCGGCTACGGGATGCAAGGGAGCCGACGTGGCAGAGGACGTGGCTTCGGTGGTGCTGGACGCGGTGCAAAGAAAGACGACGACTCCAACGACCAACAAGGAGGTACCGGTTGGGGTCGCGGTGCGAAATCTGGACGTGGGGGCAAGTCGGGTGCTGGTGGCAAAATGAAAGGGAGTTGCTGGTATTGTGAGAAGGAAGGGCACCCCTGGTTTTTGTGCTATAAGAAACCCGATGGATGGACCCCCCAGAATCGTCACCAGGATGGCGGCGCGCGGAGGAACCAGAAAAACGGCGCCAACATGGTCGCTGATTCGTCCGACAACAACCCGAAGGGCAACGGCGGTGCGGAGAAGAAGAAGGAGCGCACCGCGGGCCAATTCTTCCATGTGGGAGACAAGGGGGAGCAAGGAGACGCCTCTGCCAAAGTTGGAGCAGAGCTGCACCCCCTAGACTATTGGGTGTTGGACACAGGCGCTGCTTGGACGATGACGCCGCGCAAGGACCTGCTGGACGAAGTACGAGCTGCACCGATCAATGAAGTGTGCTCCGCCTCTGGACACATGTTGAAGGTGGCTGGTGCGGGACGAGCTGCGTTTAAGGGAGCGGATGGCAAGCCGGTGGTGCTGCACGACGTTCTCTTCGTCCCCGACCTGAAGGCCAACCTTATCTCCCTCCGTAAGCTTGGCAAGGCTGGGGTGAACACCAACACGGATGGGGCACGCACTTATAAGGGGAAGCTGGGCAATCGGGTGCTTTGGGATCTGCACGAGAGCAAGGACGTGTACAGATCTATGTGGCAGCTGCCGGCCCTGGCGTGGCATGGTGGGGGGCAGGCTGGAGAGGGGTCTGCATCCCAGGGGGAGTGCAATGCCGTTGGAGGGGTTGGTGTGAAAGTGTCGGCCAGATCTGGGGAGACAGATTGGGCAACGGCACACCGGCGCTTAGGGCATGTGGCAATGCCTTTGCTGAAGCAGCTGGAGAAGGATGGAGCCGTTAAGGGTCTGAAGCTGAACGGACAGCCACCCGATGACAACTGTGAAATCTGTTTGCTTTCAAAGTTCACCCGTTTCCCTTTCCATAGTGTGGCTGGCAGGAGCAAGAAGCCTTTGGAGCTGGTCCACATGGACTTGGTGGGGCCGCTGCCGGTGCAAGGGCACAAGGGGGAGCGGTATTTTCTTACAATTGTGGATGACTGGAGCAGGCTGATGTGGGCGTATCCGCTGAAGCAGAAGGACCACGCCGCCTCCACGATACGGGACGATTGGCTGCCATTCGTGGAGAAGCAGGCGGAGTGTGTAGTGAAGCGGATTAGGACAGACCGGGGTGGTGAGTTCCTTGGAGCTGAAATGACGGCCTGGCTCAAGAAGCAGGGCATCCAGAGAGAGCTGACCACGGCTTATACCCCACAGTCCAATGGTGTAGCAGAACGGGCAAACCGGACCATTCTGGAGACAGCTAGGGCGCTGCTCATAGAATCTGGGCTGAGCAATTCTATGTGGCCTCATGCTGTCCGGCACGCCACTGTCGCTAGGAACAGGGTGCTCACCAAGGTTGGGGATGACTCGTGGGTGCCGTTGGAGAGGTGGCTTGGGAGGAAGCCGCCGGTGGACATGCTGAGGGTGTTCGGTTGCATGGCAGTCGCCCACGTCCCCAAGACCTACCGCAGTAAGTTGGGGGCGAGTGCAATCTGGTGTGTGCATTTGGGGCTGGCTGCTGAGAGCAAGGGATGGCTGCTGTGGGAACCATCCAAGGGTGTGTTGTTTGACAGCAGGGATGTGAAATTCATTGAGGGCATGATGTATGGGAGCTGGGAGAAACAGCCGGAGGCAAGGGTGTCCCAGCAGATGGAGCAGATCACCATGCAGCTGGACCTGACTCCTAGTGTGTGGGAGGAGGGAGAGGAGGCAGCTGCTGGAAATGGTGATGGAGAGAAGGTACAGGAGGCATCTGCTGGTGGAGAAAATGGTGTGGAAACTGGCGGCAGCACTAGTGGAGCTGCTGGACCCGAGGGAGGAGAGAAGCAGCAGGGAAAAACTAAGAAGCCGAAGGGTGTCGTTATGAAGGGATGGGAGACACCCGTCTCCAGGCCAGGACGTACCCGTATGGCTACTAAGAAGCTGACTGCAGGAACTGATGCAGCAGAGCAGCAGCTAGGGACCGAAGAGGCATTGCTGATTCTACCTCATGGCTATGACCCGGATGAGGAGGATGAGCCTGCGTACTGTTTTCTTGCCCCTGCACCAGAGGAACCAGCTAGCATGGAGGAGGCATTAGCTGGACCAGATAGGGACAAGTGGCTGGCTTCTAGGGATGCTGAGTACCAGAGTCTGCTGGAGAATAGGACATGGGATCTGGTGGTGCTGCCTGATGGGAAGAAAGCGATACAATGCAAGTGGGTGCTGAGGATCAAGACCGATGACAAGGGGCAGGTCACCATCTACAAGAGTAGGCTGGTGGCGAAGGGGTTTATGCAGAAGGAGAAGCAGGACTTCAACGAGATCTTTGCTCCCACTGCCAAACCCCCTACCCTCCGTGTCTTGTTGGCAGATGCAGCTGTTAGTGGGAAATTCATCATTCAGATGGATATTTCAACGGCATTCCTGAATGGGATTTTAGAGGAGGATGTGTACATGACGCAGCCGCCTGGGTATGAGGATGGTACGGGCAGGGTGTGCAAGCTCAACAAGTCCATCTACGGCTTGAAGCAGGCGCCACGCTGCTGGTACCAGAAGTTGGCAGCTGTTTTAGAGGAGATGGGATTCAGGACCAGCAGCTGTGATGAGAGCCTCTTTCTCAAGGGCGAGGGGGAGAAGCTGGTGCTGTTTCTGGTCTATGTGGACGACATTCTTCTCTTCAGCAGCAGCATGAAGGAGATCCAGAAAGTGCAGCAGCAACTGATGGAAAACTTCAAGTGCAAGAACCTTGGGGAGGTAAAGTACTACCTCGGGATGCACGTGGAGAGGGATCCAGATCACAGGTGGTTGAAGCTGCACCAGGAGAAGTTCATCAAGGAGCTGGGGGAGAAGTATGGGATTGAGAATGAGCGCAAGGTTGCAACTCCCCTGCCAGCAGAATTCAAGCTTGTGAAGGCTGCAGAGGATGAAGGGGTTGAAGCTGAAGAGCAGCAGCAATTTCAGTCCTTGGTGGGCAGCCTCTTGTACGCAGCAGTTCACACGAGGCCCGACATCTCTTTCTCGGTTGGGCAGCTGGCTAGGGTGGTGCAGAATCCATCAGAGGAGCAGGTGGATGCAGCTGAGCGTGTGGTGAAGTACCTGAACTCTCACCCAAGCATTGGAGTTCAATACTCCGCATCTGCACAGGTGAAGCAGAAAGGGGTGGAGGTGCTGAAAGAGAAGGGGGAGAGGCTTGGAGAAGGCAAGCTATTTCTCACTTGCTTTACCGATGCTACGTGGGCTTCTGAGAAGGAGGATTCCTCATCTGTGGGAGGATACATCTGCGTAGTTGGGGGAGGACCTGTTAGTTGGAGGTCCAAGAAGCAGACGGAGACGGCACTCTCTTCCGTAGAATCAGAGTACATGGCGATGTTCCATGGGGTGAAGGAGGTGATTTGGCTGAGGAGGCTGTTAGAGGAGATTGGCCAGGAGCAGAAAGTTGCTACGCCGCTGTTTTGTGATAGCAAGGGGGCTCTTGGGATGGCCAGAAACGCTGTGCTTCATGGGCTGAACAAGCACATGCGTATCAAGTGGCACTGGCTGCGTAAGGAGGTGAAGAGGGGGACGGTGCATCCGATCTACATCAAGACTCACCAGCAGCCAGCAGACTTTCTCACCAAGAGGCTTGCGGATGAGCCTCATTGGCGTTGTGTGCGCATGAGTGGAATGAGCATGAACTAGCATGGAATGACGGGGATGCAGCCGGCAGGCTGAGGGGGAGTGTGTTGGGTGCAAATGCACATTGCACGACATCCTGCCGTCTGTTTGTACGAGTATGCGTGTGCGAATGCATTTGTGTGTGAATGGTATGTTCGTGTGTTTGTTTGCTTTCGCATTTTTTCGCTTGATGCATTTGCAGGTACTCGCGCAATGTGCGCTTCGGCACAACATTGTATGCGCTATGAACAGTGCAAGCAGAAAGGACGAGCTCGCAAAGGAACCCAAGATGGAAGCTTTGCAGTTCGGTTGAGTTGATTGCGCAGATTCAGTTCTATCCAACTCGGAATTGTACTGTTTTGTTTGGTTAACTATAGTGTAGCAGGGAAGGCACTATAGGGGTACAATTTAGGTGAAGGTTGGATGTTGTTTGTCTGTATCTGCATGCTACAAGGCCAGGGGAAACCAGCGGAACCAGCATTTGGCTGGTTGGGCAAAGACAAAACAGGTTCTGTTTTTAGAACCTGAACCTGGTTGTTGTTTTCCCAGGTTGGAAAAACAGAACCAGAGGTTGTTTACCAACCTACCACCTGCTATTTTGTCCAGCCAGGTTGGTTCTGTTGCTTGGAATTATTTGGGATCATCCCTGGTTGTTCCCAGGTTGATTCCCAAGGTCCTTGCTAGCTAGAACTATTTAATCCTTCTCTGTTTGTACCTGAATATAGTCAAATTGATTCAAGCGAATTCCTTCCTCGCTGGAATTTCGTTTCTGCGCTATTCGACGGCGGAATGCTACCCGAGTCAACGCTAGTATGCTAGCACTCCAACGCTAGGCAAACGCTGTCCGAGCCATAACTTAGTAATGGCAGAACTTTTCGCGAGGCAACTTGGCTCATTTTAAAGCTCTTGGAGCGAGCTTCGATATAGCGAATTCTCAGCTTAATCCGATCGACGGTCTGCACGGCACGCTGCGCGACGTTCAAGGTACTCTTGCTGTTTTGACTAAGTCCTTCTTGATCCCTCTCTCTACAAACTCGGACCCGAGGATAGGGGCTGGTCTTGTACCAGGCACCCAGGGACCCTTGGAGGTGACCCCGAGGAGAGGTTTTAAGTTTGGTTAAGTCCTAATAGCTTGAGTTTATTAGGCCCTTACACCAACAAGCTGGTATCAGAGCTGCGTTATAGTGATCCTCGTTATAGGTAGCTATGGCGGGCAACACCTCGGCGGGAGCTGGTGAATCTTCAGCCCAAGATCGTAGCGGCAGCCAAGATTCTGGTCTTTCAGCGCCAAGGGGAGCGCGAACAAACCAGGGCTCGCTTGTCAAGGAGGTGCTGAAGAATTTCACCGTCGAGAAGTTCAATGGTGAGGGCTATGATGATTGGGCCTGGAAAATGCAATTATATTTCCGTCAGATCGGTTTGCTGAAACTAATGATTGGGGAGGAGCCTAGACCGAGTGACCCCACGCTGCAGGAAGATTGGGACGAGCGCTCCTCGGCTGGCTACTATTTGATGTCGCAGAGTTTGGAGCTGAACCAGCGTCACCACGTCATGCACCTGCTGCCGGAGGTTGAATGCGGTCCGAAGGCGTGGACCGTGTTGAAGGAGCTGCACGCCCCGACCTCCGTTGTCGCAACGTTGATGCTGGAGAGGGAGCTGTCCGCGTTGCGCCTGAGCGAGGGAGAGCCGGTGCAACCAGTCCTGGACAAGATGCGCGACCTCTACGCGAAGTTGGCGACCGCGGGAATCACCTACCCGGAGCAGACCAAGTGCTTGAAGATGCTCTCGCTGCTGCCAGAATCGTGGCTTCAATTTACGAGCGGATTGAGCCTGCCGCAGAACCAGAGCTTGTGGACGCTCGAGTGGGTGCGGATGAAGATTCTGGAGGAGGACTTCCGTCGCCACCAACTGAGGGGTGGAGACGACGGCAGCAGCGGCTACGGGATGCAAGGGAGCCGACGTGGCAGAGGACGTGGCTTCGGTGGTGCTGGACGCGGTGCAAAGAAAGACGACGACTCCAACGACCAACAAGGAGGTACCGGTTGGGGTCGCGGTGCGAAATCTGGACGTGGGGGCAAGTCGGGTGCTGGTGGCAAAATGAAAGGGAGTTGCTGGTATTGTGAGAAGGAAGGGCACCCCTGGTTTTTGTGCTATAAGAAACCCGATGGATGGACCCCCCAGAATCGTCACCAGGATGGCGGCGCGCGGAGGAACCAGAAAAACGGCGCCAACATGGTCGCTGATTCGTCCGACAACAACCCGAAGGGCAACGGCGGTGCGGAGAAGAAGAAGGAGCGCACCGCGGGCCAATTCTTCCATGTGGGAGACAAGGGGGAGCAAGGAGACGCCTCTGCCAAAGTTGGAGCAGAGCTGCACCCCCTAGACTATTGGGTGTTGGACACAGGCGCTGCTTGGACGATGACGCCGCGCAAGGACCTGCTGGACGAAGTACGAGCTGCACCGATCAATGAAGTGTGCTCCGCCTCTGGACACATGTTGAAGGTGGCTGGTGCGGGACGAGCTGCGTTTAAGGGAGCGGATGGCAAGCCGGTGGTGCTGCACGACGTTCTCTTCGTCCCCGACCTGAAGGCCAACCTTATCTCCCTCCGTAAGCTTGGCAAGGCTGGGGTGAACACCAACACGGATGGGGCACGCACTTATAAGGGGAAGCTGGGCAATCGGGTGCTTTGGGATCTGCACAAGAGCAAGGACGTGTACAGATCTATGTGGCAGCTGCCGGCCCTGGCGTGGCATGGTGGGGGGCAGGCTGGAGAGGGGTCTGCATCCCAGGGGGAGTGCAATGCCGTTGGAGGGGTTGGTGTGAAAGTGTCGGCCAGATCTGGGGAGACAGATTGGGCAACGGCACACCGGCGCTTAGGGCATGTGGCAATGCCTTTGCTGAAGCAGCTGGAGAAGGATGGAGCCGTTAAGGGTCTGAAGCTGAACGGACAGCCACCCGATGACAACTGTGAAATCTGTTTGCTTTCAAAGTTCACCCGTTTCCCTTTCCATAGTGTGGCTGGCAGGAGCAAGAAGCCTTTGGAGCTGGTCCACATGGACTTGGTGGGGCCGCTGCCGGTGCAAGGGCACAAAGGGGAGCGGTATTTTCTTACAATTGTGGATGACTGGAGCAGGCTGATGTGGGCGTATCCGCTGAAGCAGAAGGACCACGCCGCCTCCACGATACGGGACGATTGGCTGCCATTCGTGGAGAAGCAGGCGGAGTGTGTAGTGAAGCGGATTAGGACAGACCGGGGTGGTGAGTTCCTTGGAGCTGAAATGACGGCCTGGCTCAAGAAGCAGGGCATCCAGAGAGAGCTGACCACGGCTTATACCCCACAGTCCAATGGTGTAGCAGAACGGGCAAACCGGACCATTCTGGAGACAGCTAGGGCGCTGCTCATAGAATCTGGGCTGAGCAACTCTATGTGGCCTCATGCTGTCCGGCACGCCACTGTCGCTAGGAACAGGGTGCTCACCAAGGTTGGGGATGACTCGTGGGTGCCGTTGGAGAGGTGGCTTGGGAGGAAGCCGCCGGTGGACATGCTGAGGGTGTTCGGTTGCATGGCAGTCGCCCACGTCCCCAAGACCTACCGCAGTAAGTTGGGGGCGAGTGCAATCTGGTGTGTGCATTTGGGGCTGGCTGCTGAGAGCAAGGGATGGCTGCTGTGGGAACCATCCAAGGGTGTGTTGTTTGACAGCAGGGATGTGAAATTCATTGAGGGCATGATGTATGGGAGCTGGGAGAAACAGCCGGAGGCAAGGGTGTCCCAGCAGATGGAGCAGATCACCATGCAGCTGGACCTGACTCCTAGTGTGTGGGAGGAGGGAGAGGAGGCAGCTGCTGGAAATGGTGATGGAGAGAAGGTACAGGAGGCATCTGCTGGTGGAGAAAATGGTGTGGAAACTGGCGGCAGCACTAGTGGAGCTGCTGGACCCGAGGGAGGAGAGAAGCAGCAGGGAAAAACTAAGAAGCCGAAGGGTGTCGTTATGAAGAGTAAGCGCGTTACTTAAACATATGGTTGGTACCGAGAGTAGGCGCGTTACTTACTCATATGGTAAGTACCAAGTGTAAGCGCGTTACTTACCCATATAATTGGCACCAAGAGTAAGCGTGTTATTTACCTATATGGTTGGTACTATGACTAAGCTTATTATTTACCCATAACCAAGAGTAAGCTCGTTTCTTTCCCATATAGTTGGTATCGAGAGTAAGCGAGTTACTCATCCATGTGTTTGGTACCGAGAGTAATCGCGTTACTATTCCATATGGTTGGCACCGACAGTAAGCGCGTTACTTATCCATATGGTTGGTACCAAGAGTAAGCGTGTTACTTACCCATATGGTTGGTACCAAGAGTAAGTGCATTATTTACCCATATGGTTGATATCAAGAGTAGGAGCGTTACTTATCCAAATGGTTGGTACAAATAGTAAGCACGTTATTTACCCATATGTTAAGTACCAATATTACTATTCGTGTGGTTACTTATTCGTGTGGTTTGTACCGAGAGTAAGCGCGTTACTTACCCATATGTTTGGTACCAAGAATAAGCGCTTTAATTACCCATATGGTTCGTATCAAGGGTAAGCACGTTTCTTTCCCAAATGGTTGGTACCAAGAGTAAGCCCGTTACTTACCCATATAATTGGCACCATGAGTAAGCGTCTCATTTACCTGTATGGTTGGTACTAAGACTAAGCGCATTATTTTACCCATAACCAAGAGTAGCCTTGTTACTTACCCAAAAAGTTGGTACCGAGAGTAAGCGCGTTACTTACCCATATGTTTGGTACCGAGAGTGAGCGCGTTACTATTCCATATAGTTGGCACCGACAGTAAGCGCGTCAGTTATCCATATGGTTTGTACCAAATTTAAGCGCGTTACTTACCCATATGGTTGGTACCAAGAATAAGCGCGTTACTTACACATATGTTTTGGTACCAAGAATAAGCGTTTTTCTTTCCCATATGGTTGCTGCCAAGAGTAGGTGCGTTACTTACCCATATGGTTGGTACCGAAAGTAAGCGCGTTACTTACCCATATGGTTGGTACCAAGAGTAAGAGCGTTACTTACCCATATGGTTGGTACTTAGAGTAAACGAATTATTTACCCATATGGTAAGTACCAAGACTAAGCGTTGTACTTACCCATATCGTTGGTACCGAGAATAAGCGCGTTATTTACCCATATATTTGGTACCAAAAATAAGCGCTTTACTTACCCATATGGTTGGTGGAAAGAGTAAGCGTGTTACTTACCATATGGTTGGTACCAAGAGTAAGCGCGTTACTTACCCATACAATTGGCACCAAGAGTAAGCGTGATATTTACCCATATGGTTGGTACCAAGACTAAGCGCGTTACTTACCCATAACCAAGAGTAAGCATGTTACTTACAAATATGTTTGGTACTCAGATTGAGAGCGTTACTATTCCGTATAGTTGGTACCAACAGTAAGTGCATCCTTTATCCATATGGTTGGTACCAAGAGTAAGCACGTTACTTACCCATATTGCTGGTACCCTGGTCGGGGAAGGTGTGCCGCGCCAGCTTCCCACCGACGCACGAGACACATGGTGAGTCGGCGCCAGTCGTCGACTTGAGGTCCAGCCCAGTGGCAACCTCGTGCTTTACCGAGCGCAGGATGGTGTCCATACCAACGTGCGCCAGCCGTGCATGCAGCTTATCCGGCGTCGACTTCGTCGCCGGGACAATCGCCCGTAAGGCTTACCACCTACGCTGTGATCGACGCCGAGCATGGACGTAAGTCGGTGCAGAGGATCCGGCCGGAATACGTTGCTCTGCCAAGCACGTCGTCTGTTGCCGAGACGAGCAGCATCCCGTCGCCGTCGTCCTGCAGCTTCACACCGTTCTCCTTCAGCTGTCCAGACGACAGTAGATTTGCATGCATTCCGGGAACGTACAACACATCGGGAATCAGCACTCACTTGCCGGCCTCCTCTTGCAACGCAACCGTGTCTCGGCCCTGGACGTCTTGCAGCGCCTTATTGAAGCCACGCACGTGCTTCATGTCGCCGCTCGGCCCCAAGTCGACGAAGGCGTCCTTCGTCCCCATCCGGTGGTGCGAGCAGCCGCTATCGAGCGGGACCACCACCAGGTTAGCCTGCACAGCTGCCGCCACCGCCTGGAAGTCCTCGCCGGCCTCCGGCGCCAGCGAGACGGTCGGCTCCACGACGCCGACCAAAGAACAAGTTATCGGTGACTTGGTAAGTCGACTCGATGAAGTGCCACGCCCGGTGGCCGGCATCAATGTGCTCCCTGCAGGAGTTCAGGGCGATTTGCACGCCCGGCGAGCAGCACCGCGATATGACCGTGAAGGTCAACAGCTGCACGGCGCGAAACTCAATACGCAGGTCGGGGTCGTGCCGGCGTCGCCACAGTATCGCGAGCAAAGTTGATCAGCCCGGCCATCTCCAGCTGGGGCTCGATGGCTTCCTTCCAGGTGAGAATGTCAGGTCGACCGACCAGCAGGGGAGTCACCAAGATCCTATCCGGCGTAAACTTGAAGTAGCCGTAGCTCGGTGCAATCCCGCCTGCTGTCACCTGGGTCGCCGACATCGGCAAGGACCCACTTCGCCGATCTCCGACATCACCCTGCGAGGAGCCTGCAGCCGCCGACGGCCGCATCCCTCACGCTCGAACGCCGCCGACTTCATCGGCGTGAATCACACCACGCTGCCTCGACGACGTGCCTCCCGCACTGCTGCCGACTTGGTCGCCCCCGGCGTTGACGCCCACGTCGACGCCGCCCTCGGTGTTCACCGGTCGAGGAGAAGCAGGCCGAGAAGGAGGGTATTCCGCCGCCCACACGGAGCGAATGCGAGCGTCGACGACCACCCATGGGATGTCGCCGGTCTCCTTCGCCTCATGGCGTCTCTTCGCGCTCTCCAGCCGTGCCTCCAGGGTGTCCACCACCCTCGTGTCACCTACGGCGCCAACCATGGTGACTAGCGCACAGCTACCGGTCTACGAACACAATCGGGAAGTGCAAAGTCGGCTAAACTGAACTACGTCGCTGTGTCGTCCACGCTCCACCATGCGGAGATCATTCGATCAACGTGAGCTAGACTGCGGGCTAGGCACGGGTGCTCGTGTGGTCTTTGCGTTCGTTCCTTAGTCGTTTCCTTGTGCGCACACTACTTGCTAGTTCACGGGGAGAATTGGCAAGAGTTCCACTAGGAATAAAAATTGACAATGAAAGTTCAGAATGATTGAAAACAACATTGGCAGGGCATGGATCACTACATCAGAGCTAGCACAGCTGCTGGTCGACCTCCAGCGCAGCACAGTCGACCACATTCTAGCGCAGCAATGCTCGCACCGCTCCAGCGCTGCAGAGATGCGGCGCGCCAACGTTGCAAGTCCACGGTGTGCCAACGCTGCAGCAGGTCGGCTGCACAGCGTTGCACCCGTAGGACAACGGTGCACCTGCTTCGCAGGGCAGAAGCACCCTTAGGACAACGTTGCAAGTTGGCTCCGCCAAAGCGAGGATGGGGCCAAACACAACTTCCGTTGACAGAAAGCACGTTAGTTACGTTGATACGAAGAGTAAGCGAGTTACTTACCCGTATGTTTGGTACCAAGAATAAGTGCTTTACGTATCCATATGGTTGGTACCAAGCGTTACTTACCCATATGGTTGGTACCGAGAGTAAGCACGTTAGTTATCCACATGGTTGGTACCAAGAGTATGCGAGTTACTGATCCATATTGTTGGTACTGAGAGTAGGCGCATTACTTACCCATATGGTTCGTACCAAGAGTAAGTGCGTTACTTACCCATATGTTTGGTACCAAGAGCAGCCCGTTACATACCCATATTGTTGGAACCGAGAGTAAGTGCGTTACTTACCCATATAATTGGTACCAAGAGTAGGTGTGTTACATACCCATATGGTTGGAACCGAATATAAGTGCATTACTTATCCATACGGTTCGTACCAAAGGTAAGCAGGTTACTTATCCATATGGTTAGTAAAGAGAGTTAGCACGTTAACTACCCATATGTTTCGTACCAATATGAAGCGCGTTGCTTACCCATACGGTAGGTACCAAGATTAAGCATTACTTATCCATATGGTTGGTACCAAGAGTAAGTGCCTTACTTACCCATATGGTTGGTACCAAGATTAAGCGCGTTACTTACCCATATAGTTGGTACCGAGAGTAAGCATATTACTTACCCATACGGTAAGTATCAAAAGTAAGGGCGTTTCTTAACCATATGGTTGGTACCAAGAGTAAGCATGTTAGTTACGCACATGGTTGGTACCAAAATTAGGCATGTTAGTTGCGCACATGGTTGGTTATGCGCATGGTTGGAAAGTTAGTGCGTTACGTAGCCATATGGTTGTTACCGAGAGTAGGTGCTTTACTTACCCATATGGTGCATACCAAGAGTACAATGACTGGTGTGTTACTTACCCATATTGTTGATACAATGACTGGTGTGTTACTTATCGATATGGTAGGAACCGAAGTGAAGCGCGTTACTTACCCGCGCTTACTCTCGGTACCAACCTTATCGTTTAGTAACGCACTTACTCTCAGTACCAACCATATGGGTAAGTAACGCGTTTAACCATAGTCCAGTTCTTATGGGAGAATAACGCCCTTACTCTTGGTTCTAACCATATAGACAAGTAACGCGCTTTCTCTCCGTATCAACCATATGGATAAGTAACGCGCTTACTCTTGGTACCAATCATATGGGTAAGTAACGCGCTTACACTTAGTAGCAACCTTTTGGGTACGTAGCGCACATACTTTCGATACCAACCATATGCGTAAGCGCTTACCCTCGGTACCAACTTTATTGGTATGAAATGCACTTTCTCTCTGTACCAACCATATGAATAAGTAACACGCTTACTCTCCGTACCAACCATATGGGCATGTCACGTTCTTACTCTCGGTACCAACTATATGGGTAAGTAACGCGCTTACTTTTGGTACAAACGATATGGGTAAGTAATACGCCTACTCTCGGTACCAACCATATGGGTAAGTAACGCGCTTACCCTAAGTAGCAACCATATGGATAAGTAACGCACTTACTTTTAGTACCAACCATATGGGTATGAAACTTGCTTAATCTCGGTACCAACCATATGGGTAAGTAATGCACTTACTCCTGGTACCAACCATATGGGTAAGTAACGCGCTTACCCTTAGTAGCAACATTTTGGTATGTAACGCACTTACTCTTGGTACCAACCATATAAGTATGTAACGCCCTTACTCTCGGTACCAACCATATGGGTAAGTAACACTTACTTCTGGTACAAACCACATGGGTAAGTAACGCGCTTATCCTTGGTAGCAACATTGTGGTAACGCATTTACTCTTGGTACCAACCATATGGGTAATTAACGCACTTACTCTTGGTACCAACCATAAGGGTAAGTAACGCGCTTGCTCTTGGTACCAACCCTACGGGTAAGTAACGTGCTTACTCTCAGTACCAACCATTTGGCTAAATAACGCGCTTACTCTTGGTACCAACCATATGAATAAGTAACACACTTACTCACGATACCAATAATACGCCTAAGTAACCCCCTAACTCTTAGTACCACTAATATGGGTAAGTAACGCACTTACTCTTGGTACCAACCATATGGGTAAGTAACGTGATTACTCTTGGTACTAACCATATGGGTAAGTAACGCGCTTACTTTCGGTACCAACCATATGCATATGTAACGCGCTAACTTTCGTTACCAACCATATGCGTAGTAACGCGCTTACTCTCGGTACCAACCATATGGGTAAGTAACGCGCTTACTCTCGGTACCAACCATATGAAAAAGTAACGCACTTACTCTTGGTACCAACCAAATGGGTAAGTATCGCGATTGCTCTTGGTACTAACTATAAGGGTAAGTAACGCGCTTACCCTCGGTACCAATCAGATGAGTAAGTAATGCGCTTACTCTTGGTACCAACCATATGAGTAAGTAACGCGCTTACTCTCGGTACCAACCATATGGGTAAATAACGCGCTTACCATTGGGAGCAACCTTATGGGTAAGTAACACACTCACTCTTGGTACCAACCTTATCGTTTAGTAACGCACTTACTCTTGGTACCAACCATACGGGTAAGTAACTCGTTTACCCATAATCCCATTCTTATAGGGAAATAAGGCCCTTACTCTCCGCACCAACCATATGGGTAAATAACGCGCTTACTCTTAGTACCAACCATATGAGTAAGTAACGCGCTTACTCTTGGTACCAACCATATAGGTATGTAACGCTTACTCTTGGTACCAACAATATGAGTGAATAACGCGCTTATCTTTGGTATCAACCTTATGGGTAACGAACGCACCTATTCTCGATACGAATAATACGACTAAGTAATTCCCTTACTCTTAGTACAACTTATATGAGTAGGTAACGCGCTTCCTCTCGGTACCAACCATATGGGGAAGTAACGGGCTTACTCTTGGTACCAACTATTTGGAAAATTAACGTGCTTATCCTTGGTACCAACCATATGGGTAAGTAACACACTTACTCTCGGTACCAACCATATGGGTATGTAACGCTCTCGGTACCAACCATATGGGTAAGTAACGCGCTTACTCTCGGTACCAACTATATGGGTAAGTAACGTGCTTATTTTTGGTACGAACCATATGGATAAGTAATGTGCCTACTCTTGGTGCCAACCATATGGGTAAGTAACGCGCTTACCCTTGGTAGCAACCTTATGGGTAAATAACGTTGGAAATGGACATTGGAATGGCCCAAAATGGTCCTGGGTGCGCTGACCCACTAATGAAACATGCCCTCTTAGCCCAGTTTATAGCGAACTGGACATGGTGGAGAAGTGGGGGAGAGAGACCCGGGTTCGATTCCTACTGTCGGTAGATTTCCTGCGCCCTAGTGGTGGGCCCTCCAAGTGAGAGGAGTGTTGGAAATTGACACTGGAATGGCCCAAAGTGGCCTTCCCAAAGTGTTGGAAGACCTAGCGAACTGGACAGTACCAACAATATGGGTAAGTAACGCGCTTACTCTCGGTACCAACCATATGGGTAAGTAACGAGCTTACTCTTGGTTATGTGTAACTAACGCGCTTTGTCTTAGTACCAACCATATAGGTAAATATCACGCTTACTCTTGGTACCAATTATATGGGTAAGTAACGCACTTATTCTTGGTACCAACCATATGGGTAAGTAACGCACTTACTCTTGGTACCAACCGTATGGGTAAGTAACGCACTTACTCTTGATACCAACCATATGGGTAAGTAACGCACTTACTCTCGGTACCAACCATATGGGTAAGTAACGCACTTACTCTTGGCACCAACCATATGGGTAAGAAAAACGCTTATTCTTGGTACAACAACATATGGGTAATTAACGCGATTATTGTTGGTACCAACCATATGGGTAAGCAACGCTCTTAATATTGGTACCAACCATATGGGTAAGTAACGCACTTACTCTCGGTACCAACCATATGGGTAAGTAACGTACCTACTCTTTGCACCAACCATATGGGTAAGAAAAACGCTTATTCTTGGTACCAAAACATATGGGTGAGTAACGCGATTTTTCTTGGTACCAACCATATAGGTAAGTAACGCGCTTAGTCTTGGTACCAACCATATGGGTAAGTAACGCCATTACTCGACCTTGGCGAAGGACGCCGACTCCTCTGCTGGCGGCAAGGGGCGAGACGACAAGTCGGCGTCGTGCTCTCTGGTTGGCGTCGTAAAGCCGACCGTCTCGCTGTCGCCGGAGACCGGCAAGGACTTCCAGGCGGTGGCGGCAGCTGTGCAGGCTAATCCGGCGGTGGTCCTGCTCGACAGCGGCTGCTCCCACCACCTGATGGGGACGAAGGACGCCTTCGTTGACTTTGGGCCAAGCGGCAACGTGAAGCACGTGCGTGGCTTCAATGGGGCGCTGCAAGACGTCCAGGGCCGCGGCACCGTCGCCCTGCAAGGCGAGGCCGGGAAGCAGGTGCTCATCCCCGACGTGCTGTACGTCCCGGGTGTGCGGGCAAACCTGCTGTCGTCCGGCCAGTTGAAGGAGCGCGGCGTCAAGTTGCGGGAGGACGGCGACGGGATGCTGCTCGTCTCGGCAGCAGGGGAGGTGCTTGGTCGGGCGACGTACTCCGGGCGAGTCCTCTGCACCGACCTGCGTCCCTGCTCAACGAGGTCGACGTTGCCCACGCCGGAAATTGTGGCCCTGCGGGCGATCGTCTCCAAGACGAAGTCGACGCCGGACAGGCTGCATGCTCAGCTTGCACATGTTGGCATGGACACCATCAGGAGCTCGGCGAAGCACGAGGTCGCCCTTGGCCTAGAACTCAAGTCGACGTCGGGCACCGACTCACCGTGTGTCTCGTGTGTCGGCGGGAAGCTGGCGCGGCACACCTTCCCCGACAAGGGCTCCGACGCCGACGACGTGCTGGCCGTTGTGCACCTCGACCTGTGTGGGCCGTTCCGGGTGGCTGCCAAGGACGGCAGCCTATACTTCCTGCTGCTGAAGGACCGCAAGACCCGCTACGTGTGGGTGAGGCCAGTCGCCAGGAAGTCCGACGTTCTGCACGAGTTCGAGCAGTGGCTGGTGACGGTTGAGCGGCAGACGAAGAAGTCGGTGTTAATGTTGCATTCTGACCGGGGAGGGGAGTTTCTCGAGAAGGACTTCACCGCCCTCGTGGACGGCAAGGGGATCCTCTAAGACCTTACCTGCCCGTACACTCCGCAGCAGAACGGCATGGCGGAGAGGGAGATGAGGACGGTGGTGGAGTCGGTGCGGACAATGCTGCTGCACATGGGCGTGCAGCACCACTGGTGGCACCTCGCTCTGCGGCAGGCCGTCTGGGTCCGCAACTGCCTGGAGCGGTCGGCGACGCCGGGGACGACGCCGTACCAGCTGCTCACCGGGAAGAAGCCCGACTTGTCGCTGGCGCGTGTGTGGGGCTGCATGGCGCAGTTCCTGGTCCCCGAGCAGCAGCGTGGTGGGAAGCTGAAGCCGAAGGCCAGGTGGGGCCTTCACCTCGGCGTGTCGGAGGCGAGCAAGGGCTGGGAGCTCCTCGACATCGCCGACAACCGGGTGGTCACCATGTCGGACGTGGTGTTCTACGAGGACATGTCGCTGGAGGTGTGGAAGTCGGAGCACGGGCTGGTGTCAGGACGGACGCCGCCCACTGACACCTCGGCGGCGACGCTGCCTCTGCTCGCCAAGGTCGGTGAACTTGCCGAGGTCGTCCACCCTTCCTCCCCCTCTCCTGCCCCTCCCCTCGTCGCCGACATGTGTGGGCTGACTCCGGCGTCGGCCTCCGGCGATGAGGGGAGCAGTGGGGCGTCGCCTGTGGCGCCGACCAAGAGCATCGCCGGTGGCCGACGTGACGACCAGCAAGTCGACCTGGGAGTCAAATCGACCGAGGGGCCGCCGGGGAAGCAGCAGGCCGAGCAGGAGCAGCCGACAGGGGAGCAGGCATAGACGAGGCCGACCAAGGAGCAGTCGGCAACCTGGCAGTCGGCAGGGGAGCTGACCGCAGGGGAGAAATCGGTCGGGACGCCGACCGAGGTACAGCAGGACGACGAGGGTGGCGGAGCCAGTGAAGACGAAAGGGAGCAGTTGGGCGACGACGAGCCCGTCGACAGTGACGCCGAGGAGGTTCAGCCTGGACCACGGCGTACAAGTCGACTTCGGAGGCCTCTCGACTTCTTCATCTCGGCCGCCTTCACCACAGTATATGACGTGGTCGACGAGGACGACGACCTGCTGTACGACGACGCCGACGAGGATGAAGAGTTCCCGGAGCTTGACCCCGACATACTGGCCAACCCCGATCAACGGTTGTCAACTTTCTATTGTAAAACTCTTGCCAAATTTCCCCGTGAACTAGCAAGCAGTGTGTACACTAGGAAAACGACTAAGGAACAACGAACGCAGAGATTACACGAGCATCCGTGCCTAGCCCGCAGTCTAGCTCCCGTTGTAGAAGTTATCTCCGCAAATATCACGCTTACTCTTGGTGCCAAATATATCGATAAAAAACACGCTTACTCTTATGGTAAGTAACGCTCTTACTTTCGGTACCAATCGTATGGGTAAGTAGCGCACCTTCTCTTGGCAGCAACCATATGGGTAAGAAAAACGCTTATTCTTGGTGCCAAAACATATGGGTAAGTAACGCGCTTACTCTCGGTACCAACCATATGGGTAAGTAACGAGCTTACTTTTGGTTATGGGTAAATAATGCGCATGGTCTTAGTACCAACCATATGGGTAAATAACACACTTACTCTTGGTGCCAGTTATATGGGTAAGTAACGCGCTTACGCTTGGTGCCAACCATATAGTAAGTAACATGCTTACTCTTGGTACCAATCATATGGGTAAGTAAAGCACTTTTTCTTAGTACCAAACGTATGGGTAAGTAACGCGCTGATTCTTGGTATTAACCATACGGGTAAGTAAAACGCTTATTCTTCGTACCAACCATATGGGTAAGTAACGCACTTACTCTCAGTACCAACCATATGGGTAAGTAACGCGCTTACTCTTGGTATTAACCATATGTGTAAGTAACGCACTTACTCTTGGTATTAACCATATGGGTAAGTAACACGCTTACTCTTGGTACCAACCGTATGGGTAAGTAACGCACGTAATTTCGGTTCCAACAATATGGGTAAGTAACGTACCTACTCTGGTACCAACAATATGGGTAAGTAACGCGCTTACTCTCGGTACCAACCATATGGGTAAGTAACGTGCTTACTCTTGGTCTGCTCCGGGTAGGTGATTCCCGCAATCGCCAGCTTCACATAGAAATCACGCATCTTGTCCAGGATGGGTTGCACCGGCTCTCCCTCGCTCAGGCGCAACGCGGACAGCTCCCTCTCCATCATGAGCGTAGCGGCGACAGAGGTCTGGGCGTGCAGCTCCTTCAACACGGTCCACGCCTTCGGACCGCACTCAACCTCCGGCAGCAGGTGCATGACGTGGTGACGCTGGTTCAGCTCCAAACTCTGCGACATCAAGTAGTAGCCAGCCGAGGCGCGCTCGTCCCAATCTTCCTGAAGGGCGGGGTCACTCGGTCTAGGCTCCTCCCCAATCATTAGTTTCAGCAAACCGATCTGACGGAAATAAAGTTGCATTTTCCAGGCCCAATCATCATAGCCCTCACCCTTATGGTTGATACTGAGAGTAAGCACGTTAGTTACCCACATGGTTCGTACTAAGAGTAAACAAATTTCTTATCCATATTGTTGGTACTGAAAACAAGTGCTTTACTTTTCCATATGGTTTGTACCAAGAGCGCGTTACTTATCCATATGTTTGGTACCAAGAGCGGCGCGTTACTTACCCAATTGTTTGAACAGAAAATAAGCGCGTTACTTACCCATATGGTTGGTACCAAGAGTAAGCGCGTTACTTACCCATATGGTTGGTACCAAGAATAAGCGCGTTACTTACCCATATGGTTGGTACCAAGAATAAGCGCGTTACTGACCCGTATGGTTGATACCAAGAGTAACTCGTTACGTACCCATATGGTTGGTACCAAGAGTAAGTGCGTTACTTACCCATACGGTTGGGTCCGATAATAAGCGTGTTACTTACCTATATGGTTGGTACCAAGAGTAAGCGCGTTACTTACCATATGGTTGGTACGCGGAGTAAGCGCGTTTCTTACCCATATGGTTGGTACCAAGAGTAAGCGCGTTACTTACTCATATATTTTGTACTAAGAATAAGCGCGTTACTTACCCAATGGTTGGTATGCAGAGTAAGCGCGTTTCTTATCCATGTGTTTGGTACCTAGAGTAAGCGTTTCTTTCCTATATGGCTGGTACCAAGAGTAAGCGCGTTACTTACCCATATGGTTAGTACCAAGAGTAAGCGCGTTACTTACCCATATGATTGGTACCAAGAGTAAGCGCGTTACTTACCCATATGATTGGTACCAAGAGTAAGTGCGTTAATTACCCATATGGTTGGTACCAAGAATAAGCGCGTTACTGCCAGCGCAGCACGGTCGACCGCGCTCCAGCAGTGCAGAGTCGCGGCTTGCCAACGTCGCGGGTCGACGGCGTGCCAACGTTGCCCCGCAGGATAGCAGCGCACCCGCTTCGCAGGTGCTCGCAGATGATTGGCGTGCAGTGGATCGTCACCTGCACAGCGCACACACCACATCAAATTCGTGATGACGACTGCTTCTGATCAGCCACGTTGACCTCGGGATACCACCACCGAGGTCGGTCTCGCCAAAACCACCTGGGCGGCCGTCGCACTCTTCCGCATAACCCCCTCACCCAGGTAACCTGGTCGACCGGGCAACCATGTCGACCAGCTGCTCCTTTATGTGTCCGTCGACCTCCCAAGTCGACAGCCACCCCCAGACGACCTCACCAGGTCGACCACTACCCCTGGTCGACCTGCTTCTGGTCGACGTCACTCCTGGTTGACCAGCTCCTCGTCGACCAACACAGCTGTCAGCCGACCCCAAAGTCGACTAACCAAAGTCGGCGTCACCAAGTCGACGCCCATGCAGTGGCACCCGTGCAGGTCGACTTCCTCGTTGACCAGCTCGCCCACTGCTGCAGGTTGGCTGCACCCCTACATCCGACCACGAAGTCGGCTCCGCCCAAGCAAGGACGGGGCCAACACACAACTCCCGTTGACACTCCCCTGCCGCGTTCACGCTTGGGCCCCCAGCCCACACGGCAGTACTTCTCGGAGAAAAGCTCATCGACGTGCACCCATCACACAACATGTTGTCCACCGCACCAGCCATGCAAGAGGGCATGGCACCTACTGCTGCACGTCGTCATCGCCGTCGCCCACGTTGGCCAGACTGCTTTGTCGTCGTCGCCGTGAACTGCAGCGAGCCGACCTTCTGCCGGTACTCCTCCTCCTGTCGCACCTGCGCCTTCTCATCGTCAAAGGTGAGCTCGGCGTAGGCGTCGACCGAGACCGTCGTCTTCGAAGTGCGCCCGGTCTGCTCCTGGTCGAGGAAGCGCCTACGCAGCTTGTCGGCGTAGCCCTGCTGGTGCAGCCACAGCTTCCTCGCCGACCTGTCGCGCACGATCTCCAGCCTGAGGTACTTCTGCACCGGCGAGATCTCACGCAGCTCGAAGGCGGCCTCCAGCAGCTCCTTCAGCCCCCCCAGCATTGCGGCGCTGCTGCTGGCGGCTAGCAGGTCGTCGACGTAGACCAGCACCCAGCAGGCCACTCCGTCGTTGCCGACCTTGAAGTACAGAGCCTCGTCGACCTGGCTCTTCTTCCACCCGGCGCCGACCAGCACGTCGTTGAGCGCCAAATACCACAGCAGCGGCGATTACTTCAGACAATACAGGCTCTCAGCAGCTTGCACTCGACGTCACTCCTAGTCGACCAGCTCCTCTTCGACCAACACAGCTGTCAGCCAACCACAAAGTCGACCAGAAGTCGGCGACACCAAGTCGACGGCCATGCAGGGGTCGACTACCTCGTCGACCAGCTCGCCCACTGCTGCAGGTCGGCTGCACCCTACACCCGACCACGAAGTCGGCACCGCCCAAGCGAGGACGGGGCCAACACACAACTCCCGTTGACAATTACTCTTGGTACTAACCATATGGGTAAGTAACGCGCTTACTTTCGGTACCAACCATATGAGTAAGTAACGCACTTACTCTTGGTACCAACCATTTGGGTAAATATCGCGAGTACTTACTTTTGGTACCAACCATATGGGTAAGTAACGTGCTTACCCTCGGTACCAACCAGATGGGTAAGTAATGGACCTACTCTTTGTTGGGTGCAAATGCACATTGCACGACATCCTGCCGTCTGTTTGTACGAGTATGCGTGTGCGAATGCATTTGCGTGTGAATGGTGTGTTCGTGTGTTTGTTTGCTTTCGCATTTTTTGCTTGATGCATTTGCAGGTACTCGCGCAATGTGCGCTTCGGCACAACATTGTATGCGCTATGAACAGTGCAAGCAGAAAGGACGAGCTCGCAAAGGAACCCAAGATGGAAGCTTTGCAGTTCGGTTGAGTTGATTGCGCAGATTCAGTTCTATCCAACTCGAAATTGTACTGTTTTGTTTGGTTAACTATAGTGTAGCAGGGAAGGCACTATAGGGGTACAATTTAGGTGAAGGTTGGATGTTGTTTGTCTGTATCTGCATGCTACAAGGCCAAGGGAAACCAGCGGAACCAGCATTTGGCTGGTTGGGCAAAGACAAAACAGGTTCTGTTTTTAGAACCTGAACCTGGTTGTTGTTTTCCCAGGTTGGAAAAACAGAACCAGAGGTTGTTTACCAACCTACCACCTGCTATTTTGTCCAGCCAGGTTGGTTCTGTTGCTTGGAATTATTTGGGATCATCCCTGGTTGTTCCCAGGTTGATTCCCAAGGTCCTTGCTAGCTAGAACTATTTAATCCTTCTCTGTTTGTACCTGAATATAGTAAAATTGATTCATGCGAATTCCTTCCTCGCTGGAATTTCGTTTCTACGCGGTTCGTTGGCGGAATGCTACCCGAGTCAACGCTAGTACGCTAGCACTCTAATGCTAGGCAAACACCGTCTGAGCCATAACTTCGTAATGGCAGAACTTTTCGCGAGGCAACTTGGCTCATTTTAAAGCTCTTGGAGCGAGCTTCGATATAGCGAATTCTCAGCTTAATCCGATCGACGGTCTGCACGGCACGCTGCGCGACGTTCAAGGTACTCTTGCTGTTTTGACTAAGTCCTTCTTGATCCCTCTCTCTACAAACTCGGACCCGAGGATAGGGGCTGGTCTTGTACCAGGCACCCAGGGACCCTTGGAGGTGACCCCGAGGAGAGGTTTTAAGTTTGATTAAGTCCTAATAGCTTGAGTTTATTAGGCCCTTACACCAACAAGCTGGTATCAGAGCCGCGTTATAGTGATCCTCGTTATAGGTAGCTATGGCGGGCAACACCTCGGCGGGAGCTGGTGAATCTTCAGCCCAAGATCGTAGCGGCAGCCAAGATTCTGGTCTTTCAGCGCCAAGGGGAGCGCGAACAAACCAGGGCTCGCTTGTCAAGGAGGTGCTGAAGAATTTCACCGTCGAGAAGTTCAATGGTGAGGGCTATGATGATTGGGCCTGGAAAATGCAATTATATTTCCGTCAGATCGGTTTGCTGAAACTAATGATTGGGGAGGAGCCTAGACCGAGTGACCCCACGCTGCAGGAAGATTGGGACGAGCGCTCCTCGGCTGGCTACTATTTGATGTCGCAGAGTTTGGAGCTGAACCAGCGTCACCACGTCATGCACCTGCTGCCGGAGGTTGAATGCGGTCCGAAGGCGTGGACCGTGTTGAAGGAGCTGCACGCCCCGACCTCCGTTGTCGCAACGTTGATGCTGGAGAGGGAGCTGTCCGCGTTGCGCCTGAGCAAGGGAGAGCCGGTGCAACCAGTCCTGGACAAGATGCGCGACCTCTACGCGAAGTTGGCGACCGCGGGAATCACCTACCCGGAGCAGACCAAGTGCTTGAAGATGCTCTCGCTGCTGCCGGAATCGTGGCTTCAATTTACGAGTGGATTGAGCCTGCCGCAGAACCAGAGCTTGTGGACGCTCGAGTGGGTGCGGACGAAGATTCTGGAGGAGGACTTCCGTCGCCGCCAATTGAGGGGTGGAGACGACGGCAGCAGCGGCTACGGGATGCAAGGGAGCCGACATGGCAGAGGACGTGGCTTCGGTGGTGCTGGACGCGGTGCAAAGAAAGACGACGACTCCAACGACCAACAAGGAGGTACCGGTTGGGGTCGCGGTGCGAAATCTGGACGTGGGGGCAAATCGGGTGCTGGTGGCAAAATGAAAGGGAGTTGCTGGTATTGTGAGAAGGAAGGGCACCCCTGGTTTTTGTGCTATAAGAAACCTGATGGATGGACCCCCCAGAATCGTCACCAGGATGGCGGCGCGTGGAGGAACCAGAAAAACGGCGCCAACATGGTCGCTGATTCGTCCGACAACAACCCGAAGGGCAACGGCGGTGCGGAGAAGAAGAAGGAGCGCACCGCGGGCCAATTCTTCCATGTGGGAGACAAGGGGGAGCAAGGAGACGCCTCTGCCAAAGTTGGAGCAGAGCTGCACCCCCTAGACTATTGGGTGTTGGACACAGGCGCTGCTTGGACGATGACGCCGCGCAAGGACCTGCTGGACGAAGTACGAGCTGCACCGATCAATGAAGTGTGCTCCGCCTCTGGACACATGTTGAAGGTGGCTGGTGCGGGACGAGCTGCGTTTAAGGGAGCGGATGGCAAGCCGGTGGTGCTGCACGACGTTCTCTTCGTCCCCGACCTGAAGGCCAACCTTATCTCCCTCCGTAAGCTTGGCAAGGCTGGGGTGAACACCAACACGGATGGGGCACGCACTTATAAGGGGAAGCTGGGCAATCGGGTGCTTTGGGATCTGCACGAGAGCAAGGACGTGTACAGATCTATGTGGCAGCTGCCGGCCCTGGCGTGGCATGGTGGGGGGCAGGCTGGAAAGGGGTCTGCATCCCAGGGGGAGTGCAATGCCGTTGGAGGGGTTGGTGTGAAAGTGTCGGCCAGATCTGGGGAGACAGATTGGGCAACGGCACACCGGCGCTTAGGGCATGTGGCAATGCCTTTGCTGAAGCAGCTGGAGAAGGACGGAGCCGTTAAGGGTCTGAAGCTGAACGGACAGCCACCCGATGACAACTGTGAAATCTGTTTGCTTTCAAAGTTCACCCGTTTCCCTTTCCATAGTGTGGCTGGCAGGAGCAAAAAGCCTTTGGAGCTGGTCCACATGGACTTGGTGGGGCCGCTGCCGGTGCAAGGGCACAAAGGGGAGCGGTATTTTCTTACAATTGTGGATGACTGGAGCAGGCTGATGTGGGCGTATCCGCTGAAGCAGAAGGACCACGCCGCCTCCACGATACGGGACGATTGGCTGCCATTCGTGGAGAAGCAGGCGGAGTGTGTAGTGAAGCGGATTAGGACAGACCGGGGTGGTGAGTTCCTTGGAGCTGAAATGACGGCCTGGCTCAAGAAGCAGGGCATCCAGAGAGAGCTGACCACGGCTTATACCCCACAGTCCAATGGTGTAGCAGAACGGGCAAACCGGACCATTCTGGAGACAGCTAGGGCGCTGCTCATAGAATCTGGGCTGAGCAATTCTATGTGGCCTCATGCTGTCCGGCACGCCACTGTCGCTAGAACAGGGTGCTCACCAAGGTTGGGGATGACTCGTGGGTGCCGTTGGAGAGGTGGCTTGGGAGGAAGCCGCCGGTGGATATGCTGAGGGTGTTTGGCTGCATGGCAGTCGCCCACGTCCCCAAGACCTACCGCAGTAAGTTGGGGGCGAGTGCAATCTGGTGTGTGCATTTGGGGCTGGCTGCTGAGAGCAAGGGATGGCTGCTGTGGGAACCATCCAAGGGTGTGTTGTTTGACAGCAGGGATGTGAAATTCATTGAGGGCATGATGTATGGGAGCTGGGAGAAACAGCCGGAGGCAAGGGTGTCCCAGCAGATGGAGCAGATCACCATGCAGCTGGACCTGACTCCTAGTGTGTGGGAGGAGGGAGAGGAGGCAGCTGCTGGAAATGGTGATGGAGAGAAGGTACAGGAGGCATCTGCTGGTGGAGAAAATGGTGTGGAAACTGGCGGCAGCACTAGTGAGCTGCTGGACCCGAGAGAGAGAGAGAAGCAGCAGGGAAAAACTAAGAAGCCGAAGGGTGTCGTTATGAAGGGATGGGAGACACCCGTCTCCAGGCCAGGACGTACCCGTATGGCTACTAAGAAGCTGACTGCAGGAACTGATGCAGCAGAGCAGCAGCTAGGGACCGAAGAGGCATTGCTGATTCTACCTCATGGCTATGACCCGGATGAGGAGGATGAGCCTGCGTACTGTTTTCTTGCCCCAGCACCAGAGGAACCAGCTAGCATGGAGGAGGCATTAGCTGGACCAGATAGGGACAAGTGGCTGGCTTCTAGGGATGCTGAGTACCAGAGTCTGCTGGAGAATAGGACATGGGATCTGGTGGTGCTGCCTGATGGAAAGAAAGCGATACAATGCAAGTGGGTGCTGAGGATCAAGACCGATGACAAGGGACAGTCACCATCTACAAGAGTAGGCTGGTGGCGAAGGGGTTTATGCAGAAGGAGAAGCAGGACTTCAACGAGATCTTTGCTCCCACTGCCAAACCCCCTACCCTCCGTGTCTTGTTGGCAGATGCAGCTGTTAGTGGGAAATTCATCATTCAGATGGATATTTCAACGGCATTCCTGAATGGGATTTTAGAGGAGGATGTGTACATGACGCAGCCGCCTGGGTATGAGGATGGTACGGGCAGGGTGTGCAAGCTCAACAAGTCTATCTACGGCTTGAAGCAGGCGCCACGCTGCTGGTACCAGAAGTTGGCAGCTGTTTTAGAGGAGATGGGATTCAGGACCAGCAGCTGTGATGAGAGCCTCTTTCTCAAGGGCGAGGGGGAGAAGCTGGTGCTGTTTCTGGTCTATGTGGACGACATTCTTCTCTTCAGCGCAGCAAGGAAGGAGATCCAGAAAGTGCAGCAGCAACTGATGGAAAACTTCAAGAG
>CANIUD010000892.1:600000-809038 GCA_947470075.1 Closterium sp. Yama58-4 | reverse complement strand
TGGACCCCCCAGAACGTCACCAGGATAAATGGCGCGCGGAGGAACCAGAAAAACGGCGCCAACATGGTCGCTGATTCGTCCGACAACAACCCGAAGGGCAACGGCGGTGCGGAGAAGAAGAAGGAGCGCACCGCGGGCCAAGTTTCCATGTGGGAGACAAGGGGGAGCAAGGAGACGCCTCTGCCAAAGTTGGAGAAGAGCTGCACCCCCTAGACTATTGGGTGTTGGACACAGCGCTGCTTGGACGATGACGCCGCGCAAGGACCTGCTGGACGAAGTACGAGCTGCACCGATCAATGAAGTGTGCTCCGCCTCTGGACACATGTTGAAGGTGGCTGGTGCGGGGACGAGCTGCGTTTAATGGAGCGGGGATGGCAAGCCGGTGGTGCTGCACGACGTTCTCTTCGTCCCCGACCTGAAGGCCAACCTTATCTCCCTCCGTAAGCTTGGCAAGGCTGGGGTGAACACCAACACGGATGGGGCACGCACTTATAAGGGGAAGCTGGGCAATCGGGTGCTTTGGGATCTGCACGAGAGCAAGGACGTGTACAGATCTATGTGGCAACTGCCCGCCCTGGCGTGGCATGGTGGGGGGGGTGGCGCTGAGAGGGGTCTGCATCCCAGGGGGAGTGCAATGCCGTTGGAGGGGTTGGTGTGAAAGTGTCGGCCAGATCTGGGGAGACAGATTGGGCAACGGCACACCGGCGCTTAGGGCATGTGGCAATGCCTTTGCTGAAGCAGCTGGAGAAGGATGGAGCCGTTAAGGGTCTGAAGCTGAACGGACAGCCACCCGATGACAATTGTGAAATCTGTTTGCTTTCAAAGTTCACCCGTTTCCCTTTCCATAGTGTGGCTGGCAGGAGCAAGAAGCCTTTGGAGCTGGTCCACATGGACTTGGTTGGGCCGCTGCCGGTGCAAGGGCACAAGGGGGAGCAGTATTTTCTTACAATTGTGGATGACTGGAGCAGGCTGATGTGGGCGTATCCGCTGAAGCAGAAGGACCACGCCGCCTTCACGATACGGGACGATTGGCTGCCATTCGTGGAGAAGCAGGCGGAGTGTGTAGTGAAGCGGATTAGGACAGACCAGGGTGGTGAGTTCCTTGGAGCTGAAATGACGGCCTGGCTCAAGAAGCAGGGCATCCAGAGAGAGCTGACCACGGCTTATACACCACAGTCCAATGGTGTAGCAGAGAACTGGCAAACCAGACCATTCTGGAGACAGCTAGGGCGCTGCTCATAGAATCTGGGCTGAGCAATTCTATGTGGCCTCATGCTGTCCGGCACGCCACTGTCGCTAGAAACAGGGTGCTCACCAAGGTTGGGGATGACTCGTGGGTGCCGTTAGAGAGGTGGCTTGGGAGGAAGCCGCCAGTGGACATGCTGAGGGTGTTCGGTTGCATGGCAGTCGCCCACGTCCCCAAGACCTACCGCAGTAAGTTGGGGCGAGTGCAATCTGGTGTGTGCATTTGGGGCTGGCTGCTGAGAGCAAGGGATGGCTGCTGTGGGAACCATCCAAGGGTGTGTTTTTTGACAGCAGGGATGTGAAATTCATTGAGGGCATGATGTATGGGAGCTGGGAGAAACAGCCGGAGGCAAGGGTGTCCCAGCAGATGGAGCAGATCACCATGCAGCTAGACCTGACTCCTAGTGTGTGGGAGGAGGGAGAGAGGCAGCTGCTGGAAATGGTGATGGAGAGAAGGTACAGGAGGCATCTGCTGGTGGAGAAAATGGTGTGGAAACTGGCGGCAGCACTAGTGGAGCTGCTGGATCCGAGGGAGGAGAGAAGCAGCAGGGGAAAACTAAGAAGCCGAAGGGTGTCGTTATGAAGGGATGGGAGACACCCGTCTCCAGGCCAGGACGTACCCGTATGGCTACTAAGAAGCTGACTGCAGGAACTGATGCAGCAGAGCAGCAGCTAGGGACCGAAGAGGCATTGCTGATTCTACCTCATGGCTATGACCCGGATGAGGAGGATGAGCCTGCGTACTGTTTCTCTTCCCCTGCACCAGAGGAACCAGCTAGCATGGAGAGAGGCATTAGCTGGACCAAATAGGGACAAGTGGCTGGCTTCTAGGGATGCTGAGTACCAGAGTCTGCTGGAGAATAGGACATGGGATCTGGTGGTGCTGCCTGATGGGAAGAAAGCGATACAATGCAAGTGGGTGCTGAGGATCAAGACCGATGACAAGGGGCAGGTCACCATCTACAAGAGTAGGCTGGTGGCGAAGGGGTTTATGCAGAAGGAGAAGCAGGACTTCAACGAGATCTTTGCTCCCACTGCCAAACCCCCTACCCTCCGTGTCTTGTTGGCAGATGCAGCTGTTAGTGGGAAATTCATCATTCAGATGGATATTTCAACGGCATTCCTGAATGGGATTTTAGAGGAGGATGTGTACATGACGCAGCCGCCTGGGTATGAGGATGGTACGGGCAGGGTGTGCAAATCAACAAGTCCATCTACGGCTTGAAGCAGGCGCCACGCTGCTGGTACCAGAAGAGAGTTGGCAGCTGTTTTAGAGAGATGGGATTCAGGACCAGCAGCTGTGATGAGAGCCTCTTTCTCAAGGGCGAGGGGGAGAAGCTGGTGCTGTTTCTGGTCTATGTGGACGACATTCTTCTCTTCAGCAGCAGCATGAAGGAGATCCAGAAAGTGCAGCAGCAACTGATGGAAAACTTCAAGTGCAAGAACCTTGGGGAGGTAAAGTACTACCTCGGGATGCACGTGGAGAGGGATCCAGATCACAGGTGGTTGAAGCTGCACCAGGAGAAGTTCATCAAGGAGCTGGGGGAGAAGTATGGAATTGAGAATGAGCGCAAGGTTGCAACTCCCCTGCCAGCAGAATTCAAGCTTGTGAAGGCTGCAGAGGATGAAGGGGTTGAAGCTGAAGAGCAGCAGCAATTTCAGTCCTTGGTGGGCAGCCTCTTGTACGCAGCAGTTCACACGAGGCCCGACATCTCTTTTTCGGTTGGGCAGCTGGCTAGGGTGGTGCAGAATCCATCAGAGGAGCAGGTGGATGCAGCTGAGCGTGTGGTGAAGTACCTGAACTCTCACCCAAGCATTGGAGTTCAATACTCCGCATCTGCACAGGTGAAGCAGAAAGGGGTGGAGGTGCTGAAAGAGAAGGGGGAGAGGCTTGGAGAAGGCAAGCTATTTCTCACTTGCTTTACCGATGCTACGTGGGCTTCTGAGAAGGAGGATTCCTCATCTGTGGGAGGATACATCTGCGTAGTTGGGGGAGGACCTGTTAGTTGGAGGTCCAAGAAGCAGACGGAGACGGCACTCTCTTCCGTAGAATCAGAGTACATGGCGATGTTCCATGGGGTGAAGGAGGTGATTTGGCTGAGGAGGCTGTTAGAGGAGATTGGCCAGGAGCAGAAAGTTGCTACGCCGCTGTTTTGTGATAGCAAGGGGGCTCTTGGGATGGCCAGAAACGCTGTGCTTCATGGGCTGAACAAGCACATGCGTATCAAGTGGCACTGGCTGCGTAAGGAGGTGAAGAGGGGGACGGTGCATCCGATCTACATCAAGACTCACCAGCAGCCAGCAGACTTTCTCACCAAGAGGCTTGCGGATGAGCCTCATTGGCGTTGTGTGCGCATGAGTGGAATGAGCATGAACTAGCATGGAATGACGGGGATGCAGCCGGCAGGCTGAGGGGGAGTGTGTTGGGTGCAAATGCACATTGCACGACATCCTGCCGTCTGTTTGTACGAGTATGCGTGTGCGAATGCATTGTTGTGAATGGAATATTCGTGTGTTTGTTTGCTTTCGCATTTTTTCGCTTGATGCATTTGCAGGTACTCGCGCAATGTGCGCTTCGGCACAACATTGTATGCGCTATGAACAGTGCAAGCAGAAAGGACGAGCTCGCAAAGGAACCCAAGATGGAAGCTTTGCAGTTCGGTTGATTTGATTGCGCAGATTCAGTTCTATCCAACTCGGAATTGTACTGTTTTGTTTGGTTAACTATAGTGTAGCAGGGAAGGCACTATAGGGGTACAATTTAGGTGAAGGTTGGATGTTGTTTGTCTGTATCTGCATGCTACAAGGCCAGGGGAAACCAGCGGAACCAGCATTTGGCTGGTTGGGCAAAGACAAAACAGGTTCTGTTTTTAGAACCTGAACCTGGTTGTTATTTTCCCAGTTGGAAAAACAGAACCAGAGGTTGTTTACCAACCTACCACCTGCTATTTTGTCCAGCCAGGTTGGTTCTGTTGCTTGGAATTATTTGGGATCATCCCTGGTTGTTCCCAGGTTGATTCCCAAGGTCCTTGCTAGCTAGAACTATTTAATCCTTCTCTGTTTGTACCTGAATATAGTCAATTGATTCAAGCGAATTCCTTCCTCGCTGGAATTTCGTTTTTGCGCTATTCGACGGCGGAATGCTACCCGAGTCAACGCTAGTATGCTAGCACTCCCACGCTAGGCAAACGCTGTCCGAGCCATAACTTTGTAATGGCAGAACTTTTCGCGAGGCAACTTGGCTCATTTTAAAGCTCTTGGAGCGAGCTTCGATATAGCGAATTCTCAGCTTAATCCGATCGACGGTCTGCACGGCACGCTGCGCGACGTTCAAGGTACTCTTGCTGTTTTGACTAAGTCCTTCTTGATCCCTCTCTCTACAAACTCGGACCCGAGGATAGGGGCTGGTCTTGTACCAGGCACCCAGGGACCCTTGGAGGTGACCCCGAGGAGAGGTTTTAAGTTTGGTTAAGTCCTAATAGCTTGAGTTTATTAGGCCCTTACACCAACAAGCTGGTATCAGAGCTGCGTTATAGTGATCCTCGTTATAGGTAGCTATGGCGGGCAACACCTCGGCGGGAGCTGGTGAATCTTCAGCCCAAGATCGTAGCGGCAGCCAAGATTCTGGTCTTTCAGCGCCAAAGGGAGCGCGAACAAACCAGGGCTCGCTTGTCAAGGAGGTGCTGAAGAATTTCACCGTCGAGAAGTTCAATGGTGAGGGCTATGATGATTGGGCCTGGAAAATGCAATTATATTTCCGTCAGATCGGTTTGCTGAAACTAATGATTGGGGAGGAGCCTAGACCGAGTGACCCCACGCTGCAGGAAGATTGGGACGAGCGCTCCTCGGCTGGCTACTATTTGATGTCGCAGAGTTTGGAGCTGAACCAGCGTCACCACGTCATGCACCTGCTGCCGGAGGTTGAATGCGGTCCGAAGGCGTGGACCGTGTTGAAGGAGCTGCACGCCCCGACCTCCGTTGTCGCAACGTTGATGCTGGAGAGGGAGCTGTCCGCGTTGCGCCTGAGCGAGGGAGAGCCGGTGCAACCAGT
Organism: Closterium sp. Yama58-4; assembly: GCA_947470075.1. Classification (NCBI taxonomy): domain Eukaryota; kingdom Viridiplantae; phylum Streptophyta; class Zygnematophyceae; order Desmidiales; family Closteriaceae; genus Closterium; species Closterium sp. Yama58-4. The sequence goes on along the minus strand of CANIUD010000892.1, from coordinate 803,742 downwards.
CCTGGACAAGATGCGCGACCTCTACGCGAAGTTGGCGACCGCGGGAATCACCTACCCGGAGCAGACCAAGTGCTTGAAGATGCTCTCGCTGCTGCCAGAATCGTGGCTTCAATTTACGAGCGGATTGAGCCTGCCGCAGAACCAGAGCTTGTGGACGCTCGAGTGGGTGCGGATGAAGATTCTGGAGGAGGACTTCCGTCGCCACCAACTGAGGGGTGGAGACGACAGCAGCAGCGGCTACGGGATGCAAGGGAGCCGACGTGGCAGAGGACGTGGCTTCGGTGGTGCTGGACGCGACGCAATGCAGTGCAAAGAAGGACGACGACTCCAACGACCAACAAGGAGGTACCGGTTGGGGTCGCGGTGCGAAATCTGGACGTGGGGCAGTCGGGTGCTGGTGGCAAAATGAAAGGGAGTTGCTGGTATTGTGAGAAGGAAGGGCACCCCTGGTTTTTGTGCTATAAGAAACCCGATGGATGGACCCCCCAGAATCGTCACCAGGATGGCGGCGCGCGGAGGAACCAGAAAAACGGCGCCAACATGGTCGCTGATTCGTCCGAAACACCCGAAGGGCAACGCGGTGCGGAGCGGAGAAGAAGAAGGAGCGCACCGCGGGCCAATTCTTCCATGTGGGAGACAAGGGGGAGCAAGGAGACGCCTCTGCCAAAGTTGGAGCAGAGCGCCCCCTAGACTATTGGGTGTTGGACACAGGCGCTGCTTGGACGATGACGCCGCGCAAGGACCTGCTGGACGAAGTACGAGCTGCACCGATCAATGAAGTGTGCTCCGCCTCTGGACACATGTTGAAGGTGGCTGGTGCGGGACGAGCTGCGTTTAAGGGAGCGGATGGCAAGCCGGTGGTGCTGCACGACGTTCTCTTCGTCCCCGACCTGAAGGCCAACCTTATCTCCCTCCGTAAGCTTGGCAAGGCTGGGGTGAACACCAACACGGATGGGGCACGCACTTATAAGGGGAAGCTGGGCAATCGGGTGCTTTGGGATCTGCACAAGAGCAAGGACGTGTACAGATCTATGTGGCAGCTGCCGGCCCTGGCGTGGCATGGTGGGGGGCAGGCTGGAGAGGGGTCTGCATCCCAGGGGGAGTGCAATGCCGTTGGAGGGGTTGGTGTGAAAGTGTCGGCCAGATCTGGGGAGACAGATTGGGCAACGGCACACCGGCGCTTAGGGCATGTGGCAATGCCTTTGCTGAAGCAGCTGGAGAAGGATGGAGCCGTTAAGGGTCTGAAGCTGAACGGACAGCCACCCGATGACAACTGTGAAATCTGTTTGCTTTCAAAGTTCACCCGTTTCCCTTTCCATAGTGTGGCTGGCAGGAGCAAGAAGCCTTTGGAGCTGGTCCACATGGACTTGGTGGGGCCGCTGCCGGTGCAAGGGCACAAAGGGGAGCGGTATTTTCTTACAATTGTGGATGACTGGAGCAGGCTGATGTGGGCGTATCCGCTGAAGCAGAAGGACCACGCCGCCTCCACGATACGGGACGATTGGCTGCCATTCGTGGAGAAGCAGGCGGAGTGTGTAGTGAAGCGGATTAGGACAGACCGGGGTGGTGAGTTCCTTGGAGCTGAAATGACGGCCTGGCTCAAGAAGCAGGGCATCCAGAGAGAGCTGACCACGGCTTATACCCCACAGTCCAATGGTGTAGCAGAACGGGCAAACCGGACCATTCTGGAGACAGCTAGGGCGCTGCTCATAGAATCTGGGCTGAGCAACTCTATGTGGCCTCATGCTGTCCGGCACGCCACTGTCGCTAGGAACAGGGTGCTCACCAAGGTTGGGGATGACTCGTGGGTGCCGTTGGAGAGGTGGCTTGGGAGGAAGCCGCCGGTGGACATGCTGAGGGTGTTCGGTTGCATGGCAGTCGCCCACGTCCCCAAGACCTACCGCAGTAAGTTGGGGGCGAGTGCAATCTGGTGTGTGCATTTGGGGCTGGCTGCTGAGAGCAAGGGATGGCTGCTGTGGGAACCATCCAAGGGTGTGTTGTTTGACAGCAGGGATGTGAAATTCATTGAGGGCATGATGTATGGGAGCTGGGAGAAACAGCCGGAGGCAAGGGTGTCCCAGCAGATGGAGCAGATCACCATGCAGCTGGACCTGACTCCTAGTGTGTGGGAGGAGGGAGAGGAGGCAGCTGCTGGAAATGGTGATGGAGAGAAGGTACAGGAGGCATCTGCTGGTGGAGAAAATGGTGTGGAAACTGGCGGCAGCACTAGTGGAGCTGCTGGACCCGAGGGAGGAGAGAAGCAGCAGGGAAAAACTAAGAAGCCGAAGGGTGTCGTTATGAAGAGTAAGCGCGTTACTTAAACATATGGTTGGTACCGAGAGTAGGCGCGTTACTTACTCATATGGTAAGTACCAAGTGTAAGCGCGTTACTTACCCATATAATTGGCACCAAGAGTAAGCGTGTTATTTACCTATATGGTTGGTACTATGACTAAGCTTATTATTTACCCATAACCAAGAGTAAGCTCGTTTCTTTCCCATATAGTTGGTATCGAGAGTAAGCGAGTTACTCATCCATGTGTTTGGTACCGAGAGTAATCGCGTTACTATTCCATATGGTTGGCACCGACAGTAAGCGCGTTACTTATCCATATGGTTGGTACCAAGAGTAAGCGTGTTACTTACCCATATGGTTGGTACCAAGAGTAAGTGCATTATTTACCCATATGGTTGATATCAAGAGTAGGAGCGTTACTTATCCAAATGGTTGGTACAAATAGTAAGCACGTTATTTACCCATATGTTAAGTACCAATATTACTATTCGTGTGGTTACTTATTCGTGTGGTTTGTACCGAGAGTAAGCGCGTTACTTACCCATATGTTTGGTACCAAGAATAAGCGCTTTAATTACCCATATGGTTCGTATCAAGGGTAAGCACGTTTCTTTCCCAAATGGTTGGTACCAAGAGTAAGCCCGTTACTTACCCATATAATTGGCACCATGAGTAAGCGTCTCATTTACCTGTATGGTTGGTACTAAGACTAAGCGCATTATTTTACCCATAACCAAGAGTAGCCTTGTTACTTACCCAAAAAGTTGGTACCGAGAGTAAGCGCGTTACTTACCCATATGTTTGGTACCGAGAGTGAGCGCGTTACTATTCCATATAGTTGGCACCGACAGTAAGCGCGTCAGTTATCCATATGGTTTGTACCAAATTTAAGCGCGTTACTTACCCATATGGTTGGTACCAAGAATAAGCGCGTTACTTACACATATGTTTTGGTACCAAGAATAAGCGTTTTTCTTTCCCATATGGTTGCTGCCAAGAGTAGGTGCGTTACTTACCCATATGGTTGGTACCGAAAGTAAGCGCGTTACTTACCCATATGGTTGGTACCAAGAGTAAGAGCGTTACTTACCCATATGGTTGGTACTTAGAGTAAACGAATTATTTACCCATATGGTAAGTACCAAGACTAAGCGTTGTACTTACCCATATCGTTGGTACCGAGAATAAGCGCGTTATTTACCCATATATTTGGTACCAAAAATAAGCGCTTTACTTACCCATATGGTTGGTGGAAAGAGTAAGCGTGTTACTTACCATATGGTTGGTACCAAGAGTAAGCGCGTTACTTACCCATACAATTGGCACCAAGAGTAAGCGTGATATTTACCCATATGGTTGGTACCAAGACTAAGCGCGTTACTTACCCATAACCAAGAGTAAGCATGTTACTTACAAATATGTTTGGTACTCAGATTGAGAGCGTTACTATTCCGTATAGTTGGTACCAACAGTAAGTGCATCCTTTATCCATATGGTTGGTACCAAGAGTAAGCACGTTACTTACCCATATTGCTGGTACCCTGGTCGGGGAAGGTGTGCCGCGCCAGCTTCCCACCGACGCACGAGACACATGGTGAGTCGGCGCCAGTCGTCGACTTGAGGTCCAGCCCAGTGGCAACCTCGTGCTTTACCGAGCGCAGGATGGTGTCCATACCAACGTGCGCCAGCCGTGCATGCAGCTTATCCGGCGTCGACTTCGTCGCCGGGACAATCGCCCGTAAGGCTTACCACCTACGCTGTGATCGACGCCGAGCATGGACGTAAGTCGGTGCAGAGGATCCGGCCGGAATACGTTGCTCTGCCAAGCACGTCGTCTGTTGCCGAGACGAGCAGCATCCCGTCGCCGTCGTCCTGCAGCTTCACACCGTTCTCCTTCAGCTGTCCAGACGACAGTAGATTTGCATGCATTCCGGGAACGTACAACACATCGGGAATCAGCACTCACTTGCCGGCCTCCTCTTGCAACGCAACCGTGTCTCGGCCCTGGACGTCTTGCAGCGCCTTATTGAAGCCACGCACGTGCTTCATGTCGCCGCTCGGCCCCAAGTCGACGAAGGCGTCCTTCGTCCCCATCCGGTGGTGCGAGCAGCCGCTATCGAGCGGGACCACCACCAGGTTAGCCTGCACAGCTGCCGCCACCGCCTGGAAGTCCTCGCCGGCCTCCGGCGCCAGCGAGACGGTCGGCTCCACGACGCCGACCAAAGAACAAGTTATCGGTGACTTGGTAAGTCGACTCGATGAAGTGCCACGCCCGGTGGCCGGCATCAATGTGCTCCCTGCAGGAGTTCAGGGCGATTTGCACGCCCGGCGAGCAGCACCGCGATATGACCGTGAAGGTCAACAGCTGCACGGCGCGAAACTCAATACGCAGGTCGGGGTCGTGCCGGCGTCGCCACAGTATCGCGAGCAAAGTTGATCAGCCCGGCCATCTCCAGCTGGGGCTCGATGGCTTCCTTCCAGGTGAGAATGTCAGGTCGACCGACCAGCAGGGGAGTCACCAAGATCCTATCCGGCGTAAACTTGAAGTAGCCGTAGCTCGGTGCAATCCCGCCTGCTGTCACCTGGGTCGCCGACATCGGCAAGGACCCACTTCGCCGATCTCCGACATCACCCTGCGAGGAGCCTGCAGCCGCCGACGGCCGCATCCCTCACGCTCGAACGCCGCCGACTTCATCGGCGTGAATCACACCACGCTGCCTCGACGACGTGCCTCCCGCACTGCTGCCGACTTGGTCGCCCCCGGCGTTGACGCCCACGTCGACGCCGCCCTCGGTGTTCACCGGTCGAGGAGAAGCAGGCCGAGAAGGAGGGTATTCCGCCGCCCACACGGAGCGAATGCGAGCGTCGACGACCACCCATGGGATGTCGCCGGTCTCCTTCGCCTCATGGCGTCTCTTCGCGCTCTCCAGCCGTGCCTCCAGGGTGTCCACCACCCTCGTGTCACCTACGGCGCCAACCATGGTGACTAGCGCACAGCTACCGGTCTACGAACACAATCGGGAAGTGCAAAGTCGGCTAAACTGAACTACGTCGCTGTGTCGTCCACGCTCCACCATGCGGAGATCATTCGATCAACGTGAGCTAGACTGCGGGCTAGGCACGGGTGCTCGTGTGGTCTTTGCGTTCGTTCCTTAGTCGTTTCCTTGTGCGCACACTACTTGCTAGTTCACGGGGAGAATTGGCAAGAGTTCCACTAGGAATAAAAATTGACAATGAAAGTTCAGAATGATTGAAAACAACATTGGCAGGGCATGGATCACTACATCAGAGCTAGCACAGCTGCTGGTCGACCTCCAGCGCAGCACAGTCGACCACATTCTAGCGCAGCAATGCTCGCACCGCTCCAGCGCTGCAGAGATGCGGCGCGCCAACGTTGCAAGTCCACGGTGTGCCAACGCTGCAGCAGGTCGGCTGCACAGCGTTGCACCCGTAGGACAACGGTGCACCTGCTTCGCAGGGCAGAAGCACCCTTAGGACAACGTTGCAAGTTGGCTCCGCCAAAGCGAGGATGGGGCCAAACACAACTTCCGTTGACAGAAAGCACGTTAGTTACGTTGATACGAAGAGTAAGCGAGTTACTTACCCGTATGTTTGGTACCAAGAATAAGTGCTTTACGTATCCATATGGTTGGTACCAAGCGTTACTTACCCATATGGTTGGTACCGAGAGTAAGCACGTTAGTTATCCACATGGTTGGTACCAAGAGTATGCGAGTTACTGATCCATATTGTTGGTACTGAGAGTAGGCGCATTACTTACCCATATGGTTCGTACCAAGAGTAAGTGCGTTACTTACCCATATGTTTGGTACCAAGAGCAGCCCGTTACATACCCATATTGTTGGAACCGAGAGTAAGTGCGTTACTTACCCATATAATTGGTACCAAGAGTAGGTGTGTTACATACCCATATGGTTGGAACCGAATATAAGTGCATTACTTATCCATACGGTTCGTACCAAAGGTAAGCAGGTTACTTATCCATATGGTTAGTAAAGAGAGTTAGCACGTTAACTACCCATATGTTTCGTACCAATATGAAGCGCGTTGCTTACCCATACGGTAGGTACCAAGATTAAGCATTACTTATCCATATGGTTGGTACCAAGAGTAAGTGCCTTACTTACCCATATGGTTGGTACCAAGATTAAGCGCGTTACTTACCCATATAGTTGGTACCGAGAGTAAGCATATTACTTACCCATACGGTAAGTATCAAAAGTAAGGGCGTTTCTTAACCATATGGTTGGTACCAAGAGTAAGCATGTTAGTTACGCACATGGTTGGTACCAAAATTAGGCATGTTAGTTGCGCACATGGTTGGTTATGCGCATGGTTGGAAAGTTAGTGCGTTACGTAGCCATATGGTTGTTACCGAGAGTAGGTGCTTTACTTACCCATATGGTGCATACCAAGAGTACAATGACTGGTGTGTTACTTACCCATATTGTTGATACAATGACTGGTGTGTTACTTATCGATATGGTAGGAACCGAAGTGAAGCGCGTTACTTACCCGCGCTTACTCTCGGTACCAACCTTATCGTTTAGTAACGCACTTACTCTCAGTACCAACCATATGGGTAAGTAACGCGTTTAACCATAGTCCAGTTCTTATGGGAGAATAACGCCCTTACTCTTGGTTCTAACCATATAGACAAGTAACGCGCTTTCTCTCCGTATCAACCATATGGATAAGTAACGCGCTTACTCTTGGTACCAATCATATGGGTAAGTAACGCGCTTACACTTAGTAGCAACCTTTTGGGTACGTAGCGCACATACTTTCGATACCAACCATATGCGTAAGCGCTTACCCTCGGTACCAACTTTATTGGTATGAAATGCACTTTCTCTCTGTACCAACCATATGAATAAGTAACACGCTTACTCTCCGTACCAACCATATGGGCATGTCACGTTCTTACTCTCGGTACCAACTATATGGGTAAGTAACGCGCTTACTTTTGGTACAAACGATATGGGTAAGTAATACGCCTACTCTCGGTACCAACCATATGGGTAAGTAACGCGCTTACCCTAAGTAGCAACCATATGGATAAGTAACGCACTTACTTTTAGTACCAACCATATGGGTATGAAACTTGCTTAATCTCGGTACCAACCATATGGGTAAGTAATGCACTTACTCCTGGTACCAACCATATGGGTAAGTAACGCGCTTACCCTTAGTAGCAACATTTTGGTATGTAACGCACTTACTCTTGGTACCAACCATATAAGTATGTAACGCCCTTACTCTCGGTACCAACCATATGGGTAAGTAACACTTACTTCTGGTACAAACCACATGGGTAAGTAACGCGCTTATCCTTGGTAGCAACATTGTGGTAACGCATTTACTCTTGGTACCAACCATATGGGTAATTAACGCACTTACTCTTGGTACCAACCATAAGGGTAAGTAACGCGCTTGCTCTTGGTACCAACCCTACGGGTAAGTAACGTGCTTACTCTCAGTACCAACCATTTGGCTAAATAACGCGCTTACTCTTGGTACCAACCATATGAATAAGTAACACACTTACTCACGATACCAATAATACGCCTAAGTAACCCCCTAACTCTTAGTACCACTAATATGGGTAAGTAACGCACTTACTCTTGGTACCAACCATATGGGTAAGTAACGTGATTACTCTTGGTACTAACCATATGGGTAAGTAACGCGCTTACTTTCGGTACCAACCATATGCATATGTAACGCGCTAACTTTCGTTACCAACCATATGCGTAGTAACGCGCTTACTCTCGGTACCAACCATATGGGTAAGTAACGCGCTTACTCTCGGTACCAACCATATGAAAAAGTAACGCACTTACTCTTGGTACCAACCAAATGGGTAAGTATCGCGATTGCTCTTGGTACTAACTATAAGGGTAAGTAACGCGCTTACCCTCGGTACCAATCAGATGAGTAAGTAATGCGCTTACTCTTGGTACCAACCATATGAGTAAGTAACGCGCTTACTCTCGGTACCAACCATATGGGTAAATAACGCGCTTACCATTGGGAGCAACCTTATGGGTAAGTAACACACTCACTCTTGGTACCAACCTTATCGTTTAGTAACGCACTTACTCTTGGTACCAACCATACGGGTAAGTAACTCGTTTACCCATAATCCCATTCTTATAGGGAAATAAGGCCCTTACTCTCCGCACCAACCATATGGGTAAATAACGCGCTTACTCTTAGTACCAACCATATGAGTAAGTAACGCGCTTACTCTTGGTACCAACCATATAGGTATGTAACGCTTACTCTTGGTACCAACAATATGAGTGAATAACGCGCTTATCTTTGGTATCAACCTTATGGGTAACGAACGCACCTATTCTCGATACGAATAATACGACTAAGTAATTCCCTTACTCTTAGTACAACTTATATGAGTAGGTAACGCGCTTCCTCTCGGTACCAACCATATGGGGAAGTAACGGGCTTACTCTTGGTACCAACTATTTGGAAAATTAACGTGCTTATCCTTGGTACCAACCATATGGGTAAGTAACACACTTACTCTCGGTACCAACCATATGGGTATGTAACGCTCTCGGTACCAACCATATGGGTAAGTAACGCGCTTACTCTCGGTACCAACTATATGGGTAAGTAACGTGCTTATTTTTGGTACGAACCATATGGATAAGTAATGTGCCTACTCTTGGTGCCAACCATATGGGTAAGTAACGCGCTTACCCTTGGTAGCAACCTTATGGGTAAATAACGTTGGAAATGGACATTGGAATGGCCCAAAATGGTCCTGGGTGCGCTGACCCACTAATGAAACATGCCCTCTTAGCCCAGTTTATAGCGAACTGGACATGGTGGAGAAGTGGGGGAGAGAGACCCGGGTTCGATTCCTACTGTCGGTAGATTTCCTGCGCCCTAGTGGTGGGCCCTCCAAGTGAGAGGAGTGTTGGAAATTGACACTGGAATGGCCCAAAGTGGCCTTCCCAAAGTGTTGGAAGACCTAGCGAACTGGACAGTACCAACAATATGGGTAAGTAACGCGCTTACTCTCGGTACCAACCATATGGGTAAGTAACGAGCTTACTCTTGGTTATGTGTAACTAACGCGCTTTGTCTTAGTACCAACCATATAGGTAAATATCACGCTTACTCTTGGTACCAATTATATGGGTAAGTAACGCACTTATTCTTGGTACCAACCATATGGGTAAGTAACGCACTTACTCTTGGTACCAACCGTATGGGTAAGTAACGCACTTACTCTTGATACCAACCATATGGGTAAGTAACGCACTTACTCTCGGTACCAACCATATGGGTAAGTAACGCACTTACTCTTGGCACCAACCATATGGGTAAGAAAAACGCTTATTCTTGGTACAACAACATATGGGTAATTAACGCGATTATTGTTGGTACCAACCATATGGGTAAGCAACGCTCTTAATATTGGTACCAACCATATGGGTAAGTAACGCACTTACTCTCGGTACCAACCATATGGGTAAGTAACGTACCTACTCTTTGCACCAACCATATGGGTAAGAAAAACGCTTATTCTTGGTACCAAAACATATGGGTGAGTAACGCGATTTTTCTTGGTACCAACCATATAGGTAAGTAACGCGCTTAGTCTTGGTACCAACCATATGGGTAAGTAACGCCATTACTCGACCTTGGCGAAGGACGCCGACTCCTCTGCTGGCGGCAAGGGGCGAGACGACAAGTCGGCGTCGTGCTCTCTGGTTGGCGTCGTAAAGCCGACCGTCTCGCTGTCGCCGGAGACCGGCAAGGACTTCCAGGCGGTGGCGGCAGCTGTGCAGGCTAATCCGGCGGTGGTCCTGCTCGACAGCGGCTGCTCCCACCACCTGATGGGGACGAAGGACGCCTTCGTTGACTTTGGGCCAAGCGGCAACGTGAAGCACGTGCGTGGCTTCAATGGGGCGCTGCAAGACGTCCAGGGCCGCGGCACCGTCGCCCTGCAAGGCGAGGCCGGGAAGCAGGTGCTCATCCCCGACGTGCTGTACGTCCCGGGTGTGCGGGCAAACCTGCTGTCGTCCGGCCAGTTGAAGGAGCGCGGCGTCAAGTTGCGGGAGGACGGCGACGGGATGCTGCTCGTCTCGGCAGCAGGGGAGGTGCTTGGTCGGGCGACGTACTCCGGGCGAGTCCTCTGCACCGACCTGCGTCCCTGCTCAACGAGGTCGACGTTGCCCACGCCGGAAATTGTGGCCCTGCGGGCGATCGTCTCCAAGACGAAGTCGACGCCGGACAGGCTGCATGCTCAGCTTGCACATGTTGGCATGGACACCATCAGGAGCTCGGCGAAGCACGAGGTCGCCCTTGGCCTAGAACTCAAGTCGACGTCGGGCACCGACTCACCGTGTGTCTCGTGTGTCGGCGGGAAGCTGGCGCGGCACACCTTCCCCGACAAGGGCTCCGACGCCGACGACGTGCTGGCCGTTGTGCACCTCGACCTGTGTGGGCCGTTCCGGGTGGCTGCCAAGGACGGCAGCCTATACTTCCTGCTGCTGAAGGACCGCAAGACCCGCTACGTGTGGGTGAGGCCAGTCGCCAGGAAGTCCGACGTTCTGCACGAGTTCGAGCAGTGGCTGGTGACGGTTGAGCGGCAGACGAAGAAGTCGGTGTTAATGTTGCATTCTGACCGGGGAGGGGAGTTTCTCGAGAAGGACTTCACCGCCCTCGTGGACGGCAAGGGGATCCTCTAAGACCTTACCTGCCCGTACACTCCGCAGCAGAACGGCATGGCGGAGAGGGAGATGAGGACGGTGGTGGAGTCGGTGCGGACAATGCTGCTGCACATGGGCGTGCAGCACCACTGGTGGCACCTCGCTCTGCGGCAGGCCGTCTGGGTCCGCAACTGCCTGGAGCGGTCGGCGACGCCGGGGACGACGCCGTACCAGCTGCTCACCGGGAAGAAGCCCGACTTGTCGCTGGCGCGTGTGTGGGGCTGCATGGCGCAGTTCCTGGTCCCCGAGCAGCAGCGTGGTGGGAAGCTGAAGCCGAAGGCCAGGTGGGGCCTTCACCTCGGCGTGTCGGAGGCGAGCAAGGGCTGGGAGCTCCTCGACATCGCCGACAACCGGGTGGTCACCATGTCGGACGTGGTGTTCTACGAGGACATGTCGCTGGAGGTGTGGAAGTCGGAGCACGGGCTGGTGTCAGGACGGACGCCGCCCACTGACACCTCGGCGGCGACGCTGCCTCTGCTCGCCAAGGTCGGTGAACTTGCCGAGGTCGTCCACCCTTCCTCCCCCTCTCCTGCCCCTCCCCTCGTCGCCGACATGTGTGGGCTGACTCCGGCGTCGGCCTCCGGCGATGAGGGGAGCAGTGGGGCGTCGCCTGTGGCGCCGACCAAGAGCATCGCCGGTGGCCGACGTGACGACCAGCAAGTCGACCTGGGAGTCAAATCGACCGAGGGGCCGCCGGGGAAGCAGCAGGCCGAGCAGGAGCAGCCGACAGGGGAGCAGGCATAGACGAGGCCGACCAAGGAGCAGTCGGCAACCTGGCAGTCGGCAGGGGAGCTGACCGCAGGGGAGAAATCGGTCGGGACGCCGACCGAGGTACAGCAGGACGACGAGGGTGGCGGAGCCAGTGAAGACGAAAGGGAGCAGTTGGGCGACGACGAGCCCGTCGACAGTGACGCCGAGGAGGTTCAGCCTGGACCACGGCGTACAAGTCGACTTCGGAGGCCTCTCGACTTCTTCATCTCGGCCGCCTTCACCACAGTATATGACGTGGTCGACGAGGACGACGACCTGCTGTACGACGACGCCGACGAGGATGAAGAGTTCCCGGAGCTTGACCCCGACATACTGGCCAACCCCGATCAACGGTTGTCAACTTTCTATTGTAAAACTCTTGCCAAATTTCCCCGTGAACTAGCAAGCAGTGTGTACACTAGGAAAACGACTAAGGAACAACGAACGCAGAGATTACACGAGCATCCGTGCCTAGCCCGCAGTCTAGCTCCCGTTGTAGAAGTTATCTCCGCAAATATCACGCTTACTCTTGGTGCCAAATATATCGATAAAAAACACGCTTACTCTTATGGTAAGTAACGCTCTTACTTTCGGTACCAATCGTATGGGTAAGTAGCGCACCTTCTCTTGGCAGCAACCATATGGGTAAGAAAAACGCTTATTCTTGGTGCCAAAACATATGGGTAAGTAACGCGCTTACTCTCGGTACCAACCATATGGGTAAGTAACGAGCTTACTTTTGGTTATGGGTAAATAATGCGCATGGTCTTAGTACCAACCATATGGGTAAATAACACACTTACTCTTGGTGCCAGTTATATGGGTAAGTAACGCGCTTACGCTTGGTGCCAACCATATAGTAAGTAACATGCTTACTCTTGGTACCAATCATATGGGTAAGTAAAGCACTTTTTCTTAGTACCAAACGTATGGGTAAGTAACGCGCTGATTCTTGGTATTAACCATACGGGTAAGTAAAACGCTTATTCTTCGTACCAACCATATGGGTAAGTAACGCACTTACTCTCAGTACCAACCATATGGGTAAGTAACGCGCTTACTCTTGGTATTAACCATATGTGTAAGTAACGCACTTACTCTTGGTATTAACCATATGGGTAAGTAACACGCTTACTCTTGGTACCAACCGTATGGGTAAGTAACGCACGTAATTTCGGTTCCAACAATATGGGTAAGTAACGTACCTACTCTGGTACCAACAATATGGGTAAGTAACGCGCTTACTCTCGGTACCAACCATATGGGTAAGTAACGTGCTTACTCTTGGTCTGCTCCGGGTAGGTGATTCCCGCAATCGCCAGCTTCACATAGAAATCACGCATCTTGTCCAGGATGGGTTGCACCGGCTCTCCCTCGCTCAGGCGCAACGCGGACAGCTCCCTCTCCATCATGAGCGTAGCGGCGACAGAGGTCTGGGCGTGCAGCTCCTTCAACACGGTCCACGCCTTCGGACCGCACTCAACCTCCGGCAGCAGGTGCATGACGTGGTGACGCTGGTTCAGCTCCAAACTCTGCGACATCAAGTAGTAGCCAGCCGAGGCGCGCTCGTCCCAATCTTCCTGAAGGGCGGGGTCACTCGGTCTAGGCTCCTCCCCAATCATTAGTTTCAGCAAACCGATCTGACGGAAATAAAGTTGCATTTTCCAGGCCCAATCATCATAGCCCTCACCCTTATGGTTGATACTGAGAGTAAGCACGTTAGTTACCCACATGGTTCGTACTAAGAGTAAACAAATTTCTTATCCATATTGTTGGTACTGAAAACAAGTGCTTTACTTTTCCATATGGTTTGTACCAAGAGCGCGTTACTTATCCATATGTTTGGTACCAAGAGCGGCGCGTTACTTACCCAATTGTTTGAACAGAAAATAAGCGCGTTACTTACCCATATGGTTGGTACCAAGAGTAAGCGCGTTACTTACCCATATGGTTGGTACCAAGAATAAGCGCGTTACTTACCCATATGGTTGGTACCAAGAATAAGCGCGTTACTGACCCGTATGGTTGATACCAAGAGTAACTCGTTACGTACCCATATGGTTGGTACCAAGAGTAAGTGCGTTACTTACCCATACGGTTGGGTCCGATAATAAGCGTGTTACTTACCTATATGGTTGGTACCAAGAGTAAGCGCGTTACTTACCATATGGTTGGTACGCGGAGTAAGCGCGTTTCTTACCCATATGGTTGGTACCAAGAGTAAGCGCGTTACTTACTCATATATTTTGTACTAAGAATAAGCGCGTTACTTACCCAATGGTTGGTATGCAGAGTAAGCGCGTTTCTTATCCATGTGTTTGGTACCTAGAGTAAGCGTTTCTTTCCTATATGGCTGGTACCAAGAGTAAGCGCGTTACTTACCCATATGGTTAGTACCAAGAGTAAGCGCGTTACTTACCCATATGATTGGTACCAAGAGTAAGCGCGTTACTTACCCATATGATTGGTACCAAGAGTAAGTGCGTTAATTACCCATATGGTTGGTACCAAGAATAAGCGCGTTACTGCCAGCGCAGCACGGTCGACCGCGCTCCAGCAGTGCAGAGTCGCGGCTTGCCAACGTCGCGGGTCGACGGCGTGCCAACGTTGCCCCGCAGGATAGCAGCGCACCCGCTTCGCAGGTGCTCGCAGATGATTGGCGTGCAGTGGATCGTCACCTGCACAGCGCACACACCACATCAAATTCGTGATGACGACTGCTTCTGATCAGCCACGTTGACCTCGGGATACCACCACCGAGGTCGGTCTCGCCAAAACCACCTGGGCGGCCGTCGCACTCTTCCGCATAACCCCCTCACCCAGGTAACCTGGTCGACCGGGCAACCATGTCGACCAGCTGCTCCTTTATGTGTCCGTCGACCTCCCAAGTCGACAGCCACCCCCAGACGACCTCACCAGGTCGACCACTACCCCTGGTCGACCTGCTTCTGGTCGACGTCACTCCTGGTTGACCAGCTCCTCGTCGACCAACACAGCTGTCAGCCGACCCCAAAGTCGACTAACCAAAGTCGGCGTCACCAAGTCGACGCCCATGCAGTGGCACCCGTGCAGGTCGACTTCCTCGTTGACCAGCTCGCCCACTGCTGCAGGTTGGCTGCACCCCTACATCCGACCACGAAGTCGGCTCCGCCCAAGCAAGGACGGGGCCAACACACAACTCCCGTTGACACTCCCCTGCCGCGTTCACGCTTGGGCCCCCAGCCCACACGGCAGTACTTCTCGGAGAAAAGCTCATCGACGTGCACCCATCACACAACATGTTGTCCACCGCACCAGCCATGCAAGAGGGCATGGCACCTACTGCTGCACGTCGTCATCGCCGTCGCCCACGTTGGCCAGACTGCTTTGTCGTCGTCGCCGTGAACTGCAGCGAGCCGACCTTCTGCCGGTACTCCTCCTCCTGTCGCACCTGCGCCTTCTCATCGTCAAAGGTGAGCTCGGCGTAGGCGTCGACCGAGACCGTCGTCTTCGAAGTGCGCCCGGTCTGCTCCTGGTCGAGGAAGCGCCTACGCAGCTTGTCGGCGTAGCCCTGCTGGTGCAGCCACAGCTTCCTCGCCGACCTGTCGCGCACGATCTCCAGCCTGAGGTACTTCTGCACCGGCGAGATCTCACGCAGCTCGAAGGCGGCCTCCAGCAGCTCCTTCAGCCCCCCCAGCATTGCGGCGCTGCTGCTGGCGGCTAGCAGGTCGTCGACGTAGACCAGCACCCAGCAGGCCACTCCGTCGTTGCCGACCTTGAAGTACAGAGCCTCGTCGACCTGGCTCTTCTTCCACCCGGCGCCGACCAGCACGTCGTTGAGCGCCAAATACCACAGCAGCGGCGATTACTTCAGACAATACAGGCTCTCAGCAGCTTGCACTCGACGTCACTCCTAGTCGACCAGCTCCTCTTCGACCAACACAGCTGTCAGCCAACCACAAAGTCGACCAGAAGTCGGCGACACCAAGTCGACGGCCATGCAGGGGTCGACTACCTCGTCGACCAGCTCGCCCACTGCTGCAGGTCGGCTGCACCCTACACCCGACCACGAAGTCGGCACCGCCCAAGCGAGGACGGGGCCAACACACAACTCCCGTTGACAATTACTCTTGGTACTAACCATATGGGTAAGTAACGCGCTTACTTTCGGTACCAACCATATGAGTAAGTAACGCACTTACTCTTGGTACCAACCATTTGGGTAAATATCGCGAGTACTTACTTTTGGTACCAACCATATGGGTAAGTAACGTGCTTACCCTCGGTACCAACCAGATGGGTAAGTAATGGACCTACTCTTTGTTGGGTGCAAATGCACATTGCACGACATCCTGCCGTCTGTTTGTACGAGTATGCGTGTGCGAATGCATTTGCGTGTGAATGGTGTGTTCGTGTGTTTGTTTGCTTTCGCATTTTTTGCTTGATGCATTTGCAGGTACTCGCGCAATGTGCGCTTCGGCACAACATTGTATGCGCTATGAACAGTGCAAGCAGAAAGGACGAGCTCGCAAAGGAACCCAAGATGGAAGCTTTGCAGTTCGGTTGAGTTGATTGCGCAGATTCAGTTCTATCCAACTCGAAATTGTACTGTTTTGTTTGGTTAACTATAGTGTAGCAGGGAAGGCACTATAGGGGTACAATTTAGGTGAAGGTTGGATGTTGTTTGTCTGTATCTGCATGCTACAAGGCCAAGGGAAACCAGCGGAACCAGCATTTGGCTGGTTGGGCAAAGACAAAACAGGTTCTGTTTTTAGAACCTGAACCTGGTTGTTGTTTTCCCAGGTTGGAAAAACAGAACCAGAGGTTGTTTACCAACCTACCACCTGCTATTTTGTCCAGCCAGGTTGGTTCTGTTGCTTGGAATTATTTGGGATCATCCCTGGTTGTTCCCAGGTTGATTCCCAAGGTCCTTGCTAGCTAGAACTATTTAATCCTTCTCTGTTTGTACCTGAATATAGTAAAATTGATTCATGCGAATTCCTTCCTCGCTGGAATTTCGTTTCTACGCGGTTCGTTGGCGGAATGCTACCCGAGTCAACGCTAGTACGCTAGCACTCTAATGCTAGGCAAACACCGTCTGAGCCATAACTTCGTAATGGCAGAACTTTTCGCGAGGCAACTTGGCTCATTTTAAAGCTCTTGGAGCGAGCTTCGATATAGCGAATTCTCAGCTTAATCCGATCGACGGTCTGCACGGCACGCTGCGCGACGTTCAAGGTACTCTTGCTGTTTTGACTAAGTCCTTCTTGATCCCTCTCTCTACAAACTCGGACCCGAGGATAGGGGCTGGTCTTGTACCAGGCACCCAGGGACCCTTGGAGGTGACCCCGAGGAGAGGTTTTAAGTTTGATTAAGTCCTAATAGCTTGAGTTTATTAGGCCCTTACACCAACAAGCTGGTATCAGAGCCGCGTTATAGTGATCCTCGTTATAGGTAGCTATGGCGGGCAACACCTCGGCGGGAGCTGGTGAATCTTCAGCCCAAGATCGTAGCGGCAGCCAAGATTCTGGTCTTTCAGCGCCAAGGGGAGCGCGAACAAACCAGGGCTCGCTTGTCAAGGAGGTGCTGAAGAATTTCACCGTCGAGAAGTTCAATGGTGAGGGCTATGATGATTGGGCCTGGAAAATGCAATTATATTTCCGTCAGATCGGTTTGCTGAAACTAATGATTGGGGAGGAGCCTAGACCGAGTGACCCCACGCTGCAGGAAGATTGGGACGAGCGCTCCTCGGCTGGCTACTATTTGATGTCGCAGAGTTTGGAGCTGAACCAGCGTCACCACGTCATGCACCTGCTGCCGGAGGTTGAATGCGGTCCGAAGGCGTGGACCGTGTTGAAGGAGCTGCACGCCCCGACCTCCGTTGTCGCAACGTTGATGCTGGAGAGGGAGCTGTCCGCGTTGCGCCTGAGCAAGGGAGAGCCGGTGCAACCAGTCCTGGACAAGATGCGCGACCTCTACGCGAAGTTGGCGACCGCGGGAATCACCTACCCGGAGCAGACCAAGTGCTTGAAGATGCTCTCGCTGCTGCCGGAATCGTGGCTTCAATTTACGAGTGGATTGAGCCTGCCGCAGAACCAGAGCTTGTGGACGCTCGAGTGGGTGCGGACGAAGATTCTGGAGGAGGACTTCCGTCGCCGCCAATTGAGGGGTGGAGACGACGGCAGCAGCGGCTACGGGATGCAAGGGAGCCGACATGGCAGAGGACGTGGCTTCGGTGGTGCTGGACGCGGTGCAAAGAAAGACGACGACTCCAACGACCAACAAGGAGGTACCGGTTGGGGTCGCGGTGCGAAATCTGGACGTGGGGGCAAATCGGGTGCTGGTGGCAAAATGAAAGGGAGTTGCTGGTATTGTGAGAAGGAAGGGCACCCCTGGTTTTTGTGCTATAAGAAACCTGATGGATGGACCCCCCAGAATCGTCACCAGGATGGCGGCGCGTGGAGGAACCAGAAAAACGGCGCCAACATGGTCGCTGATTCGTCCGACAACAACCCGAAGGGCAACGGCGGTGCGGAGAAGAAGAAGGAGCGCACCGCGGGCCAATTCTTCCATGTGGGAGACAAGGGGGAGCAAGGAGACGCCTCTGCCAAAGTTGGAGCAGAGCTGCACCCCCTAGACTATTGGGTGTTGGACACAGGCGCTGCTTGGACGATGACGCCGCGCAAGGACCTGCTGGACGAAGTACGAGCTGCACCGATCAATGAAGTGTGCTCCGCCTCTGGACACATGTTGAAGGTGGCTGGTGCGGGACGAGCTGCGTTTAAGGGAGCGGATGGCAAGCCGGTGGTGCTGCACGACGTTCTCTTCGTCCCCGACCTGAAGGCCAACCTTATCTCCCTCCGTAAGCTTGGCAAGGCTGGGGTGAACACCAACACGGATGGGGCACGCACTTATAAGGGGAAGCTGGGCAATCGGGTGCTTTGGGATCTGCACGAGAGCAAGGACGTGTACAGATCTATGTGGCAGCTGCCGGCCCTGGCGTGGCATGGTGGGGGGCAGGCTGGAGAGGGGTCTGCATCCCAGGGGGAGTGCAATGCCGTTGGAGGGGTTGGTGTGAAAGTGTCGGCCAGATCTGGGGAGACAGATTGGGCAACGGCACACCGGCGCTTAGGGCATGTGGCAATGCCTTTGCTGAAGCAGCTGGAGAAGGACGGAGCCGTTAAGGGTCTGAAGCTGAACGGACAGCCACCCGATGACAACTGTGAAATCTGTTTGCTTTCAAAGTTCACCCGTTTCCCTTTCCATAGTGTGGCTGGCAGGAGCAAAAAGCCTTTGGAGCTGGTCCACATGGACTTGGTGGGGCCGCTGCCGGTGCAAGGGCACAAAGGGGAGCGGTATTTTCTTACAATTGTGGATGACTGGAGCAGGCTGATGTGGGCGTATCCGCTGAAGCAGAAGGACCACGCCGCCTCCACGATACGGGACGATTGGCTGCCATTCGTGGAGAAGCAGGCGGAGTGTGTAGTGAAGCGGATTAGGACAGACCGGGGTGGTGAGTTCCTTGGAGCTGAAATGACGGCCTGGCTCAAGAAGCAGGGCATCCAGAGAGAGCTGACCACGGCTTATACCCCACAGTCCAATGGTGTAGCAGAACGGGCAAACCGGACCATTCTGGAGACAGCTAGGGCGCTGCTCATAGAATCTGGGCTGAGCAATTCTATGTGGCCTCATGCTGTCCGGCACGCCACTGTCGCTAGGAACAGGGTGCTCACCAAGGTTGGGGATGACTCGTGGGTGCCGTTGGAGAGGTGGCTTGGGAGGAAGCCGCCGGTGGATATGCTGAGGGTGTTTGGCTGCATGGCAGTCGCCCACGTCCCCAAGACCTACCGCAGTAAGTTGGGGGCGAGTGCAATCTGGTGTGTGCATTTGGGGCTGGCTGCTGAGAGCAAGGGATGGCTGCTGTGGGAACCATCCAAGGGTGTGTTGTTTGACAGCAGGGATGTGAAATTCATTGAGGGCATGATGTATGGGAGCTGGGAGAAACAGCCGGAGGCAAGGGTGTCCCAGCAGATGGAGCAGATCACCATGCAGCTGGACCTGACTCCTAGTGTGTGGGAGGAGGGAGAGGAGGCAGCTGCTGGAAATGGTGATGGAGAGAAGGTACAGGAGGCATCTGCTGGTGGAGAAAATGGTGTGGAAACTGGCGGCAGCACTAGTGGAGCTGCTGGACCCGAGGGAGGAGAGAAGCAGCAGGGAAAAACTAAGAAGCCGAAGGGTGTCGTTATGAAGGGATGGGAGACACCCGTCTCCAGGCCAGGACGTACCCGTATGGCTACTAAGAAGCTGACTGCAGGAACTGATGCAGCAGAGCAGCAGCTAGGGACCGAAGAGGCATTGCTGATTCTACCTCATGGCTATGACCCGGATGAGGAGGATGAGCCTGCGTACTGTTTTCTTGCCCCAGCACCAGAGGAACCAGCTAGCATGGAGGAGGCATTAGCTGGACCAGATAGGGACAAGTGGCTGGCTTCTAGGGATGCTGAGTACCAGAGTCTGCTGGAGAATAGGACATGGGATCTGGTGGTGCTGCCTGATGGAAAGAAAGCGATACAATGCAAGTGGGTGCTGAGGATCAAGACCGATGACAAGGGACAGGTCACCATCTACAAGAGTAGGCTGGTGGCGAAGGGGTTTATGCAGAAGGAGAAGCAGGACTTCAACGAGATCTTTGCTCCCACTGCCAAACCCCCTACCCTCCGTGTCTTGTTGGCAGATGCAGCTGTTAGTGGGAAATTCATCATTCAGATGGATATTTCAACGGCATTCCTGAATGGGATTTTAGAGGAGGATGTGTACATGACGCAGCCGCCTGGGTATGAGGATGGTACGGGCAGGGTGTGCAAGCTCAACAAGTCTATCTACGGCTTGAAGCAGGCGCCACGCTGCTGGTACCAGAAGTTGGCAGCTGTTTTAGAGGAGATGGGATTCAGGACCAGCAGCTGTGATGAGAGCCTCTTTCTCAAGGGCGAGGGGGAGAAGCTGGTGCTGTTTCTGGTCTATGTGGACGACATTCTTCTCTTCAGCAGCAGCATGAAGGAGATCCAGAAAGTGCAGCAGCAACTGATGGAAAACTTCAAGTGCAAGAACCTTGGGGAGGTAAAGTACTACCTCGGGATGCACGTGGAGAGGGATCCAGATCACAGGTGGTTGAAGCTGCACCAGGAGAAGTTCATCAAGGAGCTGGGGGAGAAGTATGGGATTGAGAATGAGCGCAAGGTTGCAACTCCCCTGCCAGCAGAATTCAAGCTTGTGAAGGCTGCAGAGGATGAAGGGGTTGAAGCCGAGGAGCAGCAGCAATTTCAGTCCTTGGTGGGCAGCCTCTTGTACGCAGCAGTTCACACGAGGCCCGACATCTCTTTCTCGGTTGGGCAGCTGGCTAGGGTGGTGCAGAATCCATCAGAGGAGCAGGTGGATGCAGCTGAGCGTGTGGTGAAGTACCTGAACTCTCACCCAAGCATTGGAGTTCAATACTCCGCATCTGCACAGGTGAAGCAGAAAGGGGTGGAGGTGCTGAAAGAGAAGGGGGAGAGGCTTGGAGAAGGCAAGCTATTTCTCACTTGCTTTACCGATGCTACGTGGGCTTCTGAGAAGGAGGATTCCTCATCTGTGGGAGGATACATCTGCGTAGTTGGGGGAGGACCTGTTAGTTGGAGGTCCAAGAAGCAGACGGAGACGGCACTCTCTTCCGTAGAATCAGAGTACATGGCGATGTTCCATGGGGTGAAGGAGGTGATTTGGCTGAGGAGGCTGTTAGAGGAGATTGGCCAGGAGCAGAAAGTTGCTACGCCGCTGTTTTGTGATAGCAAGGGGGCTCTTGGGATGGCCAGAAACGCTGTGCTTCATGGGCTGAACAAGCACATGCGTATCAAGTGGCACTGGCTGCGTAAGGAGGTGAAGAGGGGGACGGTGCATCCGATCTACATCAAGACTCACCAGCAGCCAGCAGACTTTCTCACCAAGAGGCTTGCGGATGAGCCTCATTGGCGTTGTGTGCGCATGAGTGGAATGAGCATGAACTAGCATGGAATGACGGGGATGCAGCCGGCAGGCTGAGGGGGAGTGTGTTGGGTGCAAATGCACATTGCACGACATCCTGCCGTCTGTTTGTACGAGTATGCGTGCGCGAATGCATTTGCGTGTGAATGGTGTGTTCGTGTGTTTGTTTGCTTTCGCATTTTTTGCTTGATGCATTTGCAGGTACTCGCGCAATGTGCGCTTCGGCACAACATTGTATGCGCTATGAACAGTGCAAGCAGAAAGGACGAGCTCGCAAAGGAACCCAAGATGGAAGCTTTGCAGTTCGGTTGAGTTGATTGCGCAGATTCAGTTCTATCCAACTCGAAATTGTACTGTTTTGTTTGGTTAACTATAGTGTAGCAGGGAAGGCACTATAGGGGTACAATTTAGGTGAAGGTTGGATGTTGTTTGTCTGTATCTGCATGCTACAAGGCCAGGGGAAACCAGCGGAACCAGCATTTGGCTGGTTGGGCAAAGACAAAACAGGTTCTGTTTTTAGAACCTGAACCTGGTTGTTGTTTTCCCAGGTTGGAAAAACAGAACCAGAGGTTGTTTACCAACCTACCACCTGCTATTTTGTCCAGCCAGGTTGGTTCTGTTGCTTGGAATTATTTGGGATCATCCCTGGTTGTTCCCAGGTTGATTCCCAAGGTCCTTGCTAGCTAGAACTATTTAATCCTTCTCTGTTTGTACCTGAATATAGTAAAATTGATTCATGCGAATTCCTTCCTCGCTGGAATTTCGTTTCTACGCGGTTCGTTGGCGGAATGCTACCCGAGTCAACGCTAGTACGCTAGCACTCTAATGCTAGGCAAACACCATCTGAGCCATAACTTCGTAATGGCAGAACTTTTCGCGAGGCAACTTGGCTCATTTTAAAGCTCTTGGAGCGAGCTTCGATATAGCGAATTCTCAGCTTAATCCGATCGACGGTCTGCATGGCACGCTGCGCGACGTTCAAGGTACTCTTGCTGTTTTGACTAAGTCCTTCTTGATCCCTCTCTCTACAAACTCGGACCCGAAGATAGGGGCTGGTCTTGTACCAGGCACCCAGGGACCCTTGGAGGTGACCCCGAGGAGAGGTTTTAAGTTTGATTAAGTCCTAATAGCTTGAGTTTATTAGGCCCTTACACCAACCAGATGGGTAAGTAATGGACCTACTCTTGGTACAAACCATATGGGTAGGGAACGCGCTTACTCTCAGTACCAACCATATGGGTAAGTAACGTGATTACTCTTGGTACTAACCATATGGGTAAGTAACGCGCTTACTTTCGGTACCAACCATATGGTAAGTAACGCACTTACTCTTGGTACCAACTATTTGGATAAGAATCTCGCTTACTCTTGGTACCAACCATATGGGAAAGTAACGTGCTTATGCTTATGGGTAGCAACCTTATGAGTAAGTATCACACTTACTCTCGCTACCTACAATATGTGTATGTAACGCGCTTACTCTTGGTACCAACTATATGGGTAAGTAACGCGCTTACTCTCGGTACCAACTATATGGGTAAGTAATGCGCCTACTCTTGCTGCCAACCATATGGGTAAGCAACGCGCTTACCCTTGGTAGCAACCTATTGGTAAGTAATGTTGGAAATGGATACTGGAATGGCCCAAAATGGTCCTGGGAGGGTATGGGTGCGCTGGCCCACTAATGAAACATGCCCTCTTAACCCATTTGATAGCGAACTGGACATGGTGGAGAAGTGGGGGAGAGACCCGGGTTCGATTCCTGCTGTCGGCAGATTTCCTGTGCCCTAGTGGTGGGCCCTCCCAGTGAGGGGAGTGTTGGAAATGGACACTGGAATGGCCCAAAGTGGCCTTCCCGAAGTGTTGGAAGACCTAGCGAACTGGACAGTACCAACCATATGGGTAAGTAACGCGCTTACCCTTGGTAGCAACCTTATGGATAAGAAACGTTTTTACTCTCGGTACCAACCATTTGGATAAGTAAGGCGGTTACTCTCGATACCAATCATATGGGTAAGGAACGTGATTACCCCTGGTAGCAGCCTTATGGGTAAGTAACGCACTTTCTCTTGGTACCAACCATATGGGTATGTAACGCGCTTACTCTCGGTACAAACCATATGCGTAAGTAACGCGGTTACTCTCGGTACTAACTATATAGGTATGTAATGCGCTTACTCTCAGTACCAACCATATACGTAAGTAACGCGCATAGTCTCGGTACCAACCATATGAATAAGCTACGTGCTTACACTCGGTACCAACTATATGGGTATGTAACACGCTTGCTTTCGGTACGAACCATATGGGTAAGTAATGCGCCTACTCTCGTTACCAACCATATAGGTAAGTAATGCGCTTACCCTTGGTAGCACCCTTATAGGTAAGTAACGCACTTACTCTTGGTACTAACCATATGGGTAAGTATCACGATTACTCTTAGTACCAACCATATGGGAAAGTATCACGATTACTCTCGGTACTAACCATGTATGTAAGTAACGCGCTTACTCTCGGTACCAACCATATGGGTAAATAACGCGCTTACCCTTATGGGTAGCAACCTTATGGGTAAGTAACGCACTTACTCTCGGTACCAACCATAAGGGTAAGTATCGCACTTACACTTGGAACCAACAAAATAAAAATAAGTAATGCGCTTACTCTCGATACCAACAATACGGCTAAGTAACTCCCTTACTCTTAGTACCACTTATTTGGGTAAGTAACGCACTTACTCTTTGTACCAACCATATGGGTAAGTAACGTAATTACTCTTGGTCCTAACCGTATGGGTAAGTAACGCGCTTACTCTCGGTACCAACCATATGGATAAGTAACGCACTTACTCTTGGTACCTACCATATGGGTAAGTATCGCGATAATTCTTGGTAATAACGATATGGGTAAGTAACGCACTTACTCTCGGTACCAACCAGATAGATAAGCAATGGACCTACTCTTGGTACGAACCATAAAGGCAGGGAACACGTTTACTCTCGGAACCAACCATATGGGTAACGCGCTTACTCCCGGTACCAACCTTATCGTTTAGTAACGCGCTTACTCTTGATGCCAACAATACGGCTAAGTAACCCTTTACTCTCGGTAGCAAACATATTGATAACTAACGTGGTTACTCTTGGTCCTAACCATATGCATAAATAACGCGCTTACTTTCGTTACCGACCATATGGGTACGTAACGCACTTACTTTCGGTACCAACCATATGGCTAAATAACGTGATTACTCTTGGTCCTAATCATATGCGTCAGTAACGCGCTTACTTTCGGTACCGACCATATGGGTAAGTAACGCCTTTACTCTCAGTACCAACCATATGGGTAAGTAACGTGATTACTGTCAGTCCTAACCATATGCGTAAGTAACGCACTTACTTACGGTACCGACCTCATGAGTAAGTAACACACTTACTCTCGGTACCAACCATATGGATAAGTAACGTGATTACTCTTGGTCCTAACCTTATACGTAAGTAATGTGCATACACTCGTTACCAACCATATGGATAAGTAACGCTTACTCTCGGTACCAACCGTATGAATAAGTAACGCACTTATTCTTAGTACCAACCATATGGATAAGTAACGCTTTCTTTCGGTACCAACCATATGGGTAAGTAACGCGGTTACCATTGGAAGCAACCTTATGGGTAAGTCACTTACTCCCGGTACCAACCTTTTCGTTTAGTGCGCTTACTCTTGGTACCAACCATACGGGTAAGTAACTTGTTTACCCATAATTCCATTCTTATGGGAGAATAACGCCCTTACTCTCCACACCAACCATATGGGTAAGTAACGCACTTACACCGGTACCAACCATATAAGAATGTAACGCGCTTACTCTCGGTACCAACCATATGGGTAAGTGACGCTTACTCTTGGTACCAACCATATGGGTAAGTAACGTGCTTACCCTTAATAGCAACCTTATGGGTAAGTAACGCACTTACTCTCGGTACCAACCATATGGGTAAGTAACGCGCTTACTCTTGGTACCAACCATATGGGTACGTAACGCGCGTACTTTTAGTACCAACCATTTTGCTTAATAACGTGCTTACTCTTGGAACCTACATGAACAAGTAACGCGCTTACACTCGATACCAATAATACGGCTAACTAACTCCCTTACTCTTACTACCACTCAGATGAGTAAGTAACTCACTGTTTCTCGGTACCAACCATATGGGTAAGTAACGTGATTACTCTTAGTACTAACCATATGGGTAAGTAACGAGCTTACTTTCGGTACCGAACATATGGTAAGTAACGCACTTACTCTTGGTACCAACCATATGGGTAAGTATCGCGATTACTCTTGGTACTAACCATATGGGTAAGTTTTGCGATTACCCTCGGTACCAACCAGATGGGTAAGTAATGGACCTACTCTCGGTACAAACCATATAGGTAGGGAATGCGCTTACTCTTGGATCCAACTATATGGGTAAGTAACCCGCTTACCCGTCTTACCAATCTTATGGGTAAGTAACGCGCTTACTCCCGGCACCAACCTTATCGTTTAGTAACGCGCTTACTTCCGGCAAGTAACGCGTTTACCCATGGTCCAATTCTTATGGGACAATAACGCCCATACTCTCGGTACCAACCATATGGATAAGTAACGCGCTTACTCTCGGTTCCAACCATATGGGCAAGTAACGCGCTTACTCTCCGTATCAACCATATGGATAAGTAACGCGCTTACTCTTGGTACCAACCATATAGGTAAGTAACGCGCTTACAGTTAGTAGCAACTTTTTGGGTACGTAATGCACATAATTTTGGTACAAACCATATGCGTAAACGCTTACCCTCGGTACCAACTTTATAGGTATGAAATGCACTTACTCTTTGTACCAACCATATGGGTAAGTAACACGCTTACTCTTGGTACCAACCATATGGGTAAGTGACGCGCTTACTCTCGGTACCAACTATATGGGTAAGTAACGCGCTTACTTTTGGTACGAACGATATAATTAAGCAATGTGCCTACTCTCGGTACCAACCATATGGGTAAGTAACGCGCTTACCTTTGGTAAAACCTTCCATATGGGTAAGTAACGCACTTACTTTTACTACCAACCATATGGGTATGTAACTTGCTTACTCTTAGTACCAACCATATAGGTAAGTAACACTTACTCCTGGTACCTACCATAGGGGTAAGTAACGCGCTTACCCCTGGTAGCAACGTTCTGGTAAGTAACGCACTTACTATTGGTACCAACCATATAAGTAAGTAACGCCCTTACTCTCGGTACCAGCCATATGAGTAAGTAACACATACTCCTGGTACCAACCATATGGACAAGTAACGCGCTAACCCTTGGTAGCAACATTGGTATTGGTAAGTAACGCACTTACTCTTGGTACTAACCATAAGGGTAATAAATGCGCTTACTCTTTGTACAAACCATACGGGTAAGAAACGTGCTTACTCTCAGTAACTCTCAGTAATAGCGCGATTACTCTCGATACCTAAAATACGGCTAAGGAACCCCCTAACTCTTAGTACCACTAATATGGGTAAGTAACGCACTTACTCTTGGTACCAACCATATGGGTCAGTAATGTGATTACTCTTGGTCCTAACCATATGCGTATGTAACGCGCTTACTTTCGGTATTAACCATATGGGTAAGTAACGCGCTTTCCCTTGGTAGCAACCTTATGGGTAAATAACGCTTACTCTTGGTACCAACCATATGAATAAGTAACACGCTTACTCTCGGTACCAACAGTAACGCGCATGCTTTTGCTACGAACCATATGGGTAAGTAATGCGCCTATTCTCTGTACCAACCATATTGGTAAGTAACGTGCTTACCCTTGGTAGCTACCTTATGGGTAAGTAACGCACTTACATTCGGAACTAACCATATGGATACGTAACGCGCTCACTGTCGGTACCAACCATATGGGTAAATAACGCGCCCACCCTTGGTAGCAAACTTATGGATAAGTAACGCACTTACTCTTGGTACCAACCATAAGGGTAAGTAACGCGCTGACTCTTGGTAGCAACCATATGGGTAAGTAACGCACTTACTTTCGGTACCAACCATATGCATATGTAACGCGCTAACTCTCGTTACCAACCATATGGGTAAGTAACGCGCTTACCCTTGGTACCAACCATATGGGTAAGTAACGCGCTTACTGTTGGTACCAACCATATAGGTAAGTAACGCAATTACTCTCGGTACCAACCATATGAACAAGTATCGCGCTTACTCTCGACACCATACGGCTAAGAAACTCTCTTATTCGTAGTACCACTTTTATGGGTAAGTAACACACTTACTCTCGGTACCAACCATATGGGTAAGTAACGTGATTACTCTTGGTACTAACCATATGGGTAAGTAACGCGCTTACTTTCGGTACCAACATGTGGATAAATAACGCGCTTACTCATGGTACCAACCATATGGGTAAGTATCGCGATTGCTCTTGGTACTAACTATAAGGGTAAGTAACGCGCTTACCCTCGGTACCAATCAGATGGGTAAGTAATGCGCTTACTCTTGGTACCAACCATATGAGTAAGTAACGCGCTTACTCTCGGTACCAACCATATGGGTAAGTAACGCGCTTACCATTGGGAGCAACCTTATGGGTAAGTAACACACTCACTCCCGGTACCAACCTTATTGTTTAGTAACGCGCTTACTCTCGGTACCAATCATACGGGTAAGTAGCGTGTTTACCCATAATCCCATTCTTATAGGAGAATAAGGCCCTTATTCTCCACACCAACCATATGGATAAGTAACGCGCTTACTCTCAGTACCAACTATATAAGTAAGTAACACGCTTACTCTTGATACCAACCATATGGGTAAGTAACGCTTACTGTTGGTACCAACCATATGGGTAAGTAACACGCTTACTCTTGGTAGCAACCTTATGGGTAACGAACGCACCTACTCTCGGTACCAACCATAAGGGTATACGCGCTTACTCTTGGTACCAACCATATGGGTAAGTAACGCGCATACTTTCATTACCAACCATTGCTAAATAACGCGCTTACTCTCGATACCAATAATACGACTAAGTAATTCCCTTACTCTTAGTACAACACATATAAGTAAGTAACGCGCTTACTCTCGGTACCAACCATATGGGTAAGTAACGTGATTACTATTGGTCCTAACGATATGCGTAAGTAACGTGACTACTTTCGGTACAAACCATATGGGTAAGTAACGCGCTTACTCTTGGTACCAACTATTTGGATAAGTATCTCGCTTACTCTCGGGGTCATTACTCTTGGCGAAGGATGCCGACTCCTCTGCTGGCGGCAAGGGGCAAGACGACAAGTTGTGCGTCGTGCTCTCTGGTCGGCGTCGTGGAGCCGACCGTCTCGCTGGCGCCGGAGGCCGGCGAGGACTTCCAGGCGGTGGCGGCAGCTGTGCAGGCTAATCCGGCGGTGGTCCTGCTCGACAGCGGCTGCTCCCACCACCTGATGGGGACGAAGGACGCCTTCGTCAACTTGGGGCCAAGCGGCAACGTGAAGCACGTGCGTGGCTTCAATGGGGCGCTGCAGGACGTCCAGGGCCGCGGCACCGTCGCCCTGCAAGGCGAGGCCGGGAAGCAGGTGCTCATCCCCGACGTGCTGTACGTCCCGGGTGTGCGGGCAAACCTGCTGTCGTCCGGCCAGTTGTAGGAGCACAGCGTGAAGTTGCGGGAGGACGGCGACGGGATGCTGCTCGTCTCGGCAGCAGGGGAGGTGCTTGGTCGGGCGACGTACTCCGGGCGAGTCCTCTGCACCGACCTGCGTCCCTGCTCAACGAGGTCGACGTCGCCGACGCCGGAGATTATGGCCCTGCGGGCGATCGTCTCCAAGACGAAGTCGACGCCGGACAGGCTGCATGCTCGGCTTGCACACGTCGGCATGGACACCATCAGGAGCTCGGCGAAGCACGAGGTCGCCATTGGGCTGGACCTCAAGTCGACGTCGGGCACCGACTCACCGTGTGTCTCGTGTGTCGGCGGGAAGCTGACGCAGCACACCTTCCCCGACAAGGGCTCCGACGCCCACGACGTGCTGGCCGTTCTGCACCTCGACTTGTGTGGGCCGTTCCGCGTGGCTGCCAAGGACGGTAGCCTGTACTTCCTGCTGCTGAAGGACCGCAAGACCCACTACGTGTGGGTGAGGCCGGTCGCCTGGAAGTCCGACGTTCTGCACGAGTTCGAGCAGTGGCTGGTGACGGTTGAGCGGCAGACAAAGAAGTCGGTGTTAATGTTGCATTCTGACCGGGGAGGGGAGTTTCTCGAGAAGGACTTCACCGCCCTCGTGGACGGCAAGGGGATTCTTTACGACCTTACCTGCCCGTACACTCCGCAGCAGAACGGCATGGCGGAGAGGGAGATGAGGACGGTGGTGGAGTCGGTGCGGACAATGCTGCTGCACATGGGCGTTCAACACCACTGGTGGCATCTTGCTCTGCGGCAGGCCGTCTGGGTCCGCAACTGCCTGGAGCGGTCGGCGACGCCGGGGACGACGCCGTACCAGCTGCTCACCGGGAAGAAGCCCGACTTGTCGCTGGCGCGTGTGTGGGGCTGCATGGCGCAGTTCCTGGTCCCCGAGCAGCAGCGTGGTGGGAAGCTGAAGCCGAAGGCCAGGTGGGGCCTTCACCTCGGCGTGTCGGAGGCGAGCAAGGGCTGGAAGCTCCTCGACATCGCCGACAACTGGGTGGTCACCACGTCGGACGTGGTGTTCTACGAGGACATGTCGCTGGAGGTGTGGAAGTCGGAGCACGGGCCGGTGTCAGGACGGACGCCGACCACCCCGCCCACCGACACCTCGGCGGCGACGCTGCCTCTGCTCGCCAAGGTCGGTGAACTTGCCGAGGTCGTCCACCCTTCCTCCCCCTCTCCTGCCCCTCCCCTCGTCGCCGACATGTGTGGGCTGACTCCGGCGTCGGCCTCCGGCGATGAGGGGAGCAGTGGGGCGTCGCCTGTGGCGCCGACCAAGAGCATCGCCGGTGGCCGACGTGACGACCAGCAAGTCGACCTGGGAGTCAAATCGACCGAGGGGCCGCCGGGGAAGCAGCAGGCCGAGCAGGAGCAGCCGACAGGGAAGCAGGCATAGACGAGGCCGACCAAGGAGCAGTCGGCAACCTGGCAGTCGGCAGGGGAGCTGACCGCAGGGGAGAAATCGGTCGGGACGCCGACCGAGGTACAGCAGGACGACGAGGGTGGCGGAGCTAGTGAAGACAAAGGGGAGCAGTTGGGCGACGACGAGCCCGTCGACAGTGACGCCGAGGAGGTTCAGCCTGGACCACGGCGTACAGGTCGACTTCGAAGGCCTCGCGACTTCTTTATCCTGGCCGCCTTCACCACAGTATATGACGTGGTCGACGAGGACGACGACCTGCTGTACGACGACGCCGACGAGGATGAAGAGTTCCCGGAGCTTGACCCCGACATACTGGCCGACCCCGATCAACGGTTGTCAACTTTCTCTAGTGAAACTCTTGCCAAATTTCCCCGTGAACTAGCAAGCAGTGTGTACACTAGGAAAACGACTAAGGAACAACGAACGCAGAGATCACACGAGCATCCGTGCCTAGCCCGCAGTCTAGCTCCCGTTGTAGTAGTTATCTCCGCAAATATCACGCTTACTCTTGGTGCCAATTATATCGAAAGGTAACGCGCTTACTCTTGGTACCAACCATATGGGTAAGAAACGCACTTACTCTTGGTACCAACCGTATGGGTAAGTAACGCGCTTACTCTTGGTACCAACCATATGGGAAAGTAACGCGCATAATTTTGGTTCCTACCATATGGGTATGAAACGTACCTACTATTGGTACCAACAATATGGGTAAGTAACGCGCTTACTCTCGGTACCAACCATATGTGTAAGTAATGCTCTTATTCTCGGCTCCAACCATATGGATAAGTAACGCGCATACTCTTGGTTCCTACTATATGGGTAAGTAACGGGCATACTCTCGGTACCAACCATATGGGTAAGTAACGCTTCTACGCTCGGTACCAACTATATGGGTAGGTAACCTTCTTACTCTTGGTACCAACCATATGGGTAAATAACGCGCTTACTCTTGGTACCAAACATATGGGTAAGTAACGCGCTTACTCTTGGTACCAACAATATGGGTAAGTAACGCGCTTACTCTCGGTACCAACCATATCGCTAAGTAACACGCTTATTCTCGGTACCAACCATATGGATAAGTAACGTGCATACTCTTGGTTCCAACTATATGGGTAAGTAACGGACATACTCTCGGTACCAACCATATGGGTAAGTAACGCACTTACGCTCGGTACCAACTATTTGGGTATGTAACTTGCTTACTCTTGGTACCAAACATATGGGTGATTAACGCGCTTACTCTCGGTACTGAACATATGACTAAGTAACGCGCTTACTCTCGGTGCCAACCATATAAGAAAATAACGCGCTTACTCTTGGTACCAACCATATGTGTAAGTAACGCGCTTACTCTTGGTACTAAATATATGGGTAAGTAACGCGCTTTCTCTGCGGAGATAACTGCTGCAACGGGAGCTAGATTTCGGGCAAGGCACGGATGCTCGTGTGATCTCTGCGTTGGCAACAACGTTGGCAACACAGGCTACATCAAAGCTAGCACAGCTTCTGGTCGACCGCGCTCCAGCGCAGCAATGCTCGCACCGCTCCAGCACGGCAGAGATGCGGCGCGCCAACGTTGCATGTCTACGGTGTGCCAACGCTGCAGCAAGTCGGCTGCACAGCGTTGCACCTGCAGGACAACGGTGCACCTGCTTCGCAGGTGTGCGCGGCTGGTTGGTGTCCAACTCCCCGTCACGCGCCCAGCGCAGACATCCCCGCTCGTGACGGCGTCCATGAGCCACGTCGACCTCGGGATACCACCCCCGATGTCGCCCCCGGCGACCTTCGCACATGTCGCCCGGGTATCCCGGTCGACCGGGCAACCCCGCCTAGTCGTCCAGCCCCGTCGGCCGCCGACCACGCCAAGCCCGGCGTCCCCAGGCCGACGTCCTGGCGTCGGTGTCCACTCGTTCCGGACGTCGACCAAGCGCCCTGGTCGTCGTCTAGGCGCCCGTGACGCCGAGCAGACCATCAGGTCGGCGTCCAGCCTCCCAGGACGCCGAGCAGATGCCCAGAACGGCGTCCACAAGCTCGGCGCCCCCAACTAGGCGCCCCACCAGCATTACGCACTTGCAGTGGCCCCCGCGCCCACTGCTGCAGGTCGGCTGCATCCCCCGTACACCCGACCACGAGGTCGGCTCCGCCCAAGCGAGGACGGGGCCAAACAACACTCTCGTTTACACTCCTCTGCCGCGTTCACGCTTGGGCCCCCTATCCAGACGGCAGCACTGCTCGGAGAATAGCTCGGCGGCGTGCACACAACACACAGCACGCCGGTCACCGCACCAGCCATGCAAGAGGGCATGGCACCTACTGCTGCACGTCGCTGTTGCCGTCGCCGACTTCGGCCAGGCGCACTTGGCCGATCGCGACGGAGCACCGATTGAAGGCCGGGAAGTGCAGCGCCTTCGTCAGAAAGTCGGCCGGCTGCTCAGTGGTCGGGATGTACTGCAGCGCAAACTTTCCCCGCTTCACCATGTGCTGCAGCCAGGCCTGTCGCCGCTCCATGTGCTTGAGGTTGCCCGTCAACCCCATGCCTTCGGCGACCGTGATGGCCGACTTGTTGTCCACTCGCAGGACAGTCGGCTTCCCGGCGTCCAGATCCAGGATCTCTTCAAGGAGGAAGCGAAGGCGGCGTCCCTCCTTGCCGGCTTCGACGGCCGCCACGTACTCCGACTCGGTCGACGACAGCGTCACGCACTTGATGCGCTGGCTCGACCAGGAGACCGCGGCCCCTCCGTAGACGAACACGTAGCCACCCGTGCTCGTCCGGCTCTGCTTGTCACCGGCGTCGTCGGCGTCCACGTAGCCGACCAGCTCCAGCAACTTAGGTCCACCGCCGAACTCCAAGGCGGTGTCGCGTATGTTGGCGAGGTAGGCAAGGCAGCGGTCGACCTCGCGCCAGTGCTGGTCGCTCCTCACTGTGAGGCCGCTTCCCAGCTTGCTGCAGGCGAAGGCGATGTCCGGCCTCGTCGTCGTCGCCGCGAACTGCAGCGAGCCGACCTTCTGCCGGTACTCCTCCTGTCGCTCCCCTGCCTCCTCGTCGTCGAAGGTGAGCTCGGCGTAGGCGTCGACCGAGACCGGTAGGTCTTGGGGACGTGGGCGACTGCCATGCAGCCAAACACCCTCAGCATGTCCACCGGCGGCTTCCTCCCAAGCCACCTCTCCAACGGCACCCACGAGTCATCCCCAACCTTGGTGAGCACCCTGTTCCTAGCGACGGTAGCGTGCCGAACAGCGTGGGGCCACATGGAGTTGCCAAGCCCATATTCTATGAGCAGCGCCCTAGCTGTCTCTAGAATGGTCCGGTTCGCCCATTCTGCTACACCGTTGGACTGTGGGGTATAAGCCGTGGTCAGCTCCCTCTGGATGCCCTGCTTCTTGAGCCAGGCCGTCATTTCAGCTCCAAGGAACTCACCACCCCGGTCTGTCCTTATCCGTTTCACCACACACTCGGCTTGCTTTTCCATGAACGGCAGCCAATCGTCCTGTATCGTGGAGGCGGCGTGGTCTTTCTGCTTCAGCGGATATGCCCACATCAGCCTGCTCCAGTCATCCACAATTGTAAGAAAATACCGCTCCCCCTTGTGCCCTTGCACCGGCAGCGGCCCCACCAAGTCCATGTGGACCAGCTCCAACGGCTTCTTGCTCCTGCCAGCCACACTATGGAAGGGGAAACGGGTAAAATTTGAGAGCAAACAGATTTTACAGTTGTCATCGGGTGGCTGTCCATTCAGCTTCAGACCCTTAACAGCTCCATCCTTCTCCAGCTGCTTCAGCAAAGACATTGCCACATGCCCCAAGCGTCGGTGTGCCGTTGCCCAATCCGTCTCCCCAGATCTTTCCGTTGCGTCCTTACTCTCATGCAGATCCCAAAGCACCCGATTGCCCAGCTTCCCCTTATAAGTGCGAGCCCCATCCGTGTTGGTGTTCACCCCAATCTTGCCAAGCTTACGGAGCGAGATAAGGTTGGCCTTTAGTTCGGGAACGAGGAGAACGTCGTGCAGCACAACCGGCTTGCCATCCGCTCCCTTAAACGCAGCTCGTCCCGCACCAGCCACCTTCAACATGTGTCCAGAGGCGGAGCACACCTCATTGATTGGTGCAGCGCGTACGTTGTCCAGCAGGTCCTTGCCCGGTGTCATCGTCCAAGCAGCTCTTCCTTGTCTCCCACATGGAAGAATTGGCCCGCGGAGCGCTCCTTCTTCTTCTCCGCACCGCCATTGCCCTTCGGGTTGTTGTCGGACGAATCAGCGACCATGTTGGCGCCGTTTTTCTGGTTCTTCGCGCGCACGATTCTGGGGGGTCCATCCATCGGGTTTCTTATAGCACAAAAACCAGGGGTGCCCCTCCTTCTCACAATACCAGCAACTCCTTTTCATTTTGCCACCAGCACCCGACTTGCCCCCACGTCCAGATTTTGCACCGCGACCCCAACCGATACCCCCTTGTTGGTCGTTGGACTCATCGTCTTTCTTTGCGCCGCGTCCAGCACCACCGAAGCCACGTCCTCTGCCACGTCGGCTCCCTTGCATCCTATAGTTTCTGCTGCCGTCGTCTCCACCCCTCAATTGGCGGTGACGGAAGTCCTCCTCCAGAATCTTCGTCCGCACCCACTCGAGCGTCCACAAGCTCTAGTTCTGCGGCAGGCTCAATCCGCTCGTGAATTGAAGCCACGATTCCGGCAGCAGAGAGAGCATCTTCAGGCACTTGGTCTGCTCCGGGTAGGTGATTCCCGCGATCGCCAGCTTCGCGTAGAGATCACGCATCTTGTCCAGGATGGGTTGCACCGGCTCTCCCTCGCTCAGGCGCAATGCGGACAGCTCCCTCTCCATCATGAGCGTCGCAGCGACGGAGGTAGGGGCGTGCAGCTCCTTCAACACGGTCCACGCCTTCGGACCGCACTCAACCTCCGGCAGCAGGTGCATGATGTGTTGACGCTGGTTCAGCTCCAAACTCTGCGACATCAAGTAGTAGCCAGCCGAGGCGCGCTCGTCCCAATCTTCCTGAAGGGCGGGGTCACTCGGTCTAGGCTCCTCTCCAATCATTAGTTTCAGCAAACCGATCTGACGGAAATAAAGTTGCATTTTCTAGGCCCAATCATCATAGCCCTCACCATTGAACTTCTCGACGGTGAAGTTTTTCAGCACCTCCTTGATCAGCGAGCCCTGGCTTGTTCGCGCTCCCCTTGGCGCAGAAACACCAGAATCTTGGCTGCCGCTACAATCTTGGGCTGAAGATTCACCAGCTACCGCCGAGGTGTTGCCCGCCATAGCTACCTATAACGAGGATCACTATAACGCAGCTCTGATACCAGCTTGTTGGTGCAAGGGCCTAATAAACTCAAGCTACTAAGACGCAATTCAAACTTAAACCTCTCCTCGGGGTCACCTCCAAGGGTCCCTGGGTACCTGGTACAAGACCAGCCCCTATCCTCGGGTCCGAGTATGTGGAGAGAGGGATAAGAAGAACGCAGTCAAAATAGCGAAAGTACCTTCGAACGTCGCGTAGCATGCCGTGCAGACCATCGATTGGATTTAGCTGAGATTTCTTTTTTGAAGGAATCCGCTTGAATCAATTGACTGTGAGAAAAACAACAACCAGGTTCAGGTTCTAAAAACAGAACCTGTTTTGTCTTTGCCCAACCAGCCAAATGCTGGTTCCGCTGGTTTCCCCTGGCCTTGTAGCATGCAGATACAGACAAACAACATCCAACCTTCACCTAAATTGTACCCCTATAGTGCCTTCCCTGCTACACTATAGTTAACCAAACAAAACAGTACAATTTCGAGTTGGATAGAACTGAATCTGCGCAATCAACTCAACCGAACTGCAAAGCTTCCATCTTGGGTTCCTTTGCGAGCTCGTCCTCTCTGCTTGCACTGTTCATAGCGCGTACAATGTTGTGCGGAAGCGCACATTGCGCGAGTACCTGCAAATGCATCAAGCGAAAAATGCGAAAGCAAACAAACACACGAACATTTCATTCACACCCAAATGCATTCGCACACGCATACTCATACAAACAGACGGCAGGATGTCGTGCAATGTAAATTTGCACCCAACAGGAATCAGTCGGGACGCCGATTGAGGTGTTGCAGGACGCCGAGGGCAGCGATGACGGTGACGACGGAGGGAACGCCGAGGAGGTCCAGCCGACTCCGAAGGCCGCCCGACTTCTTCATCCCCGCTGCCTTCACCACGGTGTACGACGTGGAGGACGACGACGACTTGTTGTACGACGACGCCGACGAGGATGAGGAGTTTCCTGAGCTTGACCCCGACATGCACGCCGACCCCGAGCACCGCTGGGACATCTCCACGATGACGGTGAAGGAGGCGTTGGCAAGCTGGAAGGGCCCGGCGGTGAAGGCCGCCATGGAGGAGGAGATCCGCAGCCTCATCAGCATGGGCACGTGGGAGCTGGTCGAACGCCCGCCGGGAGTGAATGTTATGAAGAACCGGTGGGTGTTGACGACGAAGTACCACATCGACGACACCGTCAAGCGCGAGAAGGCGAGGCTGGTCGTGAAGGGCTTTATGCAGGTGTACGGCGCCGACTACAACGAGGCGTTCGCGCCGGTGGGCAGCTACGTCATGCTGAGGATCTTCCTCAGCATCGTCGCCGTCCTCAACCTCAACCTGATGCAGCTCGACATGAAGAACGCCTTCCTGCAGAGCAAGCTCGACCGGGTGCTGTACATGCCCCAGCCGGACTACTCCAACGACGGGATCGGTCGGGTGTGCAAGCTGCTGAAGAGCCTGTACGGGCTGAAGCAGTCGCCGCTGCTGTGGTACTTGGCGCTCAACGACGTGCTGGTCGGCGTCGAGTGGAAGAAGAGCCAGGTCGACGAGGCTCTGTACTTCAAGGTCGGCGACGACGGAGTGGCCTGCTGGGTGCTGGTCTACGTCGACAACCTGCTCGCCGCCAACAGCAGCGCCGCGATGCTAAAGGGGCTGAAGGAGCTGCTGGAAGCCGCCTTCGAGCTGCGTGAGATCTCGCCGGTGCAGAAGTACCTCAGGCTGGAGATCGTGCGCGACAGGTCGGCGGGGAAGCTGTGGCTGCACTAGCAGGGCTACGCCGACAAGCTGCGTAGGCGCTTCATCGACGAGGAGCAGACCGGGCGCACCCCAAAGACGCCGGTCTCGGTCGATGCTTACGTCGAGCTTACCTTCAACGAGGAGGCGCAAGAACGCCAGGAGGAGGAATATCTACCAGCAGAAGGTCGGCTCGCTGCAGTTCGCGGCGACGATGACGAGGCCAGACATCGCCTTTTCCTGCAGCAAGCTAGGGAGCGGCCTCACGGTGAGGAGCGACCAGCACTAGCGCGAGGTCGACCGCTGCCTCGCCTACCTCGCCAACACGCGTGACACCGCCCTGGAGTTCGGCGGTGGACCTGAGTCGCTGGAGCTGGTCGGCTACGTGGACGCCGACGACGCCGGCGACAAGCAGAGCCGGACGAGCACGGGCGGCTACGTGTTTGTCTACGGAGGGGCCGCGGTCTCCAGATCGAGCCAGCGCATCAAGTGCGCGACGCTGTCGTCGACCGAGTCGGAGTACGTGGCGGCCGTTGAAGCCGGCAAGGAGGGACGCCGACTTCGTTTCCTCCTTGCAGAGTTCCGGCAGCTGGACGTCGGGAAGCCGACTGTCTTGCGATTGGACAACAAGTCGGCCATCACGGTCGCCGAGGGCATGGGGTTGACGGGCAACCTCAAGCATATGGAGCGGCAATAGGCCTGGCTGCAACACATGGTGAAGCGGTGCGCTGCAGTACATCCCAACCGCTGAGCAGCCCAACCGACTTTCTGACGAAGGCGCTGCACTACCCGGCCTTCAACCGGTGCTCCGTCGCGATCGGCCAAGTGCGTCTGGCCGGCGTTGGCGACGGCGACAACAACGTGCAGCAGTAGGTGTCATGCGCTCTTGCATCGCTGGTGCGTTGTCTGGCGTGCTTTGTGTTGTGTGCACGCCGCCAAGCTATTCTCTGAGCAGTGCTGCCGTGTGGGCTTGGGGCCCAAGCGTGAACGCGGCAGAGAAATGTCAACGGGAGTTGTATTTGGCCCCGTCCTCGCTTGGGCGGAGCCGACTTTGTGGTCGGGTGCGCGGGGGATGCAGTCGACCTGCAGCAGTGGTTATGGGGTCCACTGCAAGGGCGTTGTGCTGGTGGGGCGCCGAGCAGCTGGACGCCGACCTGGGCGTCTGCTCGGCGTCCTGGGCGCTTGGACGCCGACCGGAGCGTCTGCTCGGTGTCCTGATCGCCTGGACGCCGACTTGGGTGTCTGCTCCGCGTCCTATGAGGCTGGACGCCGACCTGATGGTCTGCTCGGCGTCTCGGGCGCCTGTGCGCCAACCAGGGCCTTTAGACGCCGTCCTGGACAAGTGGATGCCGACCTGGACGCCAGGACGCCGGCCTGGGGACGCCGGGCTCGGCGTGGCCGGCGACCGACTGGGCTGGACGACCAGGCGGGGTTGCCCGGTCGACCGGGATACCAGGGCGACATGCGCGAAGGTCACCGGGGGCGGTTCTGTGAGGACGACCTCGGGGGTGGTATCCCGAGGTCGACGTGGCTGATGGGCGATGTCACGAGCGGGGACGTCTGCGCTGGGCACGTGACGGGGAGTTGGATGCTAACCAGCTGCGCACACCTGCGAAG
Organism: Closterium sp. Yama58-4; assembly: GCA_947470075.1. Classification (NCBI taxonomy): domain Eukaryota; kingdom Viridiplantae; phylum Streptophyta; class Zygnematophyceae; order Desmidiales; family Closteriaceae; genus Closterium; species Closterium sp. Yama58-4. The sequence continues at coordinate 764,114 of CANIUD010000892.1, read as the reverse complement.
CAGGTGCACCGTTGTTCTGCGGGTGCAACGCTGTACAGCCGACTTGCTGCAGCGTTGGCACACTGTGGACATGCAACGTTGGCATACCGCATCTCTGCAGCGCTGGAGCGATGCGAGCATTGCTGCGCTGGAACGCGGTCGACCGTGGAGCGCTGGAGGTCGACCAGCAGCTGTGCTAGCTCTGATGTAGCCTTGCATGCCAATGTTGTTGCTATCATTCTGAACCTTTTGTTGTCAATGTTTTCCTAGTGGAACTCTTGCCAATTCTTCCCGTGAACTAGCAAGTAGTGTGTGCACAAGGAAACGACTAAGGAACAAACGCAGAGACCACACGAGCACCCGTGCATAGCCCGCAGTCTAGCTCCCATTGATCGAGTTATCTCCGCATATGGTTGGTACCAAGGATAAGCTCGTTACTTACCGATATGTTTAGTACCAAGAGTAATGTGTTACTTACACATATGGTTGGTACCAAGAGTAAGCGCATTACTTACCCATATGGTTCGTACCAAAAGTAAGCACGTTCCTTACCTATATGGTTGGTACCAAGAGTAAGCGAGTTACTTACCCATGTTGTTTGTACCGAGAGTAAGAGCGTTATTTACCTATATGTTTGGTACTGAATGTAGGTGTGTTACTTAGTCCTATGGCTCGTACCAAGAGTAAGCTCGTAACTTACCCATATATTTGGTACCAAGATTAAGCGCGTTATTTACCCAAATATTTGGTACCAAGTGTGAGGGAGTTACTTAGCCGTATTATTAGTACCAAGAGTAATCGTGTTATTTACCCATTTGGTTAGTACCAAAAGTAATCGCGTTACTTATCCATATGGTTAGTACCGAGAGTAGCGCATTACTTACCCATAAGATTGGTACCATGAGTGAGGAGATTACTTAGCCGTATTGTTGGTACCGAGAATAAGCAAATTGCTTAGCCATAATATTGGTACCGAAAGTAAGCACGTTACTTTTCCATATAAATGGTACTGAGATAAGACGCGTTACTTACCAATTTTGGTTGGTACTAACAGTAAGCGCGTTTCTTAGCTGTATTGTTGGTACCAAGAGTAAGCGCGTTACTTACTCATATGGTTGGTACCAAGAGTAAGTGTGTTACTTACCCATATGGTTGGTACCGAGAGTAAGCGCGTTACTTACCAATATGGTTGGTACCAAGAGTAAGCGCGTTACTTACCCATATGGTTGGTACCAAGAGTAAGCGCGTTATTTACCCATATGGTTGGTACCAAGAGTAATTGCGTTACTTATTCATATGGTTGGTACCAAGAGTAAGCGCATTACTTACCCATAAGATTGGTACCATGAGTGAGGAGATTACTTAGCCGTATTGTTGGTACCGAGAGTAAGCAAATTGCTTAGCCATAATATTGGTACCGAAAGTAAGCACGTTACATTTCCATATAAATGGTACTGAGATCAGATGCGTTACTTACCGATTCTGGTTGGAACTAACAGTAAGCGTGTTTCTTAGCCGTATTGTTGGTACCGAGAATAAGCGCGTTACTAACTCATATAGTTGGTACAAAGGGTAAGTCTGTTACTTACCCATATGGTTGGTACCGAGAGTAAGCCCGATACTTACCCAGAAGGTTGGTACCAAGAGTAAGCGCGTTACTTACCCATATAGTTGGTACCAAGAGTAAGCGCGTTACTTACCCATATGGTTGGTACTTAGAGTAAGCGAATTACTTCATCGTATTGTTGGTACCGAGACGAATCGCATTACTTATCTATAAGGTTGGTACCAAAAATAATAGCGTTACTTACCGATATGGTTGGTACCAAGAGTAAGCGCGTTACTTACCGATAAGGTTGGTATCAAGTATAAGCACGTTACTTATATGGTTGGTATCAAGAGTAAGCGCGTTACGTACCCATATGGTTGGTACCAAGAGTAAGCAAATATAGTTACCGATATGGTTGGTACCAACTGTAAGCAAAATTTCTTAGCCGAAGTAAGAGCGTTACTTACCCATATAGTTCGTAAGAGTAAGCAAATTACTTATCCATATGGTTAATACCGAGAGTAAGCGCGTTACTTATCCATATGGTTGGTACCGAGAGTAAGCGCGTTACTTACCCATATGGTTGGTACCGAGAGTAAGCGCGTTACTTACCCATATGATTGGTACCAAGAGTAAGCGCGTTACTTACTTTTATGATTGGTACCAAGAGTGAGGGAGTTTCTTATCAATATTGTTGGTACCGAAAAAAAAAAAGCCCGTTACTTACCCATATGGTTGGTACCGAGAGTAAGCGCGTTACTTTTCCATATGGTTGGTGCCGCGATTAAGCGCGTTACTTACCGATATGGTCGGTACCAATTGTAAGCGCGTTACTTTCCGATATAGTTGGTACCAATTGTAAGAGTGAGGAGGTTATTAATCTATATTGTTGGTACTGAGAGGCGGAACGTTACATACACATATTGTTGGAACCGAGAGTAAGCACGTTACTTTCCCATATGGTTGGTACCAAGAGTAAGCGCGTTACTTACCCATATGGTTGGTACCAAGAGTAGGTGCGTTACTCACCTATATTGTTCGAACCGAACGTAAGCGCGTTACATACCCATATAGATAATACCAAGAGTAAGCGCGTTACTTATTCATACGTTTGGTTCCAGGAATAAGCGCCTTTTTTACCCATATGGTTGGTACCAAGAGTAAGCGCGTTACTTACCCATATGGTTTGTACCAAGAGTAAGCGCGTTACTTACCTATATGGTTGGTACCAAGAGTAAGCGCGTTACTTACCCATATGGTTGGTACTGATAATAAGCGCGTTGCTTAACCATATGTTTGGTACCAAGTGTAAGCATGTTACTTACCCATATGGTTGGTATCGAGAGTAAGCGCGTTACTTTCCCATATGGCTGCTACCAAGAGTAAGCGCGTTACTTACCCATATATTTGATACCAATAGTAATCGCGTTACTTACCCATATGATTGGTACCCAGAATAAGCGCGGAACTAATCTATATAGTTGGTACCGAGAGTAAGCGCGTTTCTTACCCATATGGTTGGTACCAAGAATAAGCGCGTTACTTACCCATATGGTTGGTATTAAGAGTAAGCGCGTTACTTACCCATATGGTTTGTACCAAGAGTAAGCGCGTTACTTATCCATATGGTTGGTACCAAGAGTAAACGCGTTACTTACCCAATTGTTTGGTACCGAGAGTAGGCGCGTTACTTACCCATATCGTTGGTCCTAGATTAAGGGCGTTACCTGTTGGGTGCAAATGCACATTGCACGACATCCTGCCGTCTGTTTGTACGAGTATGCGTGTGCGAATGCATTTGTGTGTGAATGGTGTGTTCGTGTGTTTGTTTGCTTTCGCATTTTTTCGCTTGATGCATTTGCAGGTACTCGCGCAATGTGCGCTTCGGCACAACATTGTATGCGCTATGAACAGTGCAAGCAGAAAGGACGAGCTCGCAAAGGAACCCAAGATGGAAGCTTTGCAGTTCGGTTGAGTTGATTGCGCAGATTCAGTTCTATCCAACTCGGAATTGTACTGTTTTGTTTGGTTAACTATAGTGTAGCAGGGAAGGCACTATAGGGGTACAATTTAGGTGAAGGTTGGATGTTGTTTGTCTGTATCTGCATGCTACAAGGCCAGGGGAAACCAGCGGAACCAGCATTTGGCTGGTTGGGCAAAGACAAAACAGGTTCTGTTTTTAGAACCTGAACCTGGTTGTTGTTTTCCCAGGTTGGAAAAACAGAACCAGAGGTTGTTTACCAACCTACCACCTGCTATTTTGTCCAGCCAGGTTGGTTCTGTTGCTTGGAATTATTTGGGATCATCCCTGGTTGTTCCCAGGTTGATTCCCAAGGTCCTTGCTAGCTAGAACTATTTAATCCTTCTCTGTTTGTACCTGAATATAGTCAAATTGATTCAAGCGAATTCCTTCCTCGCTGGAATTTCGTTTCTGCGCTATTCGACGGCGGAATGCTACCCGAGTCAACGCTAGTATGCTAGCACTCCAACGCTAGGCAAACGCTGTCCGAGCCATAACTTAGTAATGGCAGAACTTTTCGCGAGGCAACTTGGCTCATTTTAAAGCTCTTGGAGCGAGCTTCGATATAGCGAATTCTCAGCTTAATCCGATCGACGGTCTGCACGGCACGCTGCGCGACGTTCAAGGTACTCTTGCTGTTTTGACTAAGTCCTTCTTGATCCCTCTCTCTACAAACTCGGACCCGAGGATAGGGGCTGGTCTTGTACCAGGCACCCAGGGACCCTTGGAGGTGACCCCGAGGAGAGGTTTTAAGTTTGGTTAAGTCCTAATAGCTTGAGTTTATTAGGCCCTTACACCAACAAGCTGGTATCAGAGCTGCGTTATAGTGATCCTCGTTATAGGTAGCTATGGCGGGCAACACCTCGGCGGGAGCTGGTGAATCTTCAGCCCAAGATCGTAGCGGCAGCCAAGATTCTGGTCTTTCAGCGCCAAGGGGAGCGCGAACAAACCAGGGCTCGCTTGTCAAGGAGGTGCTGAAGAATTTCACCGTCGAGAAGTTCAATGGTGAGGGCTATGATGATTGGGCCTGGAAAATGCAATTATATTTCCGTCAGATCGGTTTGCTGAAACTAATGATTGGGGAGGAGCCTAGACCGAGTGACCCCACGCTGCAGGAAGATTGGGACGAGCGCTCCTCGGCTGGCTACTATTTGATGTCGCAGAGTTTGGAGCTGAACCAGCGTCACCACGTCATGCACCTGCTGCCAGAGGTTGAATGCGGTCCGAAGGCGTGGACCGTGTTGAAGGAGCTGCACGCCCCGACCTCCGTTGTCGCAACGTTGATGCTGGAGAGGGAGCTGTCCGCGTTGCGCCTGAGCGAGGGAGAGCCGGTGCAACCAGTCCTGGACAAGATGCGCGACCTCTACGCGAAGTTGGCGACCGCGGGAATCACCTACCCGGAGCAGACCAAGTGCTTGAAGATGCTCTCGCTGCTGCCAGAATCGTGGCTTCAATTTACGAGCGGATTGAGCCTGCCGCAGAACCAGAGCTTGTGGACGCTCGAGTGGGTGCGGACGAAGATTCTGGAGGAGGACTTCCGTCGCCGCCAACTGAGGGGTGGAGACGACGGCAGCAGCGGCTACGGGATGCAAGGGAGCCGACGTGGCAGAGGACGTGGCTTCGGTGGTGCTGGACGCGGTGCAAAGAAAGACGACGACTCCAACGACCAACAAGGAGGTACCGGTTGGGGTCGCGGTGCGAAATCTGGACGTGGGGGCAAGTCGGGTGCTGGTGGCAAAATGAAAGGGAGTTGCTGGTATTGTGAGAAGGAAGGGCACCCCTGGTTTTTGTGCTATAAGAAACCCGATGGATGGACCCCCCAGAATCGTCACCAGGATGGCGGCGCGCGGAGGAACCAGAAAAACGGCGCCAACATGGTCGCTGATTCGTCCGACAACAACCCGAAGGGCAACGGCGGTGCGGAGAAGAAGAAGGAGCGCACCGCGGGCCAATTCTTCCATGTGGGAGACAAGGGGGAGCAAGGAGACGCCTCTGCCAAAGTTGGAGCAGAGCTGCACCCCCTAGACTATTGGGTGTTGGACACAGGCGCTGCTTGGACGATGACGCCGCGCAAGGACCTGCTGGACGAAGTACGAGCTGCACCGATCAATGAAGTGTGCTCCGCCTCTGGACACATGTTGAAGGTGGCTGGTGCGGGACGAGCTGCGTTTAAGGGAGCGGATGGCAAGCCGGTGGTGCTGCACGACGTTCTCTTCGTCCCCGACCTGAAGGCCAACCTTATCTCCCTCCGTAAGCTTGGCAAGGCTGGGGTGAACACCAACACGGATGGGGCACGCACTTATAAGGGGAAGCTGGGCAATCGGGTGCTTTGGGATCTGCACGAGAGCAAGGACGTGTACAGATCTATGTGGCAGCTGCCGGCCCTGGCGTGGCATGGTGGGGGGCAGGCTGGAGAGGGGTCTGCATCCCAGGGGGAGTGCAATGCCGTTGGAGGGGTTGGTGTGAAAGTGTCGGCCAGATCTGGGGAGACAGATTGGGCAACGGCACACCGGCGCTTAGGGCATGTGGCAATGCCTTTGCTGAAGCAGCTGGAGAAGGATGGAGCCGTTAAGGGTCTGAAGCTGAACGGACAGCCACCCGATGACAACTGTGAAATCTGTTTGCTTTCAAAGTTCACCCGTTTCCCTTTCCATAGTGTAGCTGGCAGGAGCAAGAAGCCTTTGGAGCTGGTCCACATGGACTTGGTGGGGCCGCTGCCGGTGCAAGGGCACAAGGGGGAGCGGTATTTTCTTACAATTGTGGATGACTGGAGCAGGCTGATGTGGGCGTATCCGCTGAAGCAGAAGGACCACGCCGCCTCCACGATACGGGACGATTGGCTGCCATTCGTGGAGAAGCAGGCGGAGTGTGTAGTGAAGCGGATTAGGACAGACCGGGGTGGTGAGTTCCTTGGAGCTGAAATGACGGCCTGGCTCAAGAAGCAGGGCATCCAGAGAGAGCTGACCACGGCTTATACCCCACAGTCCAATGGTGTAGCAGAACGGGCAAACCGGACCATTCTGGAGACAGCTAGGGCGCTGCTCATAGAATCTGGGCTGAGCAATTCTATGTGGCCTCATGCTGTCCGGCACGCCACTGTCGCTAGGAACAGGGTGCTCACCAAGGTTGGGGATGACTCGTGGGTGCCGTTGGAGAGGTGGCTTGGGAGGAAGCCGCCGGTGGACATGCTGAGGGTGTTCGGTTGCATGGCAGTCGCCCACGTCCCCAAGACCTACCGCAGTAAGTTGGGGGTGAGTGCAATCTGGTGTGTGCATTTGGGGCTGGCTGCTGAGAGCAAGGGATGGCTGCTGTGGGAACCATCCAAGGGTGTGTTGTTTGACAGCAGGGATGTGAAATTCATTGAGGGCATGATGTATGGGAGCTGGGAGAAACAGCCGGAGGCAAGGGTGTCCCAGCAGATGGAGCAGATCACCATGCAGCTGGACCTGACTCCTAGTGTGTGGGAGGAGGGAGAGGAGGCAGCTGCTGGAAATGGTGATGGAGAGAAGGTACAGGAGGCATCTGCTGGTGGAGAAAATGGTGTGGAAACTGGCGGCAGCACTAGTGGAGCTGCTGGACCCGAGGGAGGAGAGAAGCAGCAGGGAAAAACTAAGAAGCCGAAGGGTGTCGTTATGAAGGGATGGGAGACACCCGTCTCCAGGCCAGGACGTACCCGTATGGCTACTAAGAAGCTGACTGCAGGAACTGATGCAGCAGAGCAGCAGCTAGGGACCGAAGAGGCATTGCTGATTCTACCTCATGGCTATGACCCGGATGAGGAGGATGAGCCTGCGTACTGTTTTCTTGCCCCTGCACCAGAGGAACCAGCTAGCATAGAGGAGGCATTAGCTGGACCAGATAGGGACAAGTGGCTGGCTTCTAGGGATGCTGAGTACCAGAGTCTGCTGGAGAATAGGACATGGGATCTGGTGGTGCTGCCTGATGGGAAGAAAGCGATACAATGCAAGTGGGTGCTGAGGATCAAGACCGATGACAAGGGGCAGGTCACAATCTACAAGAGTAGGCTGGTGGCGAAGGGGTTTATGCAGAAGGAGAAGCAGGACTTCAACGAGATCTTTGCTCCCACTGCCAAACCCCCTACCCTCCGTGTCTTGTTGGCAGATGCAGCTGTTAGTGGGAAATTCATCATTCAGATGGATATTTCAACGGCATTCCTGAATGGGATTTTAGAGGAGGATGTGTACATGACGCAGCCGCCTGGGTATGAGGATGGTACGGGCAGGGTGTGCAAGCTCAACAAGTCCATCTACGGCTTGAAGCAGGCGCCACGCTGCTGGTACCAGAAGTTGGCAGCTGTTTTAGAGGAGATGGGATTCAGGACCAGCAGCTGTGATGAGAGCCTCTTTCTCAAGGGCGAGGGGGAGAAGCTGGTGCTGTTTCTGGTCTATGTGGACGACATTCTTCTCTTCAGCAGCAGCATGAAGGAGATCCAGAAAGTGCAGCAGCAACTGATGGAAAACTTCAAGTGCAAGAACCTTGGGGAGGTAAAGTACTACCTCGGGATGCACGTGGAGAGGGATCCAGATCACAGGTGGTTGAAGCTGCACCAGGAGAAGTTCATCAAGGAGCTGGGGGAGAAGTATGGGATTGAGAATGAGCGCAAGGTTGCAACTCCCCTGCCAGCAGAATTCAAGCTTGTGAAGGCTGCAGAGGATGAAGGGGTTGAAGCTGAAGAGCAGCAGCAATTTCAGTCCTTGGTGGGCAGCCTCTTGTACGCAGCAGTTCACACGAGGCCCGACATCTCTTTCTCGGTTGGGCAGCTGGCTAGGGTGGTGCAGAATCCATCAGAGGAGCAGGTGGATGCAGCTGAGCGTGTGGTGAAGTACCTGAACTCTCACCCAAGCATTGGAGTTCAATACTCCGCATCTGCACAGGTGAAGCAGAAAGGGGTGGAGGTGCTGAAAGAGAAGGGGGAGAGGCTTGGAGAAGGCAAGCTATTTCTCACTTGCTTTACCGATGCTACGTGGGCTTCTGAGAAGGAGGATTCCTCATCTGTGGGAGGATACATCTGCGTAGTTGGGGGAGGACCTGTTAGTTGGAGGTCCAAGAAGCAGACGGAGACGGCACTCTCTTCCGTAGAATCAGAGTACATGGCGATGTTCCATGGGGTGAAGGAGGTGATTTGGCTGAGGAGGCTGTTAGAGGAGATTGGCCAGGAGCAGAAAGTTGCTACGCCGCTGTTTTGTGATAGCAAGGGGGCTCTTGGGATGGCCAGAAACGCTGTGCTTCATGGGCTGAACAAGCACATGCGTATCAAGTGGCACTGGCTGCGTAAAGAGGTGAAGAGGGGGACGGTGCATCCGATCTACATCAAGACTCACCAGCAGCCAGCAGACTTTCTCACCAAGAGGCTTGCGGATGAGCCTCATTGGCGTTGTGTGCGCATGAGTGGAATGAGCATGAACTAGCATGGAATGACGGGGATGCAGCCGGCAGGCTGAGGGGGAGTGTGTTGGGTGCAAATGCACATTGCACGACATCCTGCCGTCTGTTTGTACGAGTATGCGTGTGCGAATGCATTTGCGTGTGAATGATGTGTTCGTGTGTTTGTTTGCTTTCGCATTTTTTCGCTTGATGCATTTGCAGGTACTCGCGCAATGTGCGCTTCGGCACAACATTGTATGCGCTATGAACAGTGCAAGCAGAAAGGACGAGCTCGCAAAGGAACCCAAGATGGAAGCTTTGCAGTTCGGTTGAGTTGATTGCGCAGATTCAGTTCTATCCAACTCGGAATTGTACTGTTTTGTTTGGTTAACTATAGTGTAGCAGGGAAGGCACTATAGGGGTACAATTTAGGTGAAGGTTGGATGTTGTTTGTCTGTATCTGCATGCTACAAGGCCAGGGGAAACCAGCGGAACCAGCATTTGGCTGGTTGGGCAAAGACAAAACAGGTTCTGTTTTTAGAACCTGAACCTGGTTGTTGTTTTCCCAGGTTGGAAAAACAGAACCAGAGGTTGTTTACCAACCTACCACCTGCTATTTTGTCCAGCCAGGTTGGTTCTGTTGCTTGGAATTATTTGGGATCATCCCTGGTTGTTCCCAGGTTGATTCCCAAGGTCCTTGCTAGCTAGAACTATTTAATCCTTCTCTGTTTGTACCTGAATATAGTCAAATTGATTCAAGCGAATTCCTTCCTCGCTGGAATTTCGTTTCTGCGCTATTCGACGGCGGAATGCTACCCGAGTCAACGCTAGTATGCTAGCACTCCAACGCTAGGCAAACGCTATCCGAGCCATAACTTAGTAATGGCAGAACTTTTCGCGAGGCAACTTGGCTCATTTTAAAGCTCTTGGAGCGAGCTTCGATATAGCGAATTCTCAGCTTAATCCGATCGACGGTCTGCACGGCACGCTGCGCGACGTTCAAGGTACTCTTGCTGTTTTGACTAAGTCCTTCTTGATCCCTCTCTCTACAAACTCGGACCCGAGGATAGGGGCTGGTCTTGTACCAGGCACCCAGGGACCCTTGGAGGTGACCCCGAGGAGAGGTTTTAAGTTTGGTTAAGTCCTAATAGCTTGAGTTTATTAGGCCCTTACACCAACATTACCTACCTATATGGTTGGTACCAAGAGTAAGCGCGTTACTTACCCATATGGTTTGTACTGAAAGTAAGTGTCTTTCTTACCCACATGGTTGGTTCTAGTAGTAAGCGAGTTACTTACCCATATTGTTCATACTGAGAGTAAGAGCTTAACATACCTATATGGTTGGTACTGAGCGTGTTACTTAAACATATGGTTGGTACCGAGACTAAGTTCGTTACTTACCCATATATTTGGTACTAAGAGTAAACGCGATATTTACCCATATATTTGGTATTGAGAGTGAGGGAGTTACTTAGCCGTATTGTTAGTACCGAGAGTAAGCGCGTCGTTTATCTGTATGGTTGGTATCGAGAGTAAGCACGTTACTTAACCATATAGTTGGTACCCAAAGTAAGCGCGTTACCTACTTATATGGTTGGACCCAAGAGTAAGCGTGTTACTTACCCATATGGTTGGTACCAAAAGTAACCACGTTACTTACCCATATAGTTGGTACCAAGAGTAAGCGCGTTACTTACGCATATGGTTGGTACCAAGAGTAAGCGCGTTACATGCCCATATGGTTGGTACTTAAAATAAGCGGAATAAGTAGCCGTATTGTTTGTATCGAGAGTAAGAGTGTTACATACCTATATATTTGGTACCAAGAATAAGCACGTTACTTAGTCATATGGTTGGTACAAAGAGTAAGCGCGTTACTTGCCCATAAGGTTGGTACTGAAAACGAACTCGTTACTTACCCATATGGTTGGTACCGAGAGTAAGCGCGTTACTTACCCATATGGTTGGTACGAAGAGCAATTGTGTTACTTACTTATATGGTTGGTACCAAGAGTAAGCGCGTTATTTACCCATATGGTTGGTACCGAGAGTAAGCGCGTTACTTACCCATATGGTTGGTACCAAAAATGAGCGCGTTACTTACTCATACAATTGGTACTGAGAGTAAGTGCGTTACTTACCTATATGGTTGGTACCAAGAGTAAGCGCGTTACTTACCCATATGGTTGGTACCAAGAGTAAGCGCGTTACTTACCCATATGGTTGGTACCAGGAGTAAGCGCGTTACTTACCCATATGGTTGGTACCAAGAGTAAGCGCATTACTTACCCATATGGTTGGTACCAAGAGTAAGCGCGTTACTTATCCATATGGTTGGTACCAAGAGTAAGTGCGTTACTTATCCATATGGTTGGTACCAAGAGTAAGTGCGTTAATTACCCATATGGTTGGTACCAAGAGTAAGCGCGTTACTTACCCATATGGTTGGTACCAAGAATAAGCGCGTTACTTACCCATATGGTTGGTACCAAGAGTAAGAGCGTTACTTACCCATATGGTTGGTACCAAGTGTAAGCGCGTTACTTACCCATATGGTTTGTATCGAGAGTAAGCTCGTTACTTACCCAAGTAGTTGGTACCAAGAGTCAGCAAATTTCTTAGCCGTATTGTTGGTACCGAGAGTAAGCGCGTTACTTACCCATATGATTGGTACCAAGAGTGAGGGAATAACTTAGCCGTATTGTTGGTACCAAGAGTAAGCACGTTACTTACCCATATGGTTGGTACCAAGAATAAGCGTGTTACATACCCATATAGTTTGTACCATGAGTAAGCGAATTACTTAGCCGTATAGTTGGTACCGAGAGTATGCGCGTTACTTATTGATTTTGGTTGGTACTAAGAGTAAGCGAGTTACTTAGTGCGTTTCTTAGCCGTATTGTTGGTACCGAGAATAGGCACGTTAACGTTACTTACCCATATGGTTGATACCAAGAGTAAGCGCGTTACTTACCCATATTGTTGGTACCGTAAGTAAGCTCGTTATTAACCTATATGGTTGGTACCGAGGGTAAGCGCATGTTACCCATATATTTGATACCAAGAGTAAGCGCATTACTTCTTATTATGATTGGTACAAAGTGTGAAGAGTTACTTAGCCGCATTGTTGGTACCGAAAGTAAGCACATTACTTACCAATATCGTTGGTAATGAGAGTAAGCACATTACTTACCGAAATGGTTGGTACGAATTGTAAGCCTGTTACTTAGCCGCATTGTTGGTACCAAGCATAATTACGTTACTTACCCATATGGTTGGTACCAACAGTGAGGGAGATACTTAGCCATATTGATGTTTGATACCAAGAGTAAGCGCGTTACTTAAACATATAGTTTGTACCGAGAGTAAGCGAGTTACTTAGCCATATTGTTCGTACAGAAAAGAGGAGAGTTATTTACCTATACAGTTAGTACTGAGAGTTATAGTTTTACTTAGACATATGGTTGGTATCTAGAGTAAGCTCGTTACTTACCCAAATAATTGGTACCAAGATTAAGCACGTTGTATACCCATGTATTTGGTACCAAAATTGAGGGAGTTACTTAGCCCTACGTTGGTACCAGGAGCAAGGGCGTTACTTTCCGGTATGGGTGGTACTGAGAATAAGCACGTTTCTTACCCAAATAGTTGATACAAAAAGTTAGAGCTTTACTTACATATAAGTGCGTTACTTACCTATATGGTTGGTACCAAGAGTAAGCACGTTACTTACCCATATAGTTCTTACCAAGAATAAGCACGTTTTTTCCCATATAGTTGGTATCGAGCGTGAGCGTGTTACTTACCCATATGGTTGGTACCAAAAGTAAGCGTGTTACTTACCCATATGGTTGGTACTGAAAGTAAGTGCCTTGCTTACATATCTGGTTGGTACCAAGGGTAAGCGCAATAGAGTAAGTGCGTTACTTACCAATATGGTTGGTACCAAGAGTAAGCGCGTTACTTACCCATATGGTTGGTACCAAGAGTAAGCGCGTTATTTACCCATATGGTTGGTACCGAGAGTAAGCGCGTTACTTACCCATATGGCTGGTACCAAGAGTAAGCGCGTTACTTACCCATATGGTTGGTATCGAGAATAAGCGTGTTATTTACCCATATGGTTGGTACCAAGAATAAGCGTGTTACTTACCCATATGGTTGGTACCGAGAGTAAGCGCGTTACTTATCCATATGGTTGGTACCGAGAATAAGCGTGTTATTTACCTATATGGTTGGTACCAAGAGTAAGTGTGTTACTTACCCATATAGTTGGTACCGAGAGTAAGCGCGTTACTTACCCATATTGTTGGTACCAAGAGTAAGCGCGTTATTTACCCATATGGTTGGTACCGAGAGTAAGCGCGTTACGTACCCATATGGTTGGTACCAAGAGTGAGTGCGTTACTTACCCATATGGTTGGTACCGAGAATAAGCACGCTATTTACCTATATGGTTGGTACCAAGAGTAAGTGCGTTACTTACCCATATAATTGGTACCGATATTAAGCGCGTTACTTATCCATATGGTTGCTACCGAGAATAAACGTGTTATTTACCTATATGGTTGGTACCAAGAGTAAGCGTGTTAGTTACCAATATAATTGGTACCAAGAGTAAGCGCGTTACTTATCCATATGGTTGGTACCAAGAGTAAGCGCGTTTCTTACCTGTATGGATGGTACAGAGAGTAAGCACATTACTTACCAACATGGTTGGTACCGAGAATAAGCGAAATTACCTAGTTATATATGGTTGGTACCAAGAGTAAGCGCGTTGCTTACATATATGGTTGGTACCAAGAGTAAGCGCCGAATTTAATGGGATGGTTGGTACCAAGAGTAAGCGTGTTACTTACCCATATGGTTTGTACCGAGAGTAAGCATGTTACGTACCTATATGTTCAGTACCGAGAGTAAGTGCGTTACTCACCCATATGTATGGTACCGAGATTAAGTAAGTGGGTTACTTACCCATATGGTTGGTACTAAGAGTAAGTGTGTTACTTACCCATATGGTTGGTACCAACAGTAAGCGCGTTACTTACCTATATGGCTGGTTCGTAAGCGCGTTACTTACGCATATCTATGGTACCAAGAGTGGGCTCGTAACTTACCCATATAGTTGGTACCGAGAGTAAGCGAGTTACTTTCCCACATTGTTGGTTCCGAAAGTAAGTGCGTTACTCAGCCAAATGATTTGTACCGAGAGTAGGCGCAATGCTTACCCAAAAGGTTCGCACCAAGAGTAAGTGTGTTACTTACCCATATGTCTGGTTCCAAGTGTAGGCGCGTTACTCACCCAGCTGGTTGGAGTCGAGAGTAAGCACTTTACTTAACCATATGGCTGGTACCAAGAGTAGGCGCGTTACTTACCTATATGGTGTTGGAAAGCGTGCGAATTTGGAGAGCATAACAAGAGACTAAGTCTGCCGACTTCGGCGAAACATTGCGTGCAGCTCACGTAACCTAGAACGATGAGAAGGTACGCGTTAGAAAGGTTCTAATATCTACTTTCCAGAATGGTAAAGCACGCCTTCAACCAAGATCTAGGCCGATCGCTATCGCGATTTATGTGCGACGGGGTATCCTGGCGGAATTACTTGGCAGCCATGGATTAGATCTAGGAATCGCATCAGCAAGAGTTCAGATCTGAAAAGTGACGAGTTGGTCAAACCCTACCAACCCAACCCTCACCCGACAACAATCCGCAATAACCCAAGTTCCAAACTAGCAACACCAAAGAGCACACAACCAGCTAGAGCAAAATACCACAACCACCTACACAATCAACACTCCCCCTTGCTCGTGCTGGAGGTGGCTGAACACCACTGGGCAAAATCCCTCACTCCACTCCCCCTTGCCATACGAGGGGCGCCATCCACAGCATGAGGTCGTCAAGGCAGAGAAGCACCAATCCTCCCACATCCTGCTCAGGCACCATGCTAACATGGGGCTGCATCCCCATCAAGGACATGCACACACCATGCCGCTCAAAAGGAAGGGGTTTGGTGAGTATGTCTGCTGCCTGACGGTCGGTTGGGCACCACGGAGGATCACCTTGCCACCAGCCACCATCTCCCTGATGAAATGCCACCGAACCTGCATGTGCTTGGTGCGGCCATGCAAGCATGCATTCTGTGCAAGGGCAATGGCAGACTGGTTGTCCACAAACACAGGCACACCACCAGCAAACTCATGCCCAAACTCCCCAAACAAACGCTTCAGCCACACACCCTCCTGAATGCACTGACACAGACTGATGTACTCACTCTCAGTGGTGGACAATGCAACCACCGGCTGCCTCTTGCTCTGCCAAGAGATGGCTGCACCATTGAGGCAATAGACATAGTTGGTGTGACTCTTGCGATCAGCTGAATCTCCAGCGTAATCAGCATCATTAAGACCAACAACTCGACCTTGAGAAGGAATAAATAGTTCTAGCTAGCAAGGACCTTGAGAATCAACCTGGGAACAACCAGGGATGATCCCAAATAATTTCAAGCAACAGAACCAACCTGGCTGGACAAAACAGCAGGTGGTAGGTTGGAAAACAACCTCTGGTTCTGTTTTTCCAACCTGGGAAAACAACAACCAGGTTCAGGTTCTAAAAACAGAACCTGTTTTGTCTTTGCCCAACCAGCCAAATGCTGGTTCTGCTGGTTTCCCCTGGCCTTGTAGCATGCAAATACAGACAAACAGCATCCAACCTTCACCTAAATTGTACCCCTATAGTGCCTACCCTGCTACACTATAGTCAACCAAACATAACAGTACAATTTTGAGTTGGATAGAACTGAATCTGCGCAATCAACTCAACCGAACTGCAAAGCTTCCATCTTGGGTTCCTTTGCGAGCTCGTCCTTTCTGTTTGCACTGTTCATAGCGCGTACAATGTCGTGCCGAAGCGCACATTGCGCGAGTACCTGCAAATGCTTCAAGCAAAAATTGCAAAAGCAAACAAACACACGAACACAACATTCACACGCAAATGCATTCGCACACGCATACTCGTACAAACAGACGGCAGGATGTCGTGCAAAGTGAATTTGCACCCAACACACTCCCCCTCAGCCTGCCGGCTGCATTCCCATCATTCCATGCTAGTTCATGCTCATTCCACTCATGCGCACACAATGCCAATGAGGCTCATCCGCAAGCCTCTTGGTGAGAAAGTCTGCTGGCTGCTGGTGAGTCTTGATGTAAATCGGATTCACCGTCCCCCTCTTCACCTCCTTACGCAGCCAGTGCCACTTGATACGCATGTGCTTGTTCAGCCCATGAAGCACAGCGTTCCTGGCCATCCCAAGAGCCCCCTTGCTGTCACAAAACAGCGGCGTAGCGACCTTCTGCTCCTGGCCAATCTCCTCTAACAGCCTCCTCAGCCAAATCACCTCCTTTACCCCATGGAACATTGCCATGTACTCTGACTCAACAGAGGAGAGTGCCGTCTCCGTCTGCTTCTTGGACCTCCAACTAACAGGTCCACCCCCAACTACTCAGATTTATCCTCCCACAGATGAGGAATCCTCCTTCTTAGAAGCCCAAGTAGCATCGGTAAAGCAAGTGAGAAAGAGCTTGCCTTCTCCAAGCCTCTCTCCCTTCTCTTTCAGCACCTCAACCCCTTTCTGCTTCACCTGTGCAGATGCGGAGTATTGAACTCCAATGCTTGGGTGAGAGTTCAGATACTTCACCACACGTTCAGCTGCATCCACCTGCTCCTCTGATGGATTCTGCACCACCCTAACCAGCTGCCCAGCCGGAAAAGAAATGTCGGGCCTCGTGTGAACCGCTGCATACAAGAGACTGCCCACCAAGGACTGAAATTGCTGCTGCTCCTCGGCTTCAACCCCTTCATCCTCTGCAGCCTTCACAAGCTTGAACTCAGCTGGCAGGGGAGTTGCAACCTTGCGCTCATTCTCAATCCCATACTTCTCCCCAAGCTCCTTGATGAACTTCTCCTGGTGCAGCTTTAACCACCTGTGATCTGGATCCCTCTCCACATGCATCCCGAGGTAGTACTTTACCTCCCCAAGGTTCTTGCACTTGAAGTTCTCCATCAGCTGCTGCTGCACCTTTTGGATCTCCTTCATGCTGCTGCTAAAGAGAAGAATGTCGTCCACGTAGACCAGAAACAGCACCAGCTTCTCCCCCTCGCCCTTGAGAAAGAGGCTCTCATCGCAGCTGCTGGTCCTGAATCCCATCTCCTCTAAAACAGCTGCCAACTTCTGGTACCAGCAGCGTGGCGCCTGCTTCAAGCCGTAGATGGACTTTTTCAGTTTGCACACCCTGCCCGTACCATCCTCATACCCAGGCGGCTGCGTCATGAACACCTCCTCCTCTAAAATTTCATTGAGGAATGCCGTTGATATATCCATCTGAATGATGAATTTCCCACTAACGGCTGCATCTGCCAACAAGACACGGAGGGTAGGGGGTTTGGCAGTGGGAGCAAAGATCTCATTGAAGTCCCGCTTCTCCTTCTGCATAAACCCCTTAGCCACCAACCTACTCTTGTAGATGGTGACCTGCCCCTTGTCGTCAGTCTTGATCCTTAGCACCCACTTGCATTGTACCGCTTTCTTCCCCTCGGGCAGCACCACCAGTTCCCAAGTCTCATTCTCTAGCAGGCTCTGGTACTCAGCATCCCTAGAAGCCAGCCATTTGTCCCTATCTGGTCCAGCTAATGCCTCCTCCATGTTAGCTGGTTCCTCTGGTGCAGGGGCAAGAAAACAATACGCAGGCTCATCCTCCTCATCCGGGTCATAGCCGTGCGGTAGAATCAGCAATGCCTCCTCGGTCCCTAGCTGTTGCTCTGCTGCATCAGCTCCTGCAGTCAGCTTCATTGTTGCCATGCGGGTGCGTCCTGGCCTAGAGACGGGTGTCTCCCATCCCTTCATTACAACACCCTTTGGCTTCCTCCTTTGTGGTAGCTTAGGCACCTTAGCTTTGCCCTGCTGCTCTCCTCCCTCAGATTCAGCAGCTTCCCTGATGCTACCACTAGTCTCCACATCACCTCCTCCATTAGCACATGCCTCCTGCACACTCTCTCCATCACCACCCTCTGCAGCTACCTCCTCTCCCTCCTCCTGCACACTAGGAGTCAGGTCCAGCTGCATGGTGATCTGCTCCATCTCCTGTGATGTCTTGGCCTCTGGCTGTTGCTTCCAGCCCCCATACATCAGGCCCTCAACAAACTTCACATCCCTGCTGTCAAACAGCACACCCTTGCGTGGTTCCCACAGCAACCATCCCTTGCTCTCAGTAGCCAGCCCCAAATGCACACACCAGATTGCACTCGCCCCCAACTTACTGCGGTAGGTCTTGGGGACATGGGCGACTGCCATGCAGCCAAACACCCTCAGCATGTCCACCGGCGGCTTCCTCCCAAGCCACCTCTCCAACGGCACCCACGAGTCATCCCCAACCTTGGTGAGTACCCTGTTCCTAGCCACGGTAGCGTGCCGAACAGCATGGGGCCACATCGAGTTGCCCAGCCCAGATTCTATGAGCAGCGCCCTAGCTGTCTCTAGAATAGTCCGGTTCGCCCGTTCTGCTACACCGTTGGACTGTGGGGTGTAAGCCATGGTCAGCTCCCTCTGAATGCCCTGCTTCTTGAGCCAGGCCGTCATCTCAGCTCCAAGGAACTCACCACCCCGGTCTGTCCTAATCCGCTTCACCACAGACTCCGCTTGCTTCTCCACGAACGGCAGCCAATCGTCCCGTATCGTGGAGGCGGCGTGATCTTTCTGCTTCAGCGGATACGCCCACATTAGCCTGCTCCAGTCATCCACTATGGTTAGGAAATACCGCTCCCCCTTGTGCCCTTGCACCGGCAGCGGCCCCACCAAGTCCATGTGGACCAGCTCCAACGGCTTCTTGCTCCTGCCAGCCACACTATGGAAGGGGAAACGGGTGAACTTTGAAAGGAGGCAAATTTCACAGTTATCATCGGGTGGTTGTCCGTTCAGCTTCAAGCCCTTAACGGCTCCATCCTTCTCCAGCTGCTTCAGCAAAGGCATTGCCACATGCCCCAAACGTCGGTGTGCCGTTGCCCAATCCGTCTCCCCAGATCTGGCCGACACTTTCACACCAACCCCTCCAATGGCGTTGCACTCCCCCTGGGATGCAGACCCCTCTCCAGCCTGCCCCCCACCGTGCCACGCCAGGGCCGGCAGCTGCCACATAGATCTGTACACGTCCTTGCTCTCGTGCAGATCCCAAAGCACCCGATTGCCCAGCTTCCCCTTATAAGTGCGTGCCCCATCCGTGTTGGTGTTCACCCCAGCCTTGCCAAGCTTACGGAGGGAGATAAGGTTGGCCTTCAGGTCGGGGACGAAGAGAACGTCGTGCAGCACCACCGGCTTGCCATCCGCTCCCTTAAACGCAGCTCGTCCCGCACCAGCCACCTTCAACATGTGTCCAGAGGCGGAGCACACTTCATTGATCGGTGCAGCTCGTACTTCGTCCAGCAGGTCCTTGCGCGGCGTCATCGTCCAAGCAGCGCCTGTGTCCAACACCCAATAGTCTAGGGGGTGCAGCTCTGCTCCAACTTTGGCAGAGGCGTCTCCTTGCTCCCCCTTGTCTCCCACATGGAAGAATTGGCCCGCGGTGCGCTCCTTCTTCTTCTCTGCACCGCCGTTGCCCTTCGGGTTGTTGTCGGACGAATCAGCGACCATGTTCGCGCCGTTTTTCTGGTTCCTCCGCGCGCCGCCATCCTGGTGACGATTCTGGGGGGTCCATCCATCGGGTATCGTATAGCACAAGAACCAGGGATGCCCTTCCTTCTCACAGTACCAGCAACTCCCTTTCATTTTGCCACCAGCACCCAACTTGCCCCCACGTCCAGATTTCGCACCACGACCCCAACCGGTACCTCCTTGTTGGTCGTTGGAGTCGTCGTCCTTCTTTGCACCGCGTCCAGCACCACCGAAGCCACGTCCTCTGCCATGTCGGCTCCCTTGCATCCCGTAGCCGCTGCTGCCGTCGTCTCCACCCCTCAGTTGGCGGCGACGGAAATCCTCCTCCAGAATCTTTGTCCGCACCCACTCGAGCGTCCACAAGCTTTGGTTCTGCGGCAGGCTCAATCCGCTCGTGAATTGAAGCCACGATTCCGGCAGCAGCGACAGCATCTTCAAGCACTTGGTCTGCTCCGGGTAGGTGATTCCCGCGATCGCCAGCTTCGCGTAGAGGTCGCGCATCTTGTCCAAGACAGGTTGCACCGGCTCTCCCTCGCTCAGGCGCAACGCAGACAGCTCCCTCTCCATCATGAGCGTTGTGGCGATGGAGGTAGGGGCGTGCAGCTCCTTCAACACGGTCCACGCCTTCGGACCGCACTCAACCTCCGGCAGCAGGTGCATGACGTGGTGACGCTGATTCAGCTCCAAACTCTGCGACATCAAGTAGTAGCCAGCCGAGGCGCGCTCGTCTGAATCTTCCTGAAGGGCGGGGTCACTCGGTCTAGGCTCCTCCCCAATCATTAGTTTCAGCAATCCAATCTGACGGAAGTAGAGTTGCATTTTCCAGGCCCAATCATCATAGCCCTTACCATTGAACTTCTCGACGGTGAAGTTCTTCAGCACCTCCTTGATCAGCGAGCCCTGGTTTGTTCGCGCTCCCCTTGGCGCTGAAACACAAGAATCTTTGCTGCCGCTACGATCTTGGGCTGAAGATTCACCAGCTCCCGCCGAGGTATTGCCCGCCATAGCTACCTATAACGAGGATCGCTATAACGCAGCTCTGATACCAGCTTGTTGGTGTAAGGGCCTAATAAAATCAAGTTATTAGGTCTTAATCAAACTCAAAACCTCTCCTCGGGGTCACCTCCAAGGGTCCCTGGGTGCTTGGTACAAGACCAGCCCCTATCCTCGAGTCCGAGTTTGTAGAGAGAGCACCTTGAACGTCGCGCAGCGTGCCGTGTAGAAACGAAATTCCAGCGAGGAAGAAATTCGCATGAATCAATTGACTATATTCAGGTACAAACAGAGAAGGAATAAATAGTTCTAGCTAGCAAGGACCTTGGGAATCAACCTGGGAACAACCAGGGATGATCCCAAATAATTCCAAGCAACAGAACCAACCTGGCTGGACAAAACAGCAGGTGGTAGGTTGGAAAACAACCTCTGGTTCTGTTTTTCCAACCTGGGAAAACAACAACCAAGTTCAGGTTCTAAAAACAGAACCTGTTTTGTCTTTGCCCAACCAGCCAAATGCTGGTTCTGCTGGTTTTCCCTGGCCTTGTAGCATGCCAATACAGACAAACAGCATCCAACCTTCACCTAAATTGTACCCCTATAGTGCCTGCCCTGCTACACTATAGTCAACCAAACATAACAGTACAATTTTGAGTTGGATAGAACTGAATCTGCGCAATCAACTCAACCGAACTGCAAAGCTTCCATCTTGGGTTCCTTTGCGAGCTCGTCCTTTCTGCTTGCACTGTTCATAGCGCGTACAATGTTGTGCCGAAGCGCACATTGCACGAGTACCTGCAAATGCTTCAAGCGAAAATTGCGAAAGCAAACAAACACACGAACACAACATTCACACGCAAATGCATTCGCACACGCATACTCGTACAAACAGACGGCAGGATGTCGTGCAAAGTGAATTTGCACCCAACAGGTAGTGGTATCCCGAGGTCGACATGGCTGATGACAAGCTGTCGTCAGCACGAAGTTGACTTGGTGTGTGCGCTGTGCAGGTGACGAGGCACTGCACGCCAATCATCTGCGAGCACCTGCGAAGCGGGTGCAATGCTGTACTGCGGGAGCAATGTCACGCCGTCGACCTGCAGCGTTGGCAAGCCGCGACTCTGCACTGCTGGAGCGCGGTCGACCAAGTCGTGCTGGCACGTGGTCGACCGTGCTGCACTGGCAGTCGACCTGCTTGCATCCTAGCTCTGATGTAGTCTAGCCTAGCCAACTTCATTGTTTCATTGTTGTCAACTTTCTCTAGTGAACCCTTGCCAAATTGCCCCGTGGACTAGCAAGCAGTGTGTGCACTAGGAAAATGACTAAGGAACAAATGAACGCAGAGATCACACGAGCACCCGTGCCTAGCCCATAGTCTAGCTCCCGTTGTAGTAGTAATCTCTGCATGGTGCGGTGAGCGTGGACGGCACACGACTTACCTTTCAGTCTAGTCGACTTAGTTGCACCTTACCTAAGTTGTTCGTAGGGCAGCAGCTGTGCGGTAGTCACTATGGTAGGCGCCGTAGGTGACATGGGGGTGGTGGACACCCTGGAGGCACGGCTGGAGAGCGCGAAGAGACGCCATGAGGCGAAGGAGTTCGGCGACATCCCCTGGGCGGTCGTCGACGCTGGCAACCGCTCCGTGTAGGCGTCGACCTGCATCTCCTCGACCGGTGAACACCGAGGGCGGCGTCGACGTGGGCGTCAACGCCGGGGGCGACCAAGTCGGCAGCAGTGCGGGAGGCACGTCGTCGAGGCAGCGTGGTGTGATTCACGCCGATGAAGTCGGCGGCGTTCAGGCGCGAGGGATGCGGTCGTCGGCGGCTGCAGGCTCCTCGCAGGGTGACGTCGGAGGTCGACGAAGTTTGCCGATGTCGGCGACCCAGGTGACAGCAGGCGGGATTGCACCGAGCTACGGCTACTTCAAGTTTATGTCGGATAGGATCTTGGTCACTCCCCTGCTGGTCGGTCGACCCGACATTCTCACCTGGAAGGAAGCCATCGAGCCCCAGCTGGAGATGGCCGGGCTGATCAACTTTGCTCGTGGTACCGTGGCGACGCCGGATGACCCCGACTTGCGTGCAGAGTTTCGCGCCGTGCAGCTGCTGACCTTCACGGTCATCTCACGGTGCTGCTCGCCGGGCGTGCAAATCGCCCTGAAGTCGTGCAGGGAGCACATCGACGCCGGCCACCGGGCGTGGCACTTCATCGAGTCGACTTACCAAGTCACTGACGACTTGTTCATCGCCCAGCTTGAAGGGCAGCTGACGCACCTGCGTATGGGCGACTAGGAGACGGCAACAGACTACTGCAACTGACCTCGGCGGATCCTCACCACCATCAGGATGGCCGGCGCGGAGTACTCGACGGCGTCGTACATAACCCAGTAACGTCATGCAGGGACTCCCGAGCAGCTACAACCTGCTGAAGCGGCTGTCGATGGCGCCGAGCACGCGGGCGACGCTCAACGAGGACACGTTGACCTCGTACATCCTGCAATACGAGGCGATGCAGGAGACCGAGCGGTCCCAAGAGCTCTTAGCGCAGGTGAACTACGTTGCCCCGGCGAAGCAAGGCGGTCGACCGGGGCAGCGTGGACAGTCTGGGGGCGGTGGTAGACGTGGCTCGAAGTCGACCAAGGAAGTCGACAAGAAGAAGTCGACCAAGGACGGCGGTCGAGGAGGAGGAAGTCGACGCCGGGAGTGCTGGCTGTGCGGCGACCCCGACCACCTCTCCTTCGAGTGCCCCGACCACGGCGAATCCGACGACGACGACGCCAAGGGAGGCCGTGGAAGGTCTGGCAGTCGTCGTCCTTGTCGATGAGGAAACCAGCCGTGCAAGGAGAAGCAGTCGACCAAGTCGTCGACCTCGGCGAAGGACGCCGACTCCTCTGCTGTCGGCAAGGCGCAAGACGACAAAGAGGCGTCGTGCTCGCTGGTCGGAGTCGTAAAGCCGATCGTCTCGCTGGCGCCGGAGGCTGGCGAGGACTTCCAGGCGGTTGCAGCAGCCGTGCAGGCAAACCCGGCGGTGGTCCTGCTGGACAGCGGCTGCTCGCACCACCTGATGGGGACGAAGGACGCCTTCGTCGACTTGGGGCCGAGCGGCAACGTGAAGCACGTGCGTGGCTTCAATGGAGCGTTGCAGGACGTCCAAGGCGAGGCCGGGAAGCGGGTGCTCATCCCCGACGTGCTGTACGTCCCGGGCGTGCACGCGAACCTGCTGTCGTCCGGCCAGCTGAAGGAGCACGGCGTGAAGCTGCAGGACGATGGTGACGGGATGCTGCTCGTCTCGGCGACGGGCGACTTGCTTGATAGAGCAACGTATTCTGGCCGGGTCCTCTGCACCAACTTGCGTCCCTTCTCGGCGACAAACGCAGCAGAGGTGGTGGCTCTGCGGGCGATCGTCTCGGCGACGAAGTCGACGCCGGACAGGCTGCATGCGCAGCAGGCGCACGTCGGCATGGACACCATCCTGCGCTCGGCGAAGCACGAGGTCGCCACTGGGCTGGACCTCAAGTCGACGACTGGCGCCGACTCACCGTGTGTTTCGTGCGTCGGCGGGAAGCTGGCGTGGCACACCTTCCCCGACCAGGGCTCTGATGCCGACGACGTGCTGGGTGTCGTACATATCGACCTGTGCGTGCCATTCCGGGTGGCTGCCAAGTACGGTAGCCTGTAGTTATTGCTGCTGAAGGACCGTAAGTCCCGCTACGTGTGGGTGAAGCCGGTCGCCAAGAAGTCGGACGTGCTGCTGGAGTTCCAGAAGTGGCTGGTGCTGGTGGAGCGGCAAACGAAGAGGTCGGTGTTGCAGCTGCGCTCTGACCGAGGAGGGGAGTTCCTCGGCAAGGAGTTCACCGCCTTTGTAGACGGCAAGGGGATCGTCCACGACCTAACCTGCCCCTACACCCCGCAGCAGAACGACATGGCGGAGCGGGAGATGCGGACGGTGGTGGAGTCGGTGCGGACGATGCTGCTGCACATGGGCGTGCAGCACCATTGGTGGCACCTCGCTCTGCGGCAGGCCGTCTGGGTCCGCAACTGCCTGGAGCGGTCGGCGACGCCGGGGACGACGCCGTACCAGCTGCTGACCGGGACGAAGCCCGACCTGTCGCTGGCGCGCGTGTGGGGCTGCATGGCGCAATTCCTCGTCCCCGAGCAGCAGCGTGGTGGGAAGCTGAAGCCGAAGGCCAGGTGGGGCCTTCACCTCGGCGTGTCGGAGGAGAGCAAGGGCTGGGAGCTCCTCGATATCGCTGCCAACCGGCTGGTCACCACGTCGGACGTGGTGTTCTACGAAACCTTGTCGCTCGAGGTGTGGAAGTTGGAGCACGGGCTGGTGTCGGGGCGGACGCTGGTGGCCACGCCGACGGATACCTCGACGGCCACTCTCTCTCTGCTCGCCGAGGTCGGTGAGCTTGCTGGTGAGGACACCGTGGTCGTCCACCCTTCCTCTCCTTCCCCTGCCCCTCCCCTCGTCGCCGACCTGCGTGGGCTGACTCCGGCGTCGGCCTCCGGCGATGAGGGGAGTAGTGGGGCGTCGCCTGTGGCGCCGACCAAGGGCATCGCCGGTGGCCAACGGGACGAGCAGCAGGTCGACATGGGAGTGCAGGTCGAGAAGGTGCAGCCAACTTGGGTGAAGTCCACAGGAGAGCAGGCAGCCGAGGAAGTTCCGTCTGGACCAGGCGCACAGGCCGACTTCGGAGGCCTCCCGACTTCTTCGTCCCGGCCGCCTTCACCACGGTGTATGACGTGGTCGACGAGGACGACGACCTGCTGTACGACAACGCCAACGAGGACGAAGAGTTTCCGGAGCTCGACCCCGACATGCATACCGACCCAGAGCATCATTGGAACATCTCGACCATGACCGTGAAGCAGGCGTTGGCGAGCTGGAAGGGCCCGGCGGTGAAGGCCGCCATGGAGGAGGAGATCCGCAGCCTCATCGGTATGGGGACCTGTGAGATGGTCGAACGACCACCAGGGGTAAACATCATGAAGAACCAGTGGGTGCTGACGACAAAGTACCACATCGACGACACCGTCGAGCGCAAGAAGGCGAGGCTGGTCGTGAAGGGCTTCACGCAGGTGCATGGCGCCGACTATGTCGAGACGTTTGCGCTAGTGGGCAGCTACGCCACGCCGAGGATCTTCCTCAGCATCGTCGCCGTTCTCGACCTCAACCTGATGCAGCTCGACATGAAGAACGCCTTCTTGCAGAGCAAGCTCGACCGCGTACTATACATGTACCAGCCGGACTACTTCAACGACGGGACCGGCCGGGTGTGCAAGCTGCTAAAGAGCCTCTACAGGCTGAAGCAGTCGCCGCTGCTGTGGTACTTGGCACTCAACAACGTGCTGGTCGACGCTGGCTGGAAGAAGAGCCAGGTCGACAAGGCCCTCTACCTCAAGGTCGGCTACAACAAGGAGACCTGCTGGGTGCTGGTCTACGTCGACGACCTGCTCACCGCCAGCAGTAGTGCCGAAATGCTGAAGGAGCTGCTGGAGGCCGCTTTCGAGCTGCGCGAGATCTCGCCGGTGTAGAAGTACCTCAGGCTGGAGATCGTGCACGACTGGTCGGCGAGGAAGCTGTGGCTGCACCAGCAGGGCTACGCCGACAAGCTGCGTAGGCGCTTCCTCGACCAGGAGCAGACCGGGCGCACCCCGAAGACGCCGGTCTCGGTCGACGCCTACGCCGAGCTTACCTTCGACGACGAGGAGGCTCAGGAGCCCCAGGAGGAGGAGTACCAGCAGAAGGTCGGCTCGCTGCAGTTCGCGGCGACGACGACGAGGCCGGACATCGCCTTCGCCTGCAGCAAGCTGGGGAGCGGCCTCACGGTGAGGAGCGACCAGCACTGGCGCGAGGTCGACCGCTGCCTCGCCTACCTCGCCAACACGCGTGACACCGCCTTGGAGTTCGGCGAAGGACCAGAGTCGCTGAAGCTGGTCGGCTACGTGGACGCCGACGACGCCGGTGACAAGCAGAGCCGGACGAGCACGGGCGGCTACGTGTTCGTCTACGGAGGAGCCGCGGTCTCCTGGTCGAGCCAGCGCATCAAGTGCGCGACGCTGTCGTCGACCGAGTCGGAGTACGTGGCGGCCGTCGAAGCCGGCAAGGAGGGACGCCGACTTCGCTTCCTCCTCGCAGAGTTCCGGCAGCTGGACGCCGGAGAGCTCCGTTGCAATCGGCCAAGTGCGTCTGGCCGACGTGGGCGACGGCGATGACGACGTGCAGCAGTAGGTGCCATGCCCTCTTGCATGGCTGGTGCGGTGGACGACGTGCTGTGTGTTGGGTGCACGTCGACGAGCTTTTCTCCGAGAAGTACTACCGTGAGGGCTGGGGGCCCAAGCGTGAACGCGGCAGGGGAGTATCAACGAGAGTTGGGTGTTGGCCCCGTCCTCGCTTGGGCAGGGTCGACTTCGTGGTCGGGTGTAAGAGTACAGCCCACCTGTAGCAGTGGGCGAGCTGGTCGACGAGGTTGGTCGACCTGCACGGGAGCCACTGCAAGGGCGCCGACTTCGGGAGGGCGCCAACTTCAGGGAGGTCGACCTAGGAAATTGACCTGCGTAGGGCGTCGATTTGGTGACACCAACCTGGGGCAGCCGACTTGGGTGGTCGGCTGACAGAACTGCTGGTCGACCTGGCTGGTCGACCAAGCCTGCTCGTCGACTTAGTGGTTGGTCGACCAGGCGAAATGTCGACCTGGTGGTCGACCGGACACGATGGTCGACGAAGGAGAGGCCGACATCGACCTCGACAAAAGGATTCAGGACGCCGAGCTGTTGGGCGTCGAGTAGCAGGGCGTCAACTTGGTGACGCCGACTTCAGGAAGCCGACTTTGGGGTCGGCTGACTGTGCAGATTGACAAGGAGCTGGTCGACCAGGAGTGACGTCGACCTGGACTGGTCGACCAATAGTGTGGTATACCAGGTGAGGTCGAATTGGAGTGGTCGTCGACCTGGGTGGTCGACGGGCACGCACAGGAGCTGCTGGTTGGCGCGGTTGCCCGGTCGACCATGTTACCTGGGTGGCAAGAATCTGCGAAGGGACGCGAATGTAGCCCGGCGATGTTGGCGAGGACGACCACGGTATTGGTACCCCAAGTCGACGTGGCTGATCAGAAGCTGTCGTCAGCACGAAGTTGACTTGGTGTGTGCGCTGTGCAGGTGACGAGGCACTACACGCCAATCATCTGCGAGCACCTGCGAAGCGGGTGCGATGCTGTACTGCGGGAGCAACGCTGGCACGCCGTCGACTTGCGCTGTTGTCACGCCGTCGACCTGCAGCATTGGCAAGCCGCGACTCTGCACTGCTGGAGCACGGTCGACCAAGTCGTGCTGGCACGCGGTCGACCGTGCTGCGCTGGCAGTCGACCTGCTTGCATCCTAGCTCTGATGTAGTCTAGCCTAGCCAACTTCATTGTATTCATTGTTGTCAACTTTCTCAAGTAAAACCGTTGCCAAATTGCCCAGTAGTGTGTGTGCACTAGTGCGCTTACTCTCGGTATCAATCATATGGGTAAGTAACACGTCTATTTTCGGTACCAACAATACGGCTAAGTAACTCCCTCACTCTTGGTACCAACAATATGGGTAAGTAACGCACTTACTCTCAGTACCAACCATATGGGTAAGTAACGCGCTTACTCTTGGTACCATCCATATGGGTAAGTAACGCGCTTACTCTCGGTATTAACAATACGGGCAACTAATGCGCTCACTTTCAGTACCAACCATATGGTTAAGTAACCCGCTCACTCTTGCTACCAACCATATGGGTCACTAACGCCCTTACTCTTGGTACCAACCATATGGATAAGTAACGCGCTTATTCTTGGTACCAACCATATGGGTAAGTAACGCGCTTACTCTTCGTACCAACCATATGGGTAAGTAACGCACTTACTCTATTGATACCAACGATATGGGAAATGAACGCGCTTACCCTTCGTACCAACCATAAAGGTAAGTAAGGCGCTTACTTTCGGTACCAACTGTAGGGGTAAGTAACGCGCTTACCATTGGAACCAAACATATGGATAAGTAATACACTTACTCTCGATACCAATTATAGGGGTAAGTAACAAGCTTACGCTCGGTAAAAATCATATAGGTATGTTACGTGCTTACTCTTGGTACCAACTATATGGGTAAGTAACGCGCTTACTCTTGGGTAAGTAAGTAAAGCTCTTACACTTAATTTTGGTACCAACCATATGGGTAAGTAACGTGCTTACTCTCGGTACCAACAATACTGCTAAGTAACTCCGTCGCATTTGGTACCAAATAAATGGGTAAATAACGGGGTTACTCTTGGTACTAAATGCCCATATGGGTAAGTAACGAGCTTACTCTGGGTACCATCAATATGTCTAAGTAACACCCTTACTCTCAATACCAACCATATAGGTACTAAACGCTCTTACTTTATATACGAACAATATGGCTATGTAACTCGCTTACTCTCGGTACCAACTATATGGGTAAGTAACGCGCTTACTCTTGGTACCAACTATATGGGTAAGCAACATGCTTACTCTCGGTACCAACCATATGGGTAAGTAACGTGCTTCATCTTGGTACCAACCATATCGGTAAGTAACGCGCTTACTCTCGGTACCAACCATATGGGTAAGTAACCCGCTAACTCTTGGTACCAAACCATATGGGTAAGTAATGCGCATAGTCTCGGTTCCAACCAGATGGGTAAGTAACACACCTACTCTTGGTACCAACCATATGGGTACGTAACGCGCTTACTCATGGTACTAACCATATGGGAAAGTAAAGCGCCAACTCTTCGTACCTACCATATGGGTAAGTAACTTGCTGGTACCAACCATGTGCATATTTAACGTGCTTTCTTTTGGTACGAACCATATGGGTAAAAAACGCCCTTATTATTGATACCAACCGTATGGGTAAGTAACATGCTTACTCTCGGTACCAACCATATGGGTAAGTAACGAGTTTAATCTTGGTACCAACCATATGGGTAAGTAACGCGCTTACTCTTGGTACCAACTATATGGGTAAGTAACGCGCTTACTCTTGGTACGAAACATATGGGTAGTTAATGCGCATATCCTCGGTACCAACCATATAGATAAGTAACCCGCTTACTCTTCGTACCAACCATATGGGTAAGTAACGCACCTACTCTTGGTACCAACCGTATGGGTAAGTAACGCGCTTACTCTTGGTACCAACCATATGGGTAAGTAACGCGCTTACTCTCGGTTCCAACAATATGGATATGTAACGCGCCACCCTTGGTACCAAACATTTGGGTAAGCAACGCGCTTACTCTTGGTACGAACCATATGGGCAAGTAATGCGCCTACTCTCAGTACCAATAATATGGATAAATAACTCGCATACTCTTGGTACCAACCGTGTGGGTAACTAACATGCTGACTCTCCGCATCAACGATATGGGGAAGAAATGTGCTTACTCTTGATACCAACCATATGGGTAAGTAACGCGCTTACTCTTGGTACCAACCATATGGGTATGTAACGCACTTACTCTTGGTACCAACCATGTGAATAACTAACGTGCTTACTCTTGGTACTAACTATATGGGCAAGTAATACGCACTTACTCTTGGTACCAACCATACGGGGTAGTAATTCGCTTACACTCGGTACCAACTATATAAGTAAGTAACCTGCTTACTCTTGGTACCAAACATATGGGTAAGTAACGCGCTTACTCTTGGTACCAAACATATGGGTAAGTAACGCGCTTACTCTTTGTACCAACCATATGGGTAAGTAACGCGCTTACCCTTGGTACCAACCATATCTGTAAGTAACACGCTTACTCTTGGTACGAACCACATCGGTAAGTAAAGCAACTACTCTCGGTACCAACCATATGGCTAAGTAACGCACTTACTTTCGGTGCCAACAATTTGGGTAAGTAACTTGCTTACTGTTGGTACGAAACATATGGGTAGTTAACGATCATATTCTCGGTACCAACCATATGGGTAAGTAACGCTCTTACTCTTGGTACCAACCGGTCAGAAACGCGCTTACATTCCGTTCCAACCATATGGGTAAGTAACGCACCTACTCTTGGTACCAACCATATGGGTAAGTAACACGCTTACTCTCAGTTCCAACAATATGGGTATGTAACGCGCCGCTCTTGGTAAGAAACATATGGGTACGTAACGCGCTTACTCTTGGTACGAACCATATGGATACGTAAAGCGCCTACTCTCGATACGAACCATATGGCTATACGTAAGTAACTCGCATATTCTTGGTACCAACCATATGCGCAACTAATGTGCTTACTCTGGGTACCAACCATATGGGTAAGTAACGCGCTTAATCTTGGTACCAACCATATGGGTAAGTAACGCACTTACTCCCGGTACCATCCATATGGATAAGTAGTTCTTGATCTTTGTTCATACCATATGGGTAAGGTACGCACTTGCGCTCGGTACCAAACATATAGGTGAATAACTCGCTTACTCTCGGCACCGAACATATGGGTAAGTAACGCGCTTACACTGGGTACCAACTATATAAGTAACGAACTTACTCTTGGTTCAAAACATATGGGTAGTTAAAGCACTTATTGTTGGGTGCAAATTCACTTTACACGACATCCTGCCGTCTGTTTGTACGAGTATGCGCGTGCGAATGCATTTGCGTGTGAATGGTGTGCTCGTGTGTTTGTTTGCTTTCGCAATTTTCGCTTGAAGCATTTGCAGGTACTCGCGCAATGTGCGCTTCGGCACAACATTGTACGCGCTATGAACAGTGCAAGCAGAAAGGACGAGCTCGCAAAGGAACCCAAGATGGAAGCTTTGCAGTTCGGTTGAGTTGATTGCGCAGATTCAGTTCTATCCAACTCAAAATTGTACTGTTATGTTTGGTTGACTATAGTGTAGCAGGGCAGGCACTACAGGGGTACAATTTAGGTGAAGGTTGGATGTTATTTGTCTGTATCTGCATGCTACAAGGCCAGGGGAAACCAGCAGAACCAGCATTTGGCTGGTTGGGCAAAGACAAAACAGGTTCTGTTTTTAGAACCTGAACCTGGTTGTTGTTTTCCCAGGTTGGAAAAACAGAACCAGAGGTTGTTTTCCAACCTACCACCTGCTGTTTTGTCCAGCCAGGTTGGTTCTGTTGCTTGGAAATATTTGGGATCATCCCTGGTTGTTCCCAGGTTGATTCCCAAGGTCCTTGCTAGCTAGAACTATTTATTCCTTCTCTGTTTGTACCTGGACATAGTCAATTGATTCATGCGAATTCCTTCCTCGCTGGAATTTCGTTTCTACGCGGTTCGACGGCGGAATGCTACCCGAGTCAACGCTAGTACGCTAGCACTTCAACGCTAGGCAAACGCTGTCCGAGCCATAACTTCGTAATGGCAGAACATTTCGCGAGGCAACTTGGCTTATTTCAAAGCTCTTGGAGAGAGCTTCGATATAGCAAATTCTCAGCTTAATCCGATTGACGGTCTGCACGGCACGCTGCGCGACGTTCAAGGTACTCTTGCTGTTTTGACTAAGTCTCTCTTGATCCCTCTCTCTACAAACTCGGACCCGAGGATAGGGGCTGGTCTTGTACCAGGCACCCAGGGACCCTTGGAGGTGACCCCGAGGAGAGGTTTTAAGTTTGATTAAGTCCTAATAGCTTGAGTTTATTAGGCCCTTACACCAACACTTACTCTCGGTACCAACCATATGGATAAGTAACCCGCTTACTCTTGGTACCAACTGTATGGGAAAGTAATGCGCTTATATTCGGTTCCAATTGTACGGATATGTAATGCACCTACTCTTGGTACCAACCATATGGGTAAGTAACGCGCTTACTCTTGATACCAACCATATGGGTAAGTAACGCGCTTACGCTCGGTTGTAACAATATGGGTATGTAACGCGTCGCTCTTGGTACCAAACATATGGGTAAGTAACGCGCTTACTCTTGATACGAACCCTATGGGTAAGTTATGCGCCTACTCTCAGTACCAACAATATGGATAAGGAACCTCGCATACTCTTGGTACCAACCATGTGGGAAACTAACGTGCTTACTCTTGGTACCAACCATATGGGTAAGAAACGTGCTTACTCTTAATACCAACCATATGGGTAAGTAACGTGCTTACTCTTGGTACCAACCATATGGGTAAGTAAAGCACTTACTCTTGGTACCAAACATATGGGTAAGTAACTCGCTTAGTCTTGGTACCAACCACGTAGGTCACTAACGTGCTTACACTCGGTACCAATTATATAGGTAAGTAATGCGCTTATTATCGGTAACGACCATATGGGTAAGTAACGCGCTAACTCTCGTTACCAAGTGACGTGCTTACGCTCGGTACCAACTATATGGGTAAGTAACGCGCTTACGCTCGGTACAAAACATATGGGTGAATAACGCGCTTACTCTAGGGACCGAACATATGGGTAAGTAACGCGCTTACACTGGGTACCAACTATATCAATAAGTAACGAACTTACTCTTGGTACAAAACATATGGGTAGTTAACGCACTTGTTCTCGGTACCAACCTTATAAATAAGTAACGCACTTACTCTTGGTACCAACCGTATGGGTAAGTTATGCACATATATTCGGTTCCGGTCAACCATATGGGTAAGTAACGCACCTACTCTTGGTACCAACCATATGGGTAAGTAATGCGCTTACTCTTGATGCCAATCATATGGGTAAGTAACGCGCTTACTCTCTGTTGTAACAATATGGGTATGTAACGCGCCGCTTTTGGTACCAACCATATGGGTAAGTAACACGCTTACTCTTTATACGAACCATATGGATAAGTAATGCGCCTACTTTCAGTACCAACAATATGGATAAGGAACTCGCATACTCTTGGTACCAACCATGTGGGAAACTAACGTGCTTACTCTTGGTACCAACCATATGGGTAAGAAACGTGCCTACTCTAAATACCAACCATATGGGTAGGTAACGTGCTTGCTCTT
Source organism: Closterium sp. Yama58-4 (assembly GCA_947470075.1). Taxonomy (NCBI): domain Eukaryota; kingdom Viridiplantae; phylum Streptophyta; class Zygnematophyceae; order Desmidiales; family Closteriaceae; genus Closterium; species Closterium sp. Yama58-4. The sequence goes on along the minus strand of CANIUD010000892.1, from coordinate 730,507 downwards.
GGTACCAACCATATGGGTATGTAAAGCCCTTATTCTTGGTACCAAACATACGGGTCAGTAACGCGCTTACTCTTGGTACCAACCATGTAGGTCACTAACGTGCTTACACTCAGTACCAACAATATAGGTAAGTAATGCGCTTATTCTCGGTACTGACCATATGGGAATGTAACGCACTTACTCTCGGTACCAACCATATGGGTAAGTAACGCGCTTACTCTCGGTGGCCATATGGGGTAGTAACGCGCTTAAGCTCCGTACAACTATATGGGTAAGTTACCTTCTTACTCTCGGTACCAACCATATGGGTAAGTAACGCGCTTACTCTAGGTACCAACGACATGGTTAGGTTTCTTGGTACCAACCATATGTGTAAGTAACGCGCTTACTCTCGGTACCAACCATATGGATAACTAACGCGCTTACTCTTGGGTAAGTAACGGGCTTACTCTGCGTACCAACCATATGAGTAAGTAACGCGCTTACTCTTGGTACCAAACATATGGGTAAGTAACACTGTGAGAGTACGACGGCTTTGCTATGATTTTCGAGCTTGATTATGCTTTATTATGCATTATCTAGCTTAGCTTTGCTTTATTTTGCTTGCTTTTGCTAGATTTCCTATATTTGATATACTTATAGGCACCGAACTAGGTTGAGTGCACCGAATTCTAGGCATTTCGGTTGCCACCGAATTGCCGTCTACCAAATTCGGGAGAGACCCGTTCGAGATGCTTCGCGACCGCAGAACCTTCTAGAATCACCCGGGTTACTGCCTTTGTGTCGAGCCTATATATAGCCTTGCCTTGTACCCAGATGCACTATTCAATAGTTCAATCTTTCCTGAACCAGATCCTCACACTTGGTAATCAGAGCCTGTTTACACTCGAGTTCTTCTTCCGCTTAAAACCGGCCTTTAAAAACCGCGGGGGCGACGACGAACGCGCCGATACGGGTATGTAAAACCAGTTCCGCGCGAATTTTTCTAAGTCCCCCTCGATTCGGTTTTGAACACCCCTCAGGAATATTGGTGAAAAAGTTGGAATTTCGACCGTCAGATCGAGTTTCTCCTCAACGGCCGAGATCGGACGCGAATTTCGTTTAGGGGAGATTTGTGCGACAAACAAAATTCGCGCTCGTCGATTCTACAGTCGATTCGACTCGCAGTAAGTCAACCAGCACCCATAATTCAATTGTTTTCGCTGCGCATCTTTCTGTAAATCGCCAATAGGGAGGGACAAAGATATTTCTTTAAAGGAAAAATCGCCTAGTTCTGTGCTGAGCATAAGCAGATACTTGCGGCGCTCCCACGACTCAAAAAACTCCTTGTGAACCAATCGATAGCGGCAGCAGCAGCAGAAGCGACGACGGCGACACCGATAATTGTACCTGCGACAACGGCAGCAGCTACATTTAATCTCGAAGCAGTAAAGCCGAGGCGACCAAACTCGTTCGATCCTAGAGCGAAAGGGAGCGACGTCCGTCGATTTGTAGCTGTACTAGAAAATTTCTTCGAAGCCGTTGGATGCACGACCCTCAACCAAGACGCATTGCGCATACGGCTCGCAGCAACGCTGTTACGAGGCACAGCTCTCGAGTGAATTAGCAATAGATTTGTCCAAGGCGAGGAGACGTGGGCGCAGTTTTGGGCAGCACTGATCGAACAGTTCGACGCGTTGAACAGTAGCTACTACGGAACACGACGCAACAAGCCAAATAGTAGTATGGAGCGATTGGCACCACCCACGACTGCCGACCCGATGGAGAACGACAAGGACGATGCGACTTGTCGGCTAGCAAAAAATGCGACGTGCGAATTTTGCGGCGCTACAGGACATCGTATCTTGGCGTGTTGGAAAATGAAGAAAAGTCGTGCGGGGCTGAGGGACAAGAACAGTCTGGCACCCCCGAAGTAGAAAACGCACAATGTAGTAACTTCGGTGAGGGCGAAAAAAGGGGAATACGGTGGCGTGAAATTAAAACGCCACGATCAGCCGGCTCCAGGGGAAATCGCCGAGACAAATGGAGACTCCGCAAAACAAGACCTTGCACCGACCGGGAAAGTCCAGCCGTACATCTCGACAAATAGAATTCGTTAAAGTTATCCTATAAAGATACTTTAACTAAGAATATTACTTCTCGTGGTTTTCAAGCCTTTATTAAGGGAGAGTCAGAAATTAAACCGGTACCGGGTAATATGGGGACCCTACTCCGGAGCGCTAAAAAGGGTCGAGCGTACCAAGGAGTTAATATTCTCTCCCAGCAGCACTGTTTAAAGGCTCCCTGTTCCCCACAGGCAAAGCCCACACCGCTGCAAAGGCTTAGGGGAAGGTTCCAGGCCCTAGAGAAGCTGAATCGGCCTCGGATAAATCCTTCTAACCCTGCTAAGTTGGAAACTGAGTCAGCAGCTTCGAGCGAAGAACCAAGGGACGATACATTTGATCTACCTTATGATCCTGTAAGCAACACCATCTACAGCTACTCGGAGCGGCAGCAGCCACTAGTACTCGAGGTGATTTGCAACGGACGATGCCTCCAGGCACTGGTGGACAGTGGTGCGTCCCACTCGGTGTGCGACCGCGGGACGTTGGAAAATATCGGAGAGTCATCGGAGGAGACCCAGTTTACAGCAACGATGGTGGACGGTACGAAGCTTCCCATCCACGGCGAGTCAACACTGCAGCTGCAGATAGGGGCGTTAAGGTGGAAGCCGACGTTGCCGATCACGAACATCAAGGGACTAGACTTCATCTTGGGGTGTGTTTTTTTGAAGCGGTTCAACCCCGAAATAGACTGGGTCAACCAGAAGCCGTGTATCTACAGCAACGGGAAACGTGTGGAGCTGCAAATCTGGACGGCTACAGGAAATGTTCCTGAAACGACACTGGCACGGTTCGAACAGACGGTGAACGAGAGTAACACGGGTTACTTAGCACTGGTTATGGCAGCAGCAGAGGAGGAAAAGCCGAACTCGGAGCTACCTGCAGCAGTAAAGGAGGTGTTGGAGCAGTACAAGGATATCATGCCAGACGACCTACCTGCAAGAGCACCTCCAGCGCACATCCACGAGCACGAGATCGTGGAAGAACCAGGTGCGAAACCCGTCTCACGTGCACCATACCGACTTAGTCTGACCGAACTGACAGACATCAAGAAACAGATCGAGTACCTACTGGACAGACAACTGATCCGCCCATCCACCTCTCCCTACGGCGCACCGGTTCTCTTCACTCCAAAGCCAGACGGTAGTTTACGGATGTGCATCGACTACCGTGCACTGAACAAACAGACAGCCAAGAACAAATACCCCATACCGTGCATAGACGATCTTCTAGACCAACTGCGTGGTGCAACAGTCTTTTCGAAGCTGGACCTACGGTCGGGTTACTGGCAGATCAAAATGGCGGACAACTCGATCCACAAGACGGTGTTCCGTACCAGATACGGCTCCTACGAGCACCTAGTGATGCTGTTCGGACTCTGCAACGCACCAGCAACGTTCCAGGCGGAGATGAATCATATCTTACGACCCTTGCTAGATGAATGGGTGGTGGTGTACCTGGACGACATACTGATCTACTCTAAAACAATGAAGGAGCACGTGGTTCTGCGGAAAGTCTTCGAGATCCTGCGGGAGAATAAGTTCTACGTGAAGCTGTCGAAGAGCGACTTCGCACTAAAGAAGGTGCAGTTTCTCGGGCACATGGTGAGTGCCGAAGGCGTACACGTGGACCCGCGGAAAATCGAAGCCGTCAAGAAGTGGAAAGTTCCTGAGAACGTGAAGGAGTTGCAACAGTTCCTAGGCTTCGCCAACTACTACAACAGGTTCGTGCCGCAGTACGCTAAGATAGCAGCGCCACTGACCAACCTACTGAAAAAGGATACGCCCTATAAATTGGATACTTCTCAACAGAAAGCTATGGAGCAGCTACAGACAGCACTGACTACAGCGCCAGTACTCATCCTACCGAATCCAGACAGAGACTACGTGGTGGAAGTGACCAAGCAGTCGGAGCAGTACTGATGCAGGATCACGGACGCGGTTTGCAACCCATCGCCTACCTCAGTAAGAAGCTACATGGAGCAGAACTGAACTACCCTATCCATGACAAGGAAGCCTTAGCGATAGTCACAGCCTTCAAGGCGTGGAGGTGTTATCTAGAGGGAGCCAAGACTACAGTCTACACTGACCACTGCAGCCTCAAATACCTGAAGTCGCAGCCGACGCTCTCACAACGACAGGTGCGGTGGGTGGACTTCTTGGAGACCCACTTCCACTACGACATCGTCTACAAGCCCGTGCTACACAACAAAGCTGAAGCGTTGAGCCGCCCCGGTAATGCAGCAGGCATCCAGCTCGACGGGATGAACCCTTTGCTCAAGGGTCTATTCCAACATGGATACTCCGTGGACGCAGAGATCGCTACAGCACAGAAACAGAAGCTGTTACAGTGGGAGAAAGACTTAGCTGTAAGAAAGGGATCGGGAAAGATTTGGGTACCGAACTATGCCCCGCTCCGACAGATCTTACTGGAGGAGTTCCACGATGTGGCATACGCGGGACATTTCGGGAGCAACAAGACGTTAGCGGGAATTGCGATCTATTACTACTGGCCCCGGATGGCAGCAGACGTGCAGCAGTTTGTCACCTCATGCGACACGTGCCAGCGGATGAAGAGTAGCAAGCAGAAAAAAGCAGGATAATTTTAGCCTCTACCCGTACCGGAGCAGCCATGGCAAGTTGTCAGCCTAGACTTCATCACTGGTCTTCCTTCGACCTCACGAGGGCATGATGCTATACTCGTGGTGATCGATAAGTTCTCCAAAATGGGACACTTCATTCCGACCAACGCCACGGCTACAGCTGAAGCAACTGCTCGCCTCTTCTTCGACCGCATCATCACCATCCACGGCATCCCCGCTACACTCATCTCAGACAGAGACCCAAAATTTACTAGTAAGTTCTGGAGGGAACTCATGGGATTGTTGGGGACAAGTCTTGCAATGTCTTTAGCATATCACCCTCAGACTGGCGGAGAGACAGAGCGACTCAATCAGGTGGTTGAACAGTTACTGCGCACAGCTTGCAAGGACGACATCAGCCACTGGGATCTACAGTTACCAACGCTTGAGTTCGCTTACAACAACGCGTCGCATGCGGCCACAGCGGAATCTCCTTTCTTCCTGTGCTACAGACGAGAACCACTTACACCACAGCAGCCAACCACACTGGCACACGTCCAAGCCGCACACGACTTCGTCACCACCATGCAGCAGCTATGGGAGAAGACTCAGCGACGTCTCACCACGATGCAGAACTCCCAGAAGCAGTATGCCGATCGACAGCGACGAGATTACTCAGCAGCATTCGAAGATCAGGTGCTTCTCGACACACGCAACTTGGACTTGTCCCACATTCCGTCCAAGCTCCGGCCTCGCTTCTGTGGTCCCTTTCGCGTTGAGGCGAGGCAGGAGTTTACCTTCTATATGGAAGCTTCACAACGCTTTCCACGTTACAGCTACTGAAGCCCTACAAGGACCCCAACCAACAGTTCACATGACTTATTACCCGTCGGAGGACAGTTGGGTTGCAGAAGCTGATATGGGCAACGCACGCCGTGCTCTCAAGACTTATCTTGTCAAGCAGGGTGTATCTCACGCCACCCAGCTTTGAGGGGGGGACGTGTGAGAGTACGACAGCTTTGCTATGATTTACTAGCTTGATTATGCTTTATTATGCATTATCTAGCTTAGCTTTGCTTTATTTTGCTTGCTTTTGCTAGATTTCCTAGGTCCGTTGTTTTACTATATTTATTATAGTTATAGGCACCGTACGAGGTTGAGTGCACCGAATTCTAGGCTTTTCAGTTGCCACCGAATCGCCTTCTACCGAATTCGGGAAGGACCCGTTCGGGATGCTTCGCGACCCGCGGAACCTTCTAGTAACACCCGGGTTACTACCTTTGTGTCGAGCCTATATATAGCCTCGCCATGTACCAAGGTGCAATATTCAATAGTTCAATCTTTCCTTAATCAGATCCTCACAAACACCCTCATTATGGGTACCAACCATATGGGTAAGTAACGCGCTTACTCTTGGTACCAACCATATGGGTCTGTAACGAGCTTACTTACCAACCATATGGGTAAGTAAAGCACTTACTCTTGGTACCAAACATATGGGTAAGTAACGCGCTTACTCTCGGTTCCAACAATACGGCTAAGTAACTCCCTCACTTTTGTTACCAACCATATGGGTAAGTAAGACGCTGATTCTCGGTACAGACAATACGGCTAAGTAACTCCCTCACTCTTTGTACCAACCATATGAGTAAGTAACGCGCTTTCTCTTGGTACCAACCATATGGGTAAGTAACGCGCTTACTCTCGGTACCAACCATATGGATAAGTAATGCGATTATTCTTGGTACCAACCATATGGGTAAGTAATGCGCTTTTTCTTGGTACCAATCATATGGGTATGTAATGCGCTTACACTCCGTTCCAGCCGTATGGATAAGTAACACGCCTACTTTTGGTACCAACCACATGGTAAAGTAACCCCCTTACTCTCGGTTCCAACCAGATGAAACGCGCCTACTCTTGGTACCAAACATATGGGTAAGTAATGCGCCTACTCTCGGTACAAATCATATGGCTAAGTAACGCACTTACTTTCGGTACCAAGAATATAAAAAAGTATCTTGCTTACTCTTGGTACCAACCATATGGGTAAGTAATGCACTTACTCTCAGTACCAACCATATGGGTAGGTAACGCACTTACTCTTGGTACCAACCATATGGGTAATTAACGCGCATACTCTGGGTACGAACCATATGGATAAGTAACGCGCTTACCCTCAGTACCAACTATATGGGTAAGTAACGCGCTTACTCTTGGTACTAACCATATGGGTAAGTAACGCGCTTACATTTGGTACCAACTATATGTGTAAGTAAAGCACTTTTTCTTGGTACCAAACATATGGGTAAGTAATGCCCTTACTTTTGGTATCAGCCATATGGGTAAGTAACGTGCTTACTCTTGGTACCAACCATATGGGTCAGTAACACGCTTACTTTCGGTTCCAACAATATGGGTAAGTAACGCGCTTACTCTTGGTACCAAACATATGGGTAAGTAACGCGCTTATTCTTTGTACGAATCATATAGGTAAGTGATGCGCCTACTCTCGGTACCAACCATATGGATAAGTACGCACTTACACTCAGTACCAACAAATAGATAAGTACCTTGCTTACTCTTGGTACCAACCATGTGAGTAAATAACGTGCTCACTCTCAGTACCAAGTATATGGGTAAGAAACGTGCTTATTCTTGATTCCAACCCTATGGGTAAGTAACGCGCTTACTCTTGGTACCAGCCATATGGGTAAATAACGTGCTTATTCTCGGAACCAACAATGCGGATAAGTAACTTCCTCACTTTTGGTACCAACCATATGGGTAAGTATCGAGCTTTTTCTCAGTACCAACCATATGGATAAGTGAGGCACTTACTCTCAGTACCAACAATATGGATAAGTACCTCGATTACTCTTGGTACCAACCATGTGGGTAATTAACGTGCTTACTCTCAGTACCATCCATATGGGTAAAAAACGTGCTTACTCTTGATACCAACCCTATGGGTAAGTAACGGGCTTATTCTCGGTACCAACCATATGGGTAAACATCGTGCTTATTCTCGGTACCAACAATATGGGTAAGTAACGTGCATACTCTCGGTACCAGCCTTATGGGTAAGTAACGCGCTTACGCTCGGTACCAACTACATGGGTAAGTATCACGCTTATTCTCGATACCAAACATATGGGTAAGTAACGCGCTTACTCTCGGTACCAACTATATGGGTAAGTAACGCGCTTACTATTGGTACCAACCATATGGGTAAGTAACGTGCTTACTCACCAACCATATAGATAAGTAAAGCACTTACTCTTGGTACCAAACATATGGGTAAGTAACGCGCTTACTCTCGGTACCTGTCGGAAACCTTCCTCCCGCAACTCCTGTTCTTCTCCACTCCCCAGCCTCACTACCCCTTATAATGCCCTTTCGATGCGACGTGCCTTGTCCTCACCTCTTGTGACCTTTCACTCTGCTTGCCCCTCTTCCCCACTCCTTTCTCTTTTGTTCTCTACCCCACTTTCTGCTTTCCCTTGTCCTTGCTAGCTTCCTCCTCGGACCCTCCTTGCCCCCTCCCATGACGCAATGCCGCCGTCCTCGCACGTGTCATGGGACCCTGAGGTCGGCCCTTCTCCTTCTCCGAACGAATCCTGACCACGTTGGTAACGTGGTCCACCACTCGTTTTCCCTTCCCATCCTCCAGAACTACCACTCCCGATGGACGCACTTCTTTTACAGTCCAGCGCTGCTGGGAGAGCCCCACATCCAGCGCGTGCTTGCGCTGCCTTCTGAGGTACACCTCTTCCTCCTCTCGCACCTCGGCCGCTGCTCCCTTTCCATTTACTTCCTGCCTCTGCTTGTACCTCTCAATGTCCCTCAGCTGTGCGAAGTGCAGGTTTTCTAGTGCTGCTGGCAGCAGATGCCTCAGGTACGCCGCCCGCATGTCCGCCACTGCCACCCGCTTCTCGGGCAAGCCCATAGTCACCACGTCTACCAGCAGCTTTGGCGCCCCCACGGGTAGTACCGGTTCTTTGCCGAACAAAAGGTAGTACGATGAGACGTCCCTCAGCGCTGCCTGCTTGCTGAAGCGATATCCCGCCATGACCCAGCAGAGCTTTCTGTCCCAGTCCCTCTTAAGTTCCTCGCCATAGGCTATCAGCCCCCGCTTCACTGTCTGCACTAGCCTCTCCGTCAGACCGTCACTCTGCGGGTGATAGCGCGAGGTGGTTCTGTGGCGAATGCCACTGGCCTGTAGCAGCTGATCAAAGGCCTCTGCAAATTCTGTACCCTCATCCGTCGGCACCTCCCTGCATGCCCCCAGCCTGGTGATTACCATCTCTTCGAATGCTTCCGCCACGACTTCTGCTGACTTGTGCACTAGCGGCCTTGCCTCCGCCCACTTGCTGATGTGCTCCACCATCAGGAGTATGTACCTCCGTCCCCTTGTGGTGACCGGCAGCTCGCCCGCTATGTCCAGCGACCACCGGTACCCCAGACTCACTATGGGCAGCGGTTGCAACTCTGCTTTTTCCCTCTCCAGCACCACTCTATTCCTGCAGCAGGCCTCACACTTGCCGACCCATTCCTTGATCTGCCGCCGCATGCCCGCCGACCACCATCCTGTCTGCACCAGCTGCTGCGTGTGCAGTGGCCCGTAGTGCCCCAGCTTTGCGTGCACCGCGCTGATGATGCCCTCTCTGTCGGCTGGGGGCGGTACATGCTTCCACCCTTCCCCCGTTCTCAGCTGCACCTGCCCCTTAAACCAGCGATAATGTTCTCCTCTGGCTCGCACCCGAGCTGGCACCGCCCCTTCCTCTGTGGTTGCCCCCTGGATCCATGCCAAAGCTTCTTGGTCCTCCCATATGTCCGCCGGTCCCCCTCTCTGCTCTCCCCAAACCTGGCCTCTGTCTGCTTCCTTCGCCATCGCCATAAGGCAGGCTGACGGCTGCACTTCCGGCGGGTTCCGAGACAAGCCGTCGACATGCTGCATGGTCTTGCCCGGGCGGTGCTTGATCTCGAAGTCATATTCTTGTAGCTTCATAGCCCAGCGGGCATTCCGCCCCGTCAGGTCTGGCGTCTGCATCAGCCAGAGCAGCGGCTAGTGATCTGTCACCAGCGTGAACTTTCTTCCTTGCAGTTAGACGCGGAAGTACTTCACTGCCCAGACTACCGCCAGGCCCTCTCCTTCGTAGGACGAGTAGTTTGCTTAAGCCGCGTTGTAGCTGCGACTTGCGAACGCGACCACCTTCTCCACCTCCCCCTTCATATGGGCTAGCACATCTCCCATGCCTGCACTACTCCAGTCAGTATAAAGAGTGAATGGCAGGTCCGCTCTTGGCAGCTTCAGCACCGCTCCATTCTTCACTGCCCCCATCAGGTCTTGCACCGCTCTTTCCTGGTCAGGCCCCGATTCCCATGGCCTGTCCTTCCGAAGCAGCTGATTCAGCGGAAAGGCCCTGCTGCTGAAGTTGGGCACGAATTTTCGATAATAATTCAGAAAGCCCAACAACGCTCGCAGGGTAGTTCGGTCCTTTGGTGTAGCCACGCAGTCCAGCACTTCAACTTTCACCTTTTGGATCCCGATCTTCCCCCCTTCCATTTCGAAGCCGAGGTACTCTACAGTCGTCTGCCCAAACTTGTACTTTCCCAGATGGCAGGTGAGGCCTGCCCCCTGAATGGCGCTCATCGTGGCTTCCACATCTCTCACGTTCGTGCTGCTGTCTGTGCTGAACACGATGACATCGTCAATGTAGCATGCCGCATTCTTCACCTCCCTCAGCACCTGGTCCATGACCCGTTGAAACTCTACTGACGCCGACTTTAATCCAAAGGGAAAAAAGTTCCACTCGTACTGCCCGTCCGGCCCATGGAAAGCAGTCTTCTTCTTGTCAGCTTCTGCTATGGGTATCTGGTTGAAGCCCTGCCACAGGTCCAGCGTGGTGAACACGAGTGCTTATGCCAGCAAATCGAAGATCTCGTCCGGCATCGGCGTCTGATACCTCTTTATTATCGTGATTTTGTTGAGGCCCCTGTAACCCCCACACATCCTCTTGGAAAGCACCTTGCCCGTCAGATCCGTCCGTGCCGCTACCACCGTCGCTGCTGCGTATTTGGAATTTGACTTCCTAATGAATCCTGCCTCCAGCAACTCCTGACACTTCTCCTTGCATATTTGCGTCTCTTCCGCTGTCATGCGACGCCGCCGCTGGTATACTGGTATGTCCGTTGTCAGATCCAATGTGGCCCACCTCCCCACCTCCTTCAGCGAGTAAGCAAAAGCCGCCCGATCCTTTGCCAAGACCTCTTTCAACTTGGCGGCGTCTGCTTCCGACATATTCTCTCCGATCACCCACTCTGGCTACCTTTTTGGCCGTTGCGGCTGCTCCTGCCTTTGTCGGTTGCTCTGCTTCCTCCGCTCCTGTGGTCGCTGACTGTATCGCTTCCGTGCTGATACGCGGCTGCTCGCTTCCTGCCTCCCTTGTCACAGGAGCTGGTTCCTTTGTCGCTGCCATGAGGGCGAAGTCATAGTAGCCGAACTCCCGCTCGTCTCGTTTTCGGCGCCTCTGCCTCTCAATTGCCTCTTCCAGCCAATCGAAATAGTCCCGCTTCTTGTCCACCGCTTGCTCCTCCCACTCTCCTGGCAGCCAGATCTCCTCCTGCTCGGCATACACAGCCAGTCTCTCATCTTCCTCCTCCCAAGGATAGACCCATCTCCTCTCTAGTGGGTGTCCCCGCTCGTGTTGCTGCTCGTCGTGCTCTTGGATCTCGCCTAGCATCGCCCGCGCCATGGCCTCTTTCGCCGCTGATCTTTCCGTTGGTGGCTGTACTGCTGATGCTTTGTCTCGCTTGCACTCCCATCGCAGCTGGGAGTGGTACATCCGGATGGTGGCCACGAGCCAATGCATCACGTTGAGATCCATGGCTCTGCCTAGTGCTCTCCTCCTCTCTTCCTCCGTCACTTCTGGGTGGGCGGTGGCGTCCTCATGAAGCCCATCGCCAGCTCCATCTCCAGTGCCGTTGGCTCCTGCCACTCCCCGGCCGTGCAGTCATAAACCATGCCCGGGCCTGGGTTGTCGCCGTGCATCCTGAAGGCTGCGGCGTTCCGGTACGAGACGAATGTTGGTCAGGCCTGCCTCGGCTTTCCCACCTCGTTGCAAGAAAATTGCGCTGGGTGATCTAGCCTTTCTACGAGTGCCGCCAACCTCCCTGGTTCCAGAATGTCCTCTAACAGCAGAGGGATTGGGAGCTCCATCAGTAATAACCGGTACTGCAGCGCTGCTTCGCTGATCCCATTTGTCCAGTAGCGTCGGACTCTGTGTGTCCTGCTTCCCGCCTATGCCCCGTCTGCTACCACACCTGGCCCCAGTGCCGCCGTTACTTCCTCATGCGCTAGCTGCACTTGCTCCCTTAAATCCCCTTCCATATCCACGTTTTCAACTATGTAAAGCACGTCGCCTTGGATTCTCTTTATCAATCCCAACACTCGCTGTAGCTCCCGGAACAAACTGCTCCTTTCGTCCCTCATGCCTCTCCCCACTCTCGTTCGTGAATAGCCCTGGCACTCCCATCCTGCTATTACTATGTCAATCCTTCCCCATTGCCGCAGCGGATGTTCATCTACGTGGCGTATATCGCATGCCCCGCATAGCAGGCTTTGGTGCAGGGTCGCTGAGCAGAATTGGTGCGGGTATCGTTCGTGCAGCTTGTATGCATGGCACACCGCCATCTTGGCTGCCTCCATGTCGCTCTCCACCAGGATCCATTTCTCCACGTTTATGCCGGACTTCAGCACCGCGGCCAGCCCCTAGAGCTTGATTTACCCTGCTGCAAATAGGGTACGAAAAATTTTACCCTAGGGGTCAGGATAAGGAGAGGCTGGAACCGTGATTTGTTAGGGTGGGCTGAAACCAAGTTTTGGCCCTAGCTAGCGGCCACAAGGTCAGTTCAGATGCAGAGTTATAATAGCAAGGTAGTACTCTAATCACAACATAGCAAGAATAAACTTGCAGGTATAAGCAAATATATATAGTCACCCCCCGGATGTAAGCGCCACCCTGGCGAGAGTATGCGTGTTACTTACCCATATCGTTGGTACCGAGAATAAGCACGATATTTACCCATATGGTTGGTACCGAGAGTAAGCGCGTTACTTACCCATAGGGTTGGTGTCAAGAATAAGCATGTTTTTTTACCCATATGGTTGGTACTGACAGTAAGCACGTTAATTACCCACATGGTTGGTACCAAGAATAAGCGAGGTACTTATCGATATTGTTGGTACTGAGAGTAAGTGCGTTACTTACCCATATGTTTGGTACCAAGAGTAAGTGCTTTACTTACCCATATGGTTGGTACCAAGAGTAAGCGCGTTACTTACCCATATGGTTGGTACCGAGAGTAAGCGCGTTATATACCCATATATGGTTGGTACCAAGAGTAAGCGTGTTACTTACCCATATGGTTGGTACCAAGAGTGAGGGAGTTACTTAGCCATATTGTCGGTACCGAGAATCAGCGTGTTACTTACCCATATGGTAGGTAACAAAAGTGAGGGAGTTACTTAGTCGTATTGTTGGTACCAGGAGTAAGCGCGTTACTTACCCATATGTTTGGTAACAAAAGTAAGCGCTTTACTTATCTATATGCTTGGTGAGTAAGTGCGTTACTTACCCATATAGTTGGTACCGAGAGTAACCGCGTTATTTACCCATATGTTCGGTACCGAGAGTAAGCGCGTTACTTACCCATATGTTTGGTACCAAGAGTAAGCACGTTACTTACCCATATAGTTGGTACCGAGAGTAAGCGCGTTACTTACCCATATGGTTGGTACCGAGAGTAAGCGCGTTATTTACCCATATGGTTGGTACCAAGAGTAAGCGCGTTACTTATCCATATGGTTGGTAGCGAGAGTATGCGTGTTACTTATTCATATGGTTGGTATCGAGAATAATCACGATATTTACCCATATGGTTGGTACCGAGAGTAAGCGCGTTACTTGCCCATAGGGTTGGTATTAAGAGTAAGCACGTTTTTTACGCATATGGTTGGTACAGAGAGTAAGCACGTTAATTACCCACATGGTTGGTACCAAGAGTAAGCAAGGTACATATCCAAATTGTTGGTACTAAGAGTAAGTGCGTTACTTATCCATATGGTTGGTACCAAGAGTAAGCGCATTACTTACCCATATGGTTGGTACCAAAAGAAAGCGAGTTATTTACCCATATCGTTGGTACCAATAGTGAGGGATTTAGTTAGCCGTATTTCCGGTACCGAGAATGTGTGTTACTTACCCATATGGTTGGTAACAAAAGTGAGGGAGTTACTTAGCCGTATTGTTGGTACCAGGAGTAAGCGCGTTACTTACCCATATGTTTGGTAACAAAAGTAAGCGGTTTAAATGTCTATATAGTTGGTGAGTAAGCGCGTTACTTACCCATATGTTTGGTACCAAGAGTAAGCTCGTTACTTACCCATATAGTTGGTTCCGAGAGTAAGCGCGTTTCTTACCCATATGTTCGGTACCGAAAGTAAGCGCGTTACTCACCCATATGGTTGGTACCGAGAGTAAGCGCGTTACTTACCCATGTAGTTGGTACCGAGCGTAAGCGGGTTACTTACCCATATGGTTGGTTATATTTCCGTCAGATCGGTTTGCTGAAACTAATGATTGGGGAGGAGCCTAGACCGAGTGACCCCACGCTGCAGGAAGATTGGGACGAGCGCTCCTCGGCTGGCTACTATTTGATGTCGCAGAGTTTGGAGCTGAACCAGCGTCACCACGTCATGCACCTGCTGCCGGAGGTTGAATGCGGTCCGAAGGCGTGGACCGTGTTGAAGGAGCTGCACGCCCCGACCTCCGTTGTCGCAACGTTGATGCTGGAGAGGGAGCTGTCCGCGTTGCGCCTGAGCGAGGGAGAGCCGGTGCAACCAGTCCTGGACAAGATGCGCGACCTCTACGCGAAGTTGGCGACCGCGGGAATCACCTACCCGGAGCAGACCAAGTGCTTGAAGATGCTCTCGCTGCTGCCAGAATCGTGGCTTCAATTTACGAGCGGATTGAGCCTGCCGCAGAACCAGAGCTTGTGGACGCTCGAGTGGGTGCGGACGAAGATTCTGGAGGAGGACTTCCGTCGCCGCCAACTGAGGGGTGGAGACGACGGCAGCAGCGGCTACGGGATGCAAGGGAGCCGACGTGGCAGAGGACGTGGCTTCGGTGGTGCTGGACGCGGTGCAAAGAAAGACGACGACTCCAACGACCAACAAGGAGGTACCGGTTGGGGTCGCGGTGCGAAATCTGGACGTGGGGGCAAGTCGGGTGCTGGTGGCAAAATGAAAGGGAGTTGCTGGTATTGTGAGAAGGAAGGGCACCCCTGGTTTTTGTGCTATAAGAAACCCGATGGATGGACCCCCCAGAATCGTCACCAGGATGGCGGCGCGCGGAGGAACCAGAAAAACGGCGCCAACATGGTCGCTGATTCGTCCGACAACAACCCGAAGGGCAACGGCGGTGCGGAGAAGAAGAAGGAGCGCACCGCGGGCCAATTCTTCCATGTAGGAGACAAGGGGGAGCAAGGAGACGCCTCTGCCAAAGTTGGAGCAGAGCTGCACCCCCTAGACTATTGGGTGTTGGACACAGGCGCTGCTTGGACGATGACGCCGCGCAAGGACCTGCTGGACGAAGTACGAGCTGCACCGATCAATGAAGTGTGCTCCGCCTCTGGACACATGTTGAAGGTGGCTGGTGCGGGACGAGCTGCGTTTAAGGGAGCGGATGGCAAGCCGGTGGTGCTGCACGACGTTCTCTTCGTCCCCGACCTGAAGGCCAACCTTATCTCCCTCCGTAAGCTTGGCAAGGCTGGGGTGAACACCAACACGGATGGGGCACGCACTTATAAGGGGAAGCTGGGCAATCGGGTGCTTTGGGATCTGCACGAGAGCAAGGACGTGTACAGATCTATGTGGCAGCTGCCGGCCCTGGCGTGGCATGGTGGGGGGCAGGCTGGAGAGGGGTCTGCATCCCAGGGGGAGTGCAATGCCGTTGGAGGGGTTGGTGTGAAAGTGTCGGCCAGATCTGGGGAGACAGATTGGGCAACGGCACACCGGCGCTTAGGGCATGTGGCAATGCCTTTGCTGAAGCAGCTGGAGAAGGATGGAGCCGTTAAGGGTCTGAAGCTGAACGGACAGCCACCTGATGACAACTGTGAAATCTGTTTGCTTTCAAAGTTCACCCGTTTCCCTTTCCATAGTGTGGCTGGCAGGAGCAAGAAGCCTTTGGAGCTGGTCCACATGGACTTGGTGGGGCCGCTGCCGGTGCAAGGGCACAAGGGGGAGCGGTATTTTCTTACAATTGTGGATGACTGGAGCAGGCTGATGTGGGCGTATCCGCTGAAGCAGAAGGACCACGCCGCCTCCACGATACGGGACGATTGGCTGCCATTCGTGGAGAAGCAGGCGGAGTGTGTAGTGAAGCGGATTAGGACAGACCGGGGTGGTGAGTTCCTTGGAGCTGAAATGACGGCCTGGCTCAAGAAGCAGGGCATCCAGAGAGAGCTGACCACGGCTTATACCCCACAGTCCAATGGTGTAGCAGAACGGGCAAACCGGACCATTCTGGAGACAGCTAGGGCGCTGCTCATAGAATCTGGGCTGAGCAATTCTATGTGGCCTCATGCTGTCCGGCACGCCACTGTCGCTAGGAACAGGGTGCTCACCAAGGTTGGGGATGACTCGTGGGTGCCGTTGGAGAGGTGGCTTGGGAGGAAGCCGCCGGTGGACATGCTGAGGGTGTTCGGTTGCATGGCAGTCGCCCACGTCCCCAAGACCTACCGCAGTAAGTTGGGGGCGAGTGCAATCTGGTGTGTGCATTTGGGGCTGGCTGCTGAGAGCAAGGGATGGCTGCTGTGGGAACCATCCAAGGGTGTGTTGTTTGACAGCAGGGATGTGAAATTCATTGAGGGCATGATGTATGGGAGCTGGGAGAAACAGCCGGAGGCAAGGGTGTCCCAGCAGATGGAGCAGATCACCATGCAGCTGGACCTGACTCCTAGTGTGTGGGAGGAGGGAGAGGAGGCAGCTGCTGGAAATGGTGATGGAGAGAAGGTACAGGAGGCATCTGCTGGTGGAGAAAATGGTGTGGAAACTGGCGGCAGCACTAGTGGAGCTGCTGGACCCGAGGGAGGAGAGAAGCAGCAGGGAAAAACTAAGAAGCCGAAGGGTGTCGTTATGAAGGGATGGGAGACACCCGTCTCCAGGCCAGGACGTACCCGTATGGCTACTAAGAAGCTGACTGCAGGAACTGATGCAGCAGAGCAGCAGCTAGGGACCGAAGAGGCATTGCTGATTCTACCTCATGGCTATGACCCGGATGAGGAGGATGAGCCTGCGTACTGTTTTCTTGCCCCTGCACCAGAGGAACCAGCTAGCATGGAGGAGGCATTAGCTGGACCAGATAGGGACAAGTGGCTGGCTTCTAGGGATGCTGAGTACCAGAGTCTGCTGGAGAATAGGACATGGGATCTGGTGGTGCTGCCTGATGGGAAGAAAGCGATACAATGCAAGTGGGTGCTGAGGATCAAGACCGATGACAAGGGGCAGGTCACCATCTACAAGAGTAGGCTGGTGGCGAAGGGGTTTATGCAGAAGGAGAAGCAGGACTTCAACGAGATCTTTGCTCCCACTGCCAAACCCCCTACCCTCCGTGTCTTGTTGGCAGATGCAGCTGTTAGTGGAAAATTCATCATTCAGATGGATATTTCAACGGCATTCCTGAATGGGATTCTAGAGGAGGATGTGTACATGACGCAGCCGCCTGGGTATGAGGATGGTACGGGCAGGGTGTGCAAGCTCAACAAGTCCATCTACGGCTTGAAGCAGGCGCCACGCTGCTGGTACCAGAAGTTGGCAGCTGTTTTAGAGGAGATGGGATTCAGGACCAGCAGCTGTGATGAGAGCCTCTTTCTCAAGGGCGAGGGGGAGAAGCTGGTACTGTTTCTGGTCTATGTGGACGACATTCTTCTCTTCAGCAGCAGCATGAAGGAGATCCAGAAAGTGCAGCAGCAACTGATGGAAAACTTCAAGTGCAAGAACCTTGGGGAGGTAAAGTACTACCTCGGGATGCACGTGGAGAGGGATCCAGATCACAGGTGGTTGAAGCTGCACCAGGAGAAGTTCATCAAGGAGCTGGGGGAGAAGTATAGGATTGAGAATGAGCGCAAGGTTGCAACTCCCCTGCCAGCAGAATTCAAGCTTGTGAAGGCTGCAGAGGATGAAGGGGTTGAAGCTGAAGAGCAGCAGCAATTTCAGTCCTTGGTGGGCAGCCTCTTGTACGCAGCAGTTCACACGAGGCCCGACATCTCTTTCTCAGTTGGGCAGCTGGCTAGGGTGGTGCAGAATCCATCAGAGGAGCAGGTGGATGCAGCTGAGCGTGTGGTGAAGTACCTGAACTCTCACCCAAGCATTGGAGTTCAATACTCCGCATCTGCACAGGTGAAGCAGAAAGGGGTGGAGGTGCTGAAAGAGAAGGGGGAGAGGCTTGGAGAAGGCAAGCTATTTCTCACTTGCTTTACCGATGCTACGTGGGCTTCTGAGAAGGAGGATTCCTCATCTGTGGGAGGATACATCTGCGTAGTT
Source organism: Closterium sp. Yama58-4 (assembly GCA_947470075.1). Lineage (NCBI taxonomy): Eukaryota > Viridiplantae > Streptophyta > Zygnematophyceae > Desmidiales > Closteriaceae > Closterium > Closterium sp. Yama58-4. The sequence continues at coordinate 712,218 of CANIUD010000892.1, read as the reverse complement.
GGGGGAGGACCTGTTAGTTGGAGGTCCAAGAAGCAGACGGAGACGGCACTCTCTTCCGTAGAATCAGAGTACATGGCGATGTTCCATGGGGTGAAGGAGGTGATTTGGCTGAGGAGGCTGTTAGAGGAGATTGGCCAGGAGCAGAAAGTTGCTACGCCGCTGTTTTGTGATAGCAAGGGGGCTCTTGGGATGGCCAGGAACGCTGTGCTTCATGGCCTGAACAAGCACATGCGTATCAAGTGGCACTGGCTGCGTAAGGAGGTGAAGAGGGGGACGGTGAATCCAATCTACATCAAGACTCACCAGCAGCCAGCAGACTTTCTCACCAAGAGGCTTGCGGATGAGCCTTATTGGCGTTGTGTGCGCATGAGTGGAATGAGCATGAACTAGCATGGAATGACGGGGATGCAGCCGGCAGGCTGAGGGGGAGTGTGTTGGGTGCAAATGCACATTGCACGACATCCTGCCGTCTGTTTGTACGAGTATGCGTGTGCGAATGCATTTGCGTGTGAATGGTGTGTTCGTGTGTTTGTTTGCTTTCGCATTTTTTCGCTTGATGCATTTGCAGGTACTCGCGCAATGTGCGCTTTGGCACAACATTGTATGCGCTATGAACAGTGCAAGCAGAAAGGACGAGCTCGCAAAGGAACCCAAGATGGAAGCTTTGCAGTTCGGTTGAGTTGATTGCGCAGATTCAGTTCTATCCAACTCGAAATTGTACTGTTTTGTTTGGTTAACTATAGTGTAGCAGGGAAGGCACTATAGGGGTACAATTTAGGTGAAGGTTGGATGTTGTTTGTCTGTATCTGCATGCTACAAGGCCAGGGGAAACCAGCGGAACCAGCATTTGGCTGGTTGGGCAAAGACAAAACAGGTTCTGTTTTTAGAACCTGAACCTGGTTGTTGTTTTCCCAGGTTGGAAAAACAGAACCAGAGGTTGTTTACCAACCTACCACCTGCTATTTTGTCCAGCCAGGTTGGTTCTGTTGCTTGGAATTATTTGGGATCATCCCTGGTTGTTCCCAGGTTGATTCCCAAGGTCCTTGCTAGCTAGAACTATTTAATCCTTCTCTGTTTGTACCTGAATATAGTCAAATTGATTCATGTGAATTCCTTCCTCGCTGGAATTTCGTTTCTGCGCTATTCGACGGCGGAATGCTACCCGAGTCAACGCTAGTATGCTAGCACTCCAACGCTAGGCAAACGCTGTCCGAGCCATAACTTAGTAATGGCAGAACTTTTCGCGAGGCAACTTGGCTCATTTTAAAGCTCTTGGAGCGAGCTTCGATATAGCGAATTCTCAGCTTAATCCGATCGACGGTCTGCACGGCACGCTGCGCGACGTTCAAGGTACTCTTGCTGTTTTGACTAAGTCCTTCTTGATCCCTCTCTCTACAAACTCGGACCCGAGGATAGGGGCTGGTCTTGTACCAGGCACCCAGGGACCCTTGGAGGTGACCCCGAGGAGAGGTTTTAAGTTTGATTAAGTCCTAATAGCTTGAGTTTATTAGGCCCTTACACCAACACACCTGGTCCTCCCCACAGCCCACTCCGCTAGCTACAGGTCACTCGCACTCAGCTCCACCTTCGGACGAGTCCGTAGAGCCGAGTGGTCCTTACGCAGAGCTAGTGGGCTGCCTCATGTACCTGATGACCTGCACTCGACCTGACCTCGCGTACCCTCTTGGCCTTTTGGCTCGCTACGTGGCTCCTGGTCGTCACCAAAAGGTACACATGGATGCTGCAAAGAGGCTTGTGCAGTACGTCGGGCATGGGGCTTGTGCTTGGAGGACGGAGAGACGTTGTCCTCACTGGACACTCTGACGCGTCTTGGGTTGACGACCAGGCTATACAGCGGTCGTCACAGGGTTACACCTTTAGCCTTGGCTCTGGCTCTGTTTCGTGGCGGTCCACGCGCTCGTCTTCTGTTCTCAGCTCCAGTTGTGAGGCTGGGATCTACGCCACAGCCATGGCTGCACAGGAGTTACGCTGGCTCACCTACCTGCTGACTGACTTGGGAGAGAGGCCTCGTTCTCCTCCAGTTCTGTACGTCGACAACAAGGCCGCGATTGCCTTGTGTCAGGAGCACAGACTGGAGCACAGAACGAAGCACATCGCTCAGCGTTACTTCCTGGCTCGAGAGTTGCAGCAGCGAGGTCAGCTTCGTCTTGCTTACGTGGCCACTCAGGCCAACACTGCTGATATATTCACCAAGGCACTTCCGTCTGGTGATCATCAGCGTTTCTGTACTTTGTTAGGCCTTGTGCCTACGTTTCCACACTTGCTGCAGACTTGATTGTGCTGTGACATATATATATTCCTGCATGCTTGCTCTTGCTAGGTAGTGATCACTGTGCTGTTCTTGTTCCACATATATCTCTGCATGTGAACTGGCCTTGTGGCCTCTTGCTTGTGCTCAGTGTGTGTGGTGACGTTGTGATCCACCCTGAGCTTGCTTTGCTTCTCTTGACTGGTCTTGTGACCTCTTGCTCTCCCCCACTTTGCCTATGGGGGTGTGTCAAACATATATTTGTATGTTTTATACATGGTAGACTATAGTGGGGTAAACCCTATAGGGTACCCCTTAGGGGTTTCTTGTACAATTTCTCTCGATAGTTGAGACACCTTCTTCCTTGCCTAGTCTTAAGAACCCTCGACATTCCGCGTGCTCTATATGAGCTATTGCGGTACTGGTACAGTGAAACAGCTTCAGGAATGCTTATAACCTTTCGGTTATTCCAACAGATACTAAGGGGTACACAATTCTAGAGTTTCATATTTGTATCGCACACTTTCCTAGTTCATTCATTCCTCAATTGTCAAACTTTCCTAAAATAGAGGCTCGGAACGAGTTGTAAGAGTCCCGGGCAGGCCCTCAGATTCGTTTTTGGCCTGTCTGATTCATCAGACTAGTACTCAATTTTAGTCTGAACCCCTCAGAGTTGGTATAAAAAAAAGGCTGAAATTTCAGAGTGCCTTAATAAAAAAGTCTGAAACATCAATGTATCTAATGTTTCAGCAGAAAAGTAGTCAATGTTTCATCTAATACTGAAACATGCTAGACTAAGGGGATTTTCGGGAGAACATGCCCCGACAGGGCGAATTTCTGTGTCAGGGCGAATCTTGTGGTGTGAAAGGGCGAATCTGCAATGTCAGGTGGAAGTTCTTGGTGATTGGTCGAAATCATTGTTCTCGGACAGCGCAAATCTGTTGTGTCAGGGCGATTTTGCTGTGATTGGGCGAAAATTTTGTGCTGTAAGGCGCGGATTTGCAGTTTCAAGCCGATTTTGCATTGACCTGTAAAGTCCGAACCGAATCACCAGTCAAGAATACAAGCAGACAACGGAGTAGGTGCGCGTTTGTACTCGGAGTGATCAGAGTACACTCCAGGGAAACTCTGAAACGTCAGAGTTAGCTCTAAAATTTCTCTGAAAATTAAAGAGTTGGGGCCCAAAAATCTCTGATTTTAACAGACCTCACTTCAAAAAATTCTGAATTCTCAGAGTTTTTCATGCAAATCAGAGAAATTTCTCTGACTTCTGGGGGCCTGGTCCCGGGTACAACTAATAATCATGTACACTTATGCGATTTAGGGGTGTACACTTGAATTTGAAAGGGGGGACGACGGGGGGGGGGGGGGGGGGGGGGGGGGGGGGGGGGGGGTCTTATGTTCGAACCTAAAAAATCTCGCGTGCGCGAAACTCGCGCGAGCGGCGCGTCAGACGCGTCAGATTTCACATCTCACATGATTGGTGTGTCAGAACCCGAATCTGTCACAAATGACGCGTCAGATTTCGGATTCTGTGCCTCTAAAAGCTGACGCGCATTCTCAATTTTGACTAGTGTTTACAGAAAAGGGGGGTCTTAAAATGTTTTATAGCAAAAGGGGGGTCCTCTCATATAGCATACATATTAAGAGTCCCAGACCCGACCATAAGTCCCGGGGGTCTTTTTTTCGGGGGGGTCCTATATCCGGGAGAATACAGTACAAGGGATACAACGAGATTCTGTACTCCCTAAAGCCTAGCATTTTTCTAGCCTATAAATAAACATATACGGTATATAAACATACCTTTTAAGACATGGGTGGTTACCCCTATATTATGGCAATTTTAGCCCTGTCCAAGGTCGCACACGCAGCTATCCTAAACCTCCCAATCCACTCTGCATCATGCCTCCTATGAAACTCGGCCTGATCTGAGTTGCTAAAAATATAGTACAGCACCCAAACGGAAATTACAGATTCCTCTTGTAAAATCATACGCCAAAGTAGGCGGATGCAAAAACAGCAGTGGCCGCAGCACTCCAGGCAAAAGAGGGCCGGTGGGCATTGCCTTTCCTGGGAGGAAATGCCGGACGGCTGCAGGGGTGTGGGCAGTGGAGAATTGGGGCGGTAGTGGTGGTAGTCGTGGTGGTAAGCGGGGGATGGTTGTGGATGATGGAGATGGGTGGGAGGAGGAAGAGAAGCAGGACGTACTTGGAGTGCTTCCAAATGGAAGAGAAGAAGGCAGCATCAAGTGGCCAAAACATGGCTTGGAAAGAGAGCGAGAGAGAGGGAGAGAGAAAGAGATGAGAGAGAGTGAGAGAGACAGAGAGAGAGAGAGAGAGGGGGGGGGGGGGGAGGGTGGAAGGGAAGGAGTGTGCATGGCATCGTAGAAGCGACTGACCAAAGAGAGCGCAGAAGAGCAGCCCAGAGCCAAAGCCCAGAGCGTTGCCAGCGACTCCGTCTGAGCGCTCTGAATCAAACAGAAGGCCTGCCCATGCCATGCCCGACGCGGAGGGGAGGGGAGGGGGGGTGGGGGGAGGGAGGGGAGTGGAGGAGGGGAGAGGTGGGGTGGGGAGGACGGCGAATCCAAAGTGGATTTCAACAGTGGGGAGGAGGATGCGTCAGAAGGGTTTGCAAGCATGGCACATTGTTTGTTTCGGCTGAATGGTGCCAGCAGCCACCAGCGCGGCTGTTTGGCTGACTTGAGTGGGATTCACTTGACTGGTGCAGTGCAGCTGGCTGGTTGTGCGGAGAAAGCCAGCGCAGGGAGAAAGGCAGCGCAGGGAGAAAGGCACCGCAGGGAGAAAGGCAGCGCAGGAGAAAGGCAGCGCAGGGAGAAAGGCAGCGCAGGGAGAAAGGCAGCGCAGGGAGAAAGGCAGAGCAGGCAGAGGACCGCACTAGTCAGCCGTGGCGGAAGCGGGCTTGGCATGGAAAATGATTCGCGAGAGATGAAGGGCAAACGCTGCTTCAGCGCCGCTTGAGCGGCGCTTCAGCGCAGCGCTGGTTCAACGTTGTTGCAACGCACCGTGGCGAAAAGAGCAGCGGCTGTGACCCCCGCTCCCAGCGAGTACATGCAGCCCGAGCGGCTGTCTGGGGGGAGGACGAGGTGGAACGAGTGGCGGGAAGGAAAACGAGGCGAGGCAGGGGAGGTAGGGGAGGCGGGGGGGAACGGGGGGAAGGCAGGGCGGGACTTGAGAACGGATTCGGGACCATGAACTGACGGAACGCAACGGAAGAGACAGATAGGAGATTTATATCTCCATGGTAGATACGGCGCCTCCACACATGCGAGGCGCTTAGCTCGACAGCTCGGATCCGATGAGGGGAACGCTGCCCGTGCGGATGTGTGGGGGAACGAGGGGCGCGGCAGCTCACATCCGAAGAGGCCGCCGAACAGCAGCGTAGCGCCGTACGCTGCTGCCGTCAACTCCGCGGCATCTCCCAATGCCGCCGTCGCCGCCATCGCCCCACCGCCGCCGCCTCTCCGCACGGGCTTACTCGCTCCCCCGAGAGATCCCGCCGAAAGCCCGCGCGGGGGGGGCTGCACGGCGGGAGATCCGTGAAGCCACGAGGAGCCCCGCGGGGCAGCAGCGGCGCGGCGGGTCGCGGCGAGGGAGGCGCATGGCGCAGCGGAGATGGAAGAAGGGGAGGCGGACGTTGACGGGGACGTAGCTGCGCTTGTGACGGCGCGGTTGCTGACGGCGGAAAGGCTCGAGGAAGTGGCAGTGAGAGCCATGGGGATGGGGAAAAGCACGAACGAGGCTGGGGATGGGGAATAAGCGCGAACAAGGTTGGCGGCGAAGGAGGCGCGAAAACTGCTGCGGGCGAGGGTTGACTGGAAAGGACGCATAGGTGGGAGGCGGATTCGAGGGGGAGAGCTCTGTTTGGGTATTTACAGAGTTGTCAATCGTAGTAATCCGCCTCCCCGTTAAAGCAAGGGTGCACATTCCTAGGGGTGGTTTTTGGGGGTATATTGGTGTACACCCAATGTTTCTTGCTGATTCGCGGGCGAAGTGCCACTTTGCTGGAAAGCTGGTTCCAGGTGGGGAAACAAGACTCGCGAGTCCACGCAGTTTCGTTCATTGTTCGTCTAGGGGAACGGGCACGCGCCAGGGCGGAACTCAAGCCCTCAGCGCAAACAAACAAGCGGAGATGAAAACATGTTCCCGTATTCTCACAAATTTGAGCAACACATAAGGAAGCGGACATGCCGCCGTCGCGCTACGTACAATGTAAGCAGTGCTCCAAAACTACATAGCACATAGCAGAGTGTCGGGACCCACACGTCTTTAGGGTTACGGCGTAGCAAAACGAAGGGCGCCAGCACGGCCGGAGCGCGTCGTCACCAGGCATGCGACTCGTCTTTCTCCCATCGTTCCTGCGCGAGCGCGTTGGCGTAACGTAGACGACCTACTATGTTACGAGAGCATAAATCAGTGCTCTCCCACTCGCCGAGAGCAGTGCGCCTCATCCTCAGCGCGGAAAATGAAAATCTCGCCGATGGGATAGCATCACGCCCAGTCCGCGCGGCCTCCAGTGCCGCCTCCTCTTTGCCGCCGAATCGCCACCTCGCCTTCCCATCCCACAACGCCACCACAACACCCTCTCGTCGTGGCGCTACTACGTCGCCGCCGCCACATCGGAGCCTCGCTGCCACGTCGCCGCCTTGCCGATGTAAGCTCCACATCGCCGCAGGATCGCCCCGCTGGATCGCCGCTGGATCGCCGTTATGCAATCGCCGCGACAAAGTTGCCGCAGCCACATCGCGGCCTCGCCGCGACTCCCCCTCAACGACACACCGCCTCCAGGTCCCCGCCTCGCCGCCTCATCACCCTCGCTGCCACGGTTTGCGAGGTGGTTTTTGAGAATCCCCAATGTGCACAGCGCTCTTTACCACCCCATTCCGCCCAGGGCACACGCCCCATTCCGCCCTTGGCGCACGCCCCATTCCGCGTTGGGCGCACGCCCATTCCGCGTTGGCGCACTCCATCATCGCTGCGTTGGCGCACGCCCATTCCGCCCAGGTCGCACGCCCATTCCGCCCTCGTCGTCACCTCCTTTCCTCCTCCCCCCTTTCCCTCCCCCCACTTCTCCCATCTCCTCTTTACCCCCACCCTCCTACTCCCAACTCCTCCCGTCCTTCACCCCTTCTTCCCCCCATTTTCCCCCCTGCTTCCCCCCATTTCCACCCCTGCTTCCCCCCATTTCCCCCTTTTTCCGCCCTCTTCCCCCCTGCTTTCCCCCATTTCCCCTCCTGCTTCCCTCCATTTCCCCACTACTACCTCGCATTACCCCCTTGTCGTGCCCTTATTTCCACCCATGCTTCCCCACGTTACTTCCCCTCTTTCCTCCCCATCTTCCCCTCATATCCATATCCAACCCCTCATTCCCATCACTCCTTCCCCTCATTCCCAATTCCCTGCTTCCCCTCTTTTCCTACCCGCTTCCCTCTTTTCCTGCCCTGCTCCCCTCTTTCCCTGCCCTGCTTCCCCTCTATTCCAGCCCTGCTTCCCCTCTTTTCCTGCCCTGCTTCCCCTCTTTTCCTGCCCTGCTTCCCCTCTTTCCATGCCCTGCTTCCCCTCTTTCCCTGCCCTGCTTCCCCTCTTACGCCTCGCCGCGTAAACTCGCGATCGCCGCACCATCGCCACCTCGCCACCTGGCTTATGCCATCGCCGCCACATTGCGGCCTCCCCACACCTACTCAACGGCGACGCGCCTCGTCGCCTTCATGGACGAAACCCTTCCCCTTCCCCCCCAGGTCGCGAGTCCCCTTTCCCCCAGGTCACACCTCCTGCCCCCTCACAGAGCACCTTCTCACTTCCTTACAATGCTCTACCCCCCGCCCCCCCCCCCCTTCTTTGCTTCATCTCCCCTCCAATTCCATATCTCCCCTATAAACAACCTGCCGCACGCGGGCAATTCCCTCTCGCCCCCCCCTACGCTCCCTTGCCTCCTTCCGCCGCTCTCCCCCCCGCCTCCCTTCCCCTCTCCCCATGCCCGTTGCGTGTGCGCCACGCTCCCGCAGGTCGCGTCGCGCCTCTTTCTCGTCCGGGCCATGCACTACCCCGCGCCGCAGGGGCACTTTCTACAGTCTCAGGTGTGCCACCGCTTGGTCAAAGCATGTGCATCAGGTGCACTACCACGTTCGGGGGAGGACGGGCGCCTAACACGGTCCTCCCTCCCTCATCCCCTCTCCTTCTCCTTCCATCCCGTCCTCCCATCCCAATCACCCCTCTCTCATCCCGAAGTCCGTCCTCCCCACTCTCTCATCCCCCCCTCTCCTCATCCAGGTCCCTTCTCCCTTATCTCATCCCCTCCACGTCCCCCCTCTCTCATCCCGTCCTCCCTTCTCTCATCCCCTCCACGCCTCTCTCATCCCTCCTCCCCTCTCTCATCCCCCCCTCCGCTCTCTCATCCCCGCCTTTCCTCTCATCCCCTCCTCCCATCGCTCCTCCTCCTTCCATCTCTCATCCCGTCCTCCCCTCTCTCATTCCCTCCATCCATCTCTCATCCCCGCCTCCCCAACACTCCTCCCCTCCTCCCTTCTCTCATCACGTCCTCCCCTCCCTCATCCCCTCCTCCCCGCCTCTTGTCGTGGTGCTCAATGAGAGACGGCAATCCATAGGCCATTGGGAGGGATGCCGGGGAGTGCGCGTGGCAGGTTGCATGGGTGGGGAAGAAACCAGGTGGGTGGGGGAAGCGCAGCCAGGAGAGTAGATGGCCAGATGCAAAGCTAGCTGCAGCGAATGCTCCCAAATGACTACTTTCCACAACGTGGCTGATCTTCCTGTGCTTCCACACAACACACCCCTCTCTCCTCTCATTACCCTTGCTCCCCTCGGTCCCTCATGTCCCCCCTTCCTTCTCCTGATTTCCCCCGTCCAACCCTCTTATTCCCTCTCCTCCTACAGCCTCTTTCACCCTCCTACCTGCTTCCCATCTTTGGCCCTCCCTGCACCACACTTTTTTCAACCCAACTCCCCTCGTTTCCCCCTCTGCCCACGGTTCCCCACTATTTCCCCCTTGTTTCGCCACATTTCACTATCTTGTTCTGCTGTGACCCCCCCTGCGTCCAGAAGCTCCTCCTCCTTCTTTCCCTCCAGTCGCCACCTGGTGGCCTTCACAGTCTCCACGCTCCCTTTCCGTAACCCCGCCCACAGAATGGAAGCACCTCCAAATACATGGTGCAGGTCACTGTGCTCGCCGCCATCCGTAACTCCCCTCCTTCATTCATGCCACTCTCCCTCCCTCATCCTTTCCTCACCTCTCTCGTCTCTCCCTCTCCTCTCCCATCCTGTCCCCCACTATTCTCCTCTATCCCCCTGTCCCCCTCTCTCCCTATGTCCTCCTCTGTCGGCACTGTCCTCCTCTCTCCTCCTTGTCCACCCATCTCCCTTCTCTTCCCCTACGTTCCCTTATTTCCCCACTCCGGGCCTTGCACTACCCCGCGCCGCAAGTGCGGCGTCCACTGTCTCAGGTGTGCCATACCCTGCACCAGGTGGAAAAGGCGTGTGCAAAAGGTGGAACTCAAGAGGATATGCGCCTCAAACGTGAGAGCCCCTCCCTCGTCCCCTACTCCACCCTCTCACCCCTCTCCCCAATCACGTCGCCTCCTCCCCACTCTCATCTCCTCTTTCCCCTCTTTCCATCTCACATCCCCTCTTCCGTTCGCTCCTCCACTCCTTCCATCTCTGACCGTGTCCGCCCCTCTCTCATCCCCTCGTCCCCTGTCTCATCCCCTCCTCCCCTCTGTCATCCCCTCCTCCCCTCCTCCCTCTCGCCCGTGTTCATCCCCTCTCTCAGCCCCTCCCTTCTCTCATCCCCTCCTCCCATCGCTCCTCCACTCCTTCCATCTCTGATCCCGTCCTCCCCTCTCTCATCCCTTCATCCCGATCCCATCCCATTCCCTCTCTCATCCCTGCCTCCCCTCACTCATCCCCTCCTCCCCTCTCTCGGCCCCTCCTCCCATCGCTCCTCCACTCCTTCCATCTCTGATTCCGTCCTCCCCTCTCTCCTCCCTTCCTCCCCGATCCCATCCCCCCCCCTCCCCTCCCTCAGCCCCTCTCCCCTCTCTCATCCCCTCCTCCCCTCTCTCCTCCCCTTCTCCCCTCTCTCATCCCCTCCCTCCCCTCTCTCATCCCCGCCTCCCCATCACTCCTCCCCACCTTTCCTCTCTTATCCAGTCCTCCCCTCTCTCATCCCGTCCTCTCCTCCCGCATCCCGTCCATCCCACCTCTTGTCGTGGTTCTCAATGAGAGGCGGCACTCCCAAGGCCAGATGTACTTTCTGTCAAGCTCACCCTGCACGTCACTCCTGCGCTGCCACTCAACTGACTACTTTCCAGAAAGTATGCTCTCTCCCCGTTCTTTCGGATCAAACAACCCTCACTCCCCTCAGCACCCCCCCCCCCACGCCTTACTACTCCGGATCCTCGCCCCGCTCCGCTACCATCCACCCCCTCATAACTGCGACGTGTCAAACACCGACTCACCCGGCTGATCCCGCCACTCTCGGTCAACCATGTCCCCAAATCCTTCCCCACATTTCCCCCCTCCAATCCTCTCATGCCCTATCCTCCTTCCCCATCTTTCCAAGTCTCTTTTCTAACCCTGCTTCCCATCTTATCACGATTGCCGACCCCAAAATCTTGACAAGTCGGTTGACCGCATCGGCCCGAGAGAGCCAGCGCACGTCGAACAGTCCCTGGTGTTCGAGGTTGGTGCTGTGGATCACGAGCTGTAGCTCCTTGAACCGCTCGTACCACGGCGTGGATCTCCCCACGATCTCGCCAACTGCACGGATGGCCTTGTCCACCATCCGGAAATCCTTGAACTGATCGGCTTCGGCAGTCTCCTTCACAGCAAGTGCTTCGCTGCAAGCACAAGTCGGAAACCCATAATAAGGTTGTTATAAGAATGATAAAAACAACTAGTGTTAAACCGGTCTTTAAAAATTAACGGCGACTACACACGTACCGATGCGCAATGCAGTGGCAGCCGAGAAGGTGAGGGACGTTCACACGCAGGCGCGTGACAAGTCCGGACGTGCCCCCGATCATCACTGTCGCGCCGTCCGTGGACATTCAAGAAATCCTCTGCAAGTCGATGCCCACTGTCTCGAGATGTTGGAGCAGTGCGCCCATGAGCGATGCCGCATCACATTGCTGTACGGTTAGTAACGCGAGGAACTCGGTTACAACCACGCCGTTCTTGAGAAACGTAACAAACACAATCATGTGTTTGCCACGGGCGTGATCCGTACTCTCGTCGCAGATTAGGCCGATGAAGGGCGATGCGTGGAGATGGCGCGTTTGCTCTCTGGTCAGATACACGGTGAGAGTCCTAGCCATCTCGGAGAATCCGTACCTGCGCATTCACATAGAACAACGCATTAGGCTCGTTAAACATAAACGGTCGCGTTAAATTCAAATAAGCCAACAACAACTCACTGCGTGATGTAGACTCCATAGCTTTGTCGCGGGATGTTGGCGACCCCCTCTTCTGCAAGAAGCTGCACGATCTGCGAGTACATGTGGATGGGTGTGTCGGTACGGCACACAAACCGCATGGCGCACATGAGTACCGCGACGCGACAGCCCTCCGGATCTCCCTTTGCGAAGTCTTCAATCTTCTTCTGGTTAACGATTTTCTGCAGAAGATTAGCCTGCTTGTTCATGGTGTCCTCGTGCTTCGCGCTGTTCTCATGCCACCTCATCGACCCGATCTGCAGATCACGACCGCCAGCGCCATTGCGACCGTACCGCGCGTTGTCCTTCCCGTGCTCCATGCAGACCCCCTGGCGTCTTGTCCAGAATCAGCCAGTCGAACTTCGGCAGCCAATCAGACGTGTAGCTCTTCTGCGCCTTCAAATACGCCTTCTCCTTCTTCTCCTCGTCTGTAAGGGGACGAATGGGGGGTGGGGCAGCACGGGGAGGTGGAGCGACGGGCTTCGGCGGCGGTGTTCCCCACTGCAAAACCTGCTGCGTAAAACGATGCTTCTTCACAGCGACTGAACCGGTAGACTCAGGAGTGGCCGCATCGACAACCTGCGTTGCAACCGTTTCAGCCGGCTCTGCAGCAACCTCGTTCCGCGGCGAGGCGATCCACTCCTCAACACCGTCCGACTCAGCAGCGTCATTCGTCGGGCGCGGAGAAGGACACCATTCGTCATTCGCATCTTCCATGCCGCCACATTCCTTGCGAGGACGGCGCATCCATGCGATACCGCCGTCGCCCAGCTCGTCTTCATCGCGCACGTTGTCTTCACGCACACCTCGGAGAAACTGAAGCCCAGTCGCAGGGGAGGTGCTACGTGTCGGCCTGTCGTCGGGATCTGCCGCGTCTCCCTCGGCGTCGCTAGTATCCATGGTGTTGATGGCGAAAACAAAGCTGAGGGAGCCGGGGCTGTGGCTGGAGAAGCCCTCAGAAACACACGCTGGACTGGGACGTTGAGGGGCAGCGTTGGTTGAAGAAACATAATGGGAGGGCACGAGGGGGGTTGGTGTGGTGACCCCGTCTGCCAGCCGAGCAACAGGTGGGGATGTGCGCGCCGCGCACGAATTCACTGCACCACAGAAAGCTGCCGTAACATGCCCGTAAGTTGGAGTTGTTCATTGCTGATGGTGTACGCAAGGCCAGCGCTGTATTAAGTGGGTGGCCAGTTGAGTGCGCTGGCACGAAATATGCCATTCCGGCCAATCGGAGCCTCAGTTTGTGCCAACACATGAGGGAAACAAGACTGATATCCCCTGCGCTCCGGCCCAAACCAGCAGCGAGGGTGTAAGGGGGAACGTGGGGGGTCGGGGGGGTACATGTATCCCCCGTTTAGAGTAAAATCACTATCCGAGAAAGAAACACTGGCGGTCCAGAGTGACCTTACACAAAAACCCTTGCTGATCAGAGAACAACTATTTCTCAAAAAAATTATCTAGCAGGTACAGAGTGCCCCCCTAAAAACCACTCTGATTTTCAGAGAAACAGAGTAAATTTCACTGATAAAAAAACCCCTGGTTGGGGTACACATACCTAACCCTATTAACTGTACGTACCCCACATAATATGTCTCACTACAGGCTATGACATTTGACAAACCCCCATAGCCTAAATGAGGGGTGTCATTCAACAACCAAACCGTACGGTCACAAGACCTGTCACAAAAAGAGAGCTCGGGGTGGATCACATCGTCACCACACAGCCCGAGCACAAACAAGATGCTGCAAGGCCAGTCCAGGAGTTCACAGAGGTATATGTAAAGAGTACAGACAACGCAAGCAGACAACACAAGTCTACACAAGACGAGAACATGTGTCAATGAGTCATACTGCACACAAAACATGTGGTGGTTTAATGTGGAAAAGGCCTGTCTGCAGTGTTGGCCTCGGAGCCCACCAAGTCCAGACGTGCATGTCCACACATCTGCAACTCTCGAAGAAGAAAGTACCTAATGCTGATGTGCTTCACTCTGCTCTTCAGTCGAGGCTCGCCATATAGGAAATTGATCGCCTTGTAAATAAGGTCGGTGCTAACGTCGTCGCTCACCAAGTTCAGTGAGCAAGGTCAATCAACGCAACTCCTGTGCAGCCATGGCTCCAGCGTAAATCACAACCTCAAAAGTAGAGGTCGAGACAGAGGAGGAACGAGTAGACCTCCACGACACAGCTACTGAGCGTAGACTGAAACAGTGCCCCTGCGTGGACCTATGAGTCTCGATGTAATCGGCATAAGAAGAGTCATAGTGGCCAGTGAGCACGACAGGCAGATACAACAAAGCAACAGCCCCATGCCTGATGTTGGCGCTAGGTACTTTGCCACCCTTACAGCAGCTGCCCAATGAACAGTACGGTGTCTCCTTGGTGCAACAAAGCGGGCAAGGATGCTGAGAGGGAAGGCGAGGTCCGGGCGAGTACAAGTCATCAGGTACATGAGGTAGCCCACAAGCTCTGGTAAGGACCACTAGGCTCAGACGGCTTGTCAGGGAAGGGTCCAGTGTGTCTGTGGTCAACAGCACGAGGAGTATGTTGTGCAATGGAGAACTGAAACCCAAACCGCTAAAGGACCTACTGCACCACATGTGACTGGGTCAGGGTGATGGTGCGAACTGCTCTGTCCATGATGATCTGCAGGCCAAGGTAGTGGCGCAGCTCACCAAGATCAGTGCACGTGTGTCTCCTATGCACTTCGGACTTCACGTCTGCCAAAGCAACCCTGTCAGCAGTGGCGAAGACCAGGTCGTCGACGTAGACCAGTACAAAGAAAGATGGGGAGCCGCGATGAAGAAACAACAATGGGTCGGCAGAAGACGGTTGGAAACCAAGGCCAGACAAGGTAGAGCGAACAGTCTTGTGCCACTCACGACGTCTGAGACTTCGCTGGGTCCCAGGAGGGAAAGTGCCAGTGAAGGCAGAGGGACGACGCAGCCAGACCTCCTCGTGTAGGCTACCCTGAAGGAAGGCAGTGGAGAAGTCGAGAGAGTGTAACTCTCTTTGTGCTGCCACGTGAAGTAACACCCGAAGAGTGGTCATCTTCGGGGTAGGCGCGAAGGTCTGAAAGAAATCAAATCCCTCGCACTGACCGAAACCTGTAGCCACATTACGCGCCTTAAAGACAGGAGCGGGTCTCGGTGGCCGCTTCACCTTGAAAATCCACATGCCATCGACTACGTTTGCCCCCGTAGGGGGAACCTCATCGATGCTTGTGGATCTATAGGAGGACATCTCTTCGTCCATGACAGCTCTCCACTGAGAGGCCCAAGGCCCTAACACTGCCTCAGCGTAAGTGCGAGGAGTCGGAATGTCAAGGGCGTCGAAGTCTCCCTCAGACGCGACCAGCATGGCACAGGCGAAGCAGCTACCAGGACTCTAGCTCGAACTGCATGTCCTCAAGGGCGTAATGGCCAAGGGCAGGCTCACCCCCGATGTTCAAGGGACGGGTAGGAGGAGCAGCCATGACACGAGAGATGTAGTCATGGTGGCGAGTAGCGGGAACTCAGTGACAGCAGCAGTAACGGCGAAAACAAGGGATATAGAGGCACGAGGGTCAGTAACAAGAGAGGCGAGAATACGAGAGTGAACAGGATGGTACGTGCAGTACTAGTCAGTAACAAGAGTAGAAAGGGAAGTAGTAAGGGCCGACTCAGGGGGAGAAGGAAGCACAGACGGAGACGTATGGGAGGAGCAAGAACAAAACAGGACAGTACGAAGGTCAGTAACGGGAGCAGGGGACGAGGGGCGAGCAGCTGGAGTTTGCCGCTACTCACCGCCCTAACTACGCCACTCGTGTCGTGGCTGCTCCTCCTACCCATCCTCTGGCCGTCGGGGGTGAGTCTACTCTTGGCTGTGACGCTCTAGAGGACAGGCAGGGCGTGATGCAACGGGACGGGCAGGGCGCGACGCGACGCGACGGGTAGGGCGCGGCGCGACGGGTAGGGAGGCGCGACGGGACAGGCAGGGCGCGATACATTGGGCAGGAAGCCGCGACGGGCTCGAGGGGAGGGGACAGGACGGGCGCGACGGGCGCTAGGGGATGGGACGGGAGCGGCGGAAGGGTGCTGAGGGCGTGGTAGGCTAGGCGCAATGAGCGCGAGAGGCTCAAGCGGGAGGAACGTGATCCAACAGGATCCTAACCTAGGTGATACCATGTCAGAAACGGAATGATGTATGTGCTACTGTGAGTTGGGGTACATAAACCTAACCCTAACAACTGTACCCCACATGATATGCCTTACTACAGGCTACACCGTTTGACAGTTTGTTCATGCCTTCGCTCACATTTGTACTCGTTTGACTCTTCAGTGTAGCTCGCTCGTTCCATTTTACACGTAACACTTGGTCATGGCCATATTCCTCGGACCATGATTTTTTTAAGCAAGCAACAACTCCCTAACTATTGATTTTTCACTCGAAGAGACAGACGCCTCTCAGCATACGAGGAGCCCCTGCCCTCGTGCTCTCTTGGAAACATGTGATGTTACGACCGATGTGAGAGTACGACGGCTTTGCTATGATTTACTTGCTTATGCTTTATTATGCATTATCTAGCTTAGCTTTGCTTTATTTTGCTTGCTTTTGCTTTACTATATTTATTATAGTTATAGGCACCGAACTAGGTTGAGTGCACCGAATTCTAGGCTTTTTGGTTGCCACCGAATTGCCTTCTACCGAATTCGGGAAGGACCCGTTCGGGATGCTTCGCGACCCGCGGAACCTTCTAGTAACACCCGGGTTACTGCCTTTGTGTCGAGCCTATATATAGCCTCGCCTTGTACCCAGGTGCATTATTCAATAGTTTATTCTTTCTTGAACCAGATCCTCACACTTGGTATCAGAGCTTGTTTACACTCGAGTTCTTCTTCCGCTTAAAACCGGCCTTTAAAAACCGCGGGGGCGACGACGAACGCGCCGATACGGGTATGTAAAACCAGTTCCGTGCGAATTTTTCTAAGTCCCCCTCGATTCGGTTTTGAACACCCCTCACGAATTTTGGTGAAAAGGTTGGAATTTCAACCGTTCGATCGATTCGAATCTCAACGGCCCAGAAATTTTCGCCCAAAAAAGTTGGAATTTGGAGCGTCGGATCGAGTTTCTCTTCAACGGCCCAGATCGAACGCGAATTTCGCCTAGGGGAGAATTGCGCAACCTAAATCGAGCTCGTCGATTCTACAGTCAATTCGACTCGCAGTAAGTCGACCAGCACCCAAAATTCAATTATTTTCGTCGCGCTTCTTTCTGTAAATCACCAATAGGGAGGGAAATTGAGATTTCTTTATACGAAAAAATCGCGGAATTACGTGCTGAGCATGAGCAAATATTTGCGGCGCTCCCACGACTCGAAAAACTCCTTGCGAACCAATCGGTAGCCGCAGCAGCAGCAGAAGCGACGACGGCGACACCGATAATTGTACCTGCGACAACGGCAGCAGCTACAATAAATCTCGAAGCAGTAAAGCCGAGGCGACCAGACGCGTTCGATCCTAGAGCGAAAGGGAGCGACGTCCGTCGATTTGTAGCTGTACTAGAAAATTTCTTCGAAGCCGTTGGATGCACGACCCTCAACCAAGACGCATTGCGCATACGGCTCGCAGCAACACTGTTACGAGGCCCAGCTCTAGAGTGGATTAGCAATAGATTTGTCCAAGGCGAAGAGGCGTGTGCGCAGTTTCGGGCAGCACTGATCGAACAGTTCGACGCGTTGAACAGTAGCTACTACGGAACACGACGCAACAAGCCAAATAGTGGCATGGAGCGATTGGCACCACCCACGACTGCCGACCCGATGGAGAACGACAAGGACGATGCGACGCAGCGGCTAGCAAAAAATGCGACGTGCGAATTTTGCGGCGCTACAGGACATCGTATCTTGGCGTGTTGGAAAATGAAGAAAGTACGTACGGAGCTGAAGGGCAAGAACAGTGTGGCACCCCCGAAGCAGAAAACGGACAACGTGGCAACTTCGGAGAGGGCGAAAAAAGGAGAATACGGTGGCGCGAATTTAAAACGTCACGACCAGCCGTTTCCAGGGGAAATCGCCGAGACAAAAGGAGACTCCGCGAAACAAGACCCTGCACCGACCGGGAAACTCCAGCCGTACACCCCGACAAGTAAGAATTTGTTAAAGTTATCCTATAAAGATACTTTAACTAAGAATATTACTTCTCGTGGTTTTCAAGCCTTTATTAAGGGAGAGTCAGAAATTAAACCGGTACCGGGTAATATGGGGACCCTACTCCGGAGCGCTGATAAGGGTCGAGCGTTCCGAGGAGTTAATATTCTCTCCCAGCAGCCCTGTTCAAAGGCTCCCAGCCGTTCCCCACAGGAGCCTACACAGCTGCAAAGGCTTAGGGGAAGGTTCCAGGCCCTAGAGAAGCTGAATCGGCCTCGGATAAATCCTTCTAACCCTGCTAAGTTGGAAACTGAGTCAGCAGCTTCGAGCGCAGGACCAAGGGATGACACGTTTGACCTACCTTATGATCCTGTAAGCAACACCATCTACAGCTACTCGGAGCGGCAGCAGCCACTAGTACTCGATGTGATTTGCAACGGGCGACGCCTCCAGGCACTAGTGGACAGTGGTGCGTCCCACTCGGTGTGCGACCGCGGGACGTTGGAAAAAATCGGAGAGTCATCGAATGATACCCAGTTTACAGCAACGATGGTGGACGGTACGAAGCTTCCCATCCACGGCGAGTCAACACTGCAGCTGCAGATAGGGGCGTTGAGGTGGAAGCCGACGTTGCCGATCACGAACATCAAGGGATTAGACTTCATCTTGGGGCGTGATTTTCTGAAGCGGTTCAACCCCGATGTTGACTGGGTCAACCGGAAGGCATATATCTACAACAACGGGAAACGTGTGGAGCTGCGAAGCTGGACGGATACAGGGGATGTTCCTGAAACGACACTGGCGCGGTTCGAACGGACGGTGAACGAGAGTAACACGGGTTACTTAGCACTGGTTATGGCAGCAGCAGAGGAGGAGAAGCCGAACTCGGAGCTACCTGCAGCAGTAAAGGAGTTGTTGGAGCAATACAAATACATCATGCCAGACGACCTACCTGCAGGAGTACCTCCAGCACGCACCCACGAGCACGAGATCGTGGAGGAACCAGGTGCGAAACCCGTCTCACGTGCACCATACCGACTGAGTCCGACCGAACTGACAGACATGAAGAAACAGATTGAGTATATGCTTGACAGAAAACTGATCCGCCCATCCACCTCTCCCTACGGCGCACCAGTTCTCTTCACTCCAAAGCCAGACGGTAGTTTACGGATATGCATCGACTACCAGGCTCTAAAAAAAACAAACAGACAGTCAAGAACAAATACCCCATACCGCGCATAGACGATCTTCTAGACCAACTGCGTGGTGCGACGGTGTTTTCGAAGCTGGACCTACGGTCGGGTTACTGGCAGATCAAGATGGCAGACAACTCAATCCACAAGACGGCGTTCCGTACCAGATACGGCTCCTACGAGTACTTAGTGATGCCGTTCGGACTCTGCAACGCACCAGCGACGTTCCAGGCAGAGATGAAGCACATTTTACGGCCCCTGCTAGATGAGTGCGTGGTAGTGTACCTGGACGACATATTGATCTACTCCAAAACCATGAAGGAGCACGTGGAGCATCTGCGGAAAGTCTTCGAAATCCCTCGGGAGAACAAATTCTACGTGAAGCTGTCGAAGAGCGACTTTGCCCTGAAGAAGGTGCAGTTTCTCGGGCACATGGTGAGTGCCGAGGGCGTACACGTGGACCCGCGGAAGATCGAAGCTGTCAAGAAGTGGAAAGTTCCTGAGAACGTGAAGGAGTTGCAGCAGTTCCTAGGCTTCGCCAATTACTACAACAGGTTCGTGCAGCAGTACGCTAAGATAGCAGCGCCACTGACCAACCTACTGAAAAAGGATACGCCCTATAAATGGGATACTCCTCAACAGCAAGCCATGGAGCAGCTACAGACAGCACTGACCACAGCGCCAGTACTTATCCAACCGGATCCAGACAGAGACTACGTGGTGGAAGCAGACGCTAGTGACCAAGCAGTTGGAGCAGTACTGATGCAGGATCACGGACGCGGTTTGCAGCCCATCGCCTACCTTAGTAAGAAGCTACACGGAGCAGAACTGAACTACCCCATCCATGACAAGGAAGCCTTAGCGATAGTTACAGCCTTCAAGGCGTGGAGGTGTTACCTGGAAGGAGCCAAGACCACAGTCTATACTGACCACTGCAGCCTCAAATACCTGAAGTCGCAGCCGACGCTCTCACGACGACATGTGCGGTGGGTGGACTTCTTGGAGACCCACTTCCACTACGACATCGTCTACAAGCCCGGGCTACACAACAAAGCTAACGCGTGGAGCCGCCCCGGTCATGTAGCAGGCATCCAGCTCGACGGGATGAACCCTTTGCTCAAGGGTCTATTCCAACATGGGTACTCCGTGGACGCAGAGATCGCTACAGCAGAGAAACAGAAGCTGTTACAGTGGGAGAATGACTTAGCTGTAAGAAAGGGATCGGGAAAGATTTGGGTACCGAACTATGCCTCGCTCCGACAGATCTTACTGGAGGAGTTCCACGATGTGGCATACGCGGGACATTTCGGGAGTAACAAGACGTTAGCGGGAATAGCGAAGTATTACTACTGGCCCCGGATGGCAGCAGACGTGCAGCAGTTCGTCACCTCATGCGACACGTGCCAGCGGATGAAGAGTAGCAAGCAGAAAAAAGCAGGGTTACTTCAGCCTCTACCCGTACCGGAGCAGCCATGGCAGGTCGTTAGTCTCGACTTCATCACAGGACTTCCTTCGACCTCACGAGGGCATGATTCCATCCTCGTAGTGATCGATAAGTTCTCTAAAATGGGACACTTCATTCCGACCAACGCCACAGCTACAGCTGAAGCAACTGCTCGCCTCTTCTTCGACCGCATCATCACCATCCATGGCATCCCCGCTACACTCATCTCAGACAGAGACCCAAAATTCACTAGTAAGTTCTGGAGGGAACTCATGGGATTGTTGGGGACAAAGCTTGCAATGTCTTCAACATACCACCCCCAGACTGACGGATAGATTGAGCGACTCAATCAGGTGGTTGAACAGTTACTGCGCACAGCTTGCAAGGACGACATCAGCCACTGGGATCTACAGTTACCGACGCTTGAGTTCGCTTACAACAACGCTTCACATGCGGCCACAGGGAAATCTCCTTTCTTCCTGTGCTACGGACGGGAACCACTTACACCACAGCAGCCAACCACACCGGCACACGTCCAAGCCGCACACGACTTCGTCACCACCATGCAGCAGCTATGGGAGAAGACTCAGCGACGTCTCACCACGATGCAGAACTCCCAGAAGCAGTATGCTGATCGACAGCGACGAGATCACTCAGTAGCAGTCGGAGATCAGGTGCTTCTTGACACACGCAACTTGGACTTGTCTCACATTCCGTCCAAGCTCCGGCCTCGCTTCTGTGGTCCCTTTCGCGTTG
The DNA here is from genome assembly GCA_947470075.1 of Closterium sp. Yama58-4. NCBI lineage: Eukaryota > Viridiplantae > Streptophyta > Zygnematophyceae > Desmidiales > Closteriaceae > Closterium > Closterium sp. Yama58-4. The sequence goes on along the minus strand of CANIUD010000892.1, from coordinate 690,963 downwards.
AGGCGATGGTGACACCTGTTACATTCCGCTTGCGCTTACCTACTACGTGGAAGCTTCACAATGCTTTCCATGTTCAGCTGCTGAAGCCCTACAAGGACCCCAACCAGCAGTTCACAGGACGACAGCTACCGCCACCACCACCTGTTCTCGTACAGGATGAACCAGAGTACGAGGTGGAACGAGTTCTCGCTCATCGACGCAGACGCGCCAACGTGCTCGAGTTCCTGATACGCTGGAAGGGATATGACCCGTCGGAGGACAGTTGGGTTGCAGAAGCTGATATGGGCAACGCACGCCGTGCTCTCAAGGATTATCTTGTCAAGCAGGGTGTATCTCACGCCACCCAGCTTTGAGGGGGGGACGTGTGAGAGTACGACGACTTTGCTATGATTTACTAGCTTGATTATGCTTTATTATGCATTATCTAGCTTAGCTTTGCTTTATTTTGCTTGCTTTTGCTATATTTCCTTGGTTCGTTGCTTTACTGTATTTATTATAGTTTTAGGCACCGAACTAGGTTGAGTGCACTGAATTCTAGGCTTTTCGGTTGCCACCGAATTGCCTTCTACCGAATTCGGGAAGGACCCGTTCGGGATGCTTCGCGACCCGCGGAACCTTCTAGTAACACCCGGGTTACTGCCTTTGTGTCGAGCCTATATATAGCCTCGCCTTGTACCCAGGTGCATTATTCAATAGTTTATTCTTTCCTGAACCAGATCCTCACAACCGATGTCCTTCTACATTAGAGACCGCATTAGCATTGGCAATCTCACACATGAACGTCTAGACGAGACAATGCAGTTACCGCAAAACAACGCATTGGAAAGAACGAGGCTCAGTCTACAGCGCAGCAAATCCTGCACCAATACAAGCACCTGCCAAACTTTATATATATATGTGTAGCTGTTCTGTAGGCTACAGTGGGTTTAGCCTTAGGGGGTACACAACTCTAGGGTTTCATATTTGTACTCTCATTCTTGCTAGTGCAACACATTCCTCTCTTCTTCACATGGTATAGAGCGGATTCCCTAGTGGGACCATTTCTTCCTAAGGCCCACCACAAGATTTTTTTTTTAGCCTTCCCGAAGCGCGTTTGCGCCCTGCCCTGAAAATTTTGGCCACTTAGTGGCCTTACCCTACCCTTAACGGCCCCTTCGCGGCCCCTAGATTGCCCCTTCGCGACCCCCTCTCTCTCGGCCCTTTGTGGCCCCCGTCGCGACCCCTTCGCGCCCCCCCCCTCAAGGCCCCCTTCGCGGCCCGTCGCGGCCCCTTCGCGGCCCTTCGCGGTTCCTTCGCAGCCCGTCGCGGCCCCTTCGCGGCCCCTCGTCGCGACCCTTCTCGGCCCCCTCAAGGCCCGTCGCGGCCCCTTCGCGGCCCTTCGCGGCCCCTTCGCGGCCCTTCGCGGCCCCCTCCACGGCCCCTTCGCGGCCCTTCGCGGCCCCTTCGCGGCCCTTCGCGGCCCCTTTGCGGCCCCCCTCACGGCCTCCTCACGGACCTTCGCGGCCCCTTCGCGGCCCCCCCTTCACGGCCCCTTCGCGACATCCATGCGGCAGCCGCCCCTGCGGGACCCGCGCGGCGTCGCCCCTGGCCCCTGGAGCAGCCGCCCCTGCAGCAGCCGCCCCTGGCCCCTGGAGCAGCCGCCCCTGCAGCAGCCGCCCCTGGCCCCTGGAGCAGCCGCCCCTGCAGCAGCCGCCCCTGGCCCCTGGAGCAGCCATCCCTGCAGCAGCTGCCCCTGGCCCCTAGAGCAGCCGCCCCCTGCAGCAACCGCCCCTACAGCTACTGCTGTCATGCCTACTCCTGCTGTTCTTACCTTCGATGCTGAGGGTCGTGCGATCGACTTCGAGGTATGGCTTGACGATATGCAGCTTTTTCTGCAGTGTGACAGCAAAGACGATCTCTCGCTGTTCGATATCACCTCTGGTGCCTCTACTGCCCCTGCTGCCGATGCTGACAGTACTGCTCGCTCACGCTGGAACACACGCGATGCTGCTGCCCGCCTTGCTGTGCGTAGTCTCATCCCGCCCGCTGAGCGTGCGCACTTTAGTCAGTACAAGACTGCTAAGACCTTGTACGACGCTGTCGTTGCGCGCTACTCCTCCCCTGCGTCATGCTGCTGCCCTACCTTTTCCCTGACCTCGCTGCCTTTGCCACAGTCGCTGACCTCATTACGAACCTCCGCACTGTTGACACCCGCTACCATGCTGCGCTTCCTGCTGAGTTCCGCGCCCAGAACCCCCCCCCCCCCCCCATGTACATCACCCTCTACTACCTAGTCACCCGGCTCCCTGACTCCCTTCGCTCGGTCAGGGATCACTTCCTTGCTGTCTGCCCCACCACTCTCACCGTTGACCTCCTCGAGAAGGAGCTCCTTGCAGCTGAGAAGAGCATAGTCGCTGTAGGAGCCTCTCGTGGTGACCCTCGTACCCCTGTCTTTGAGGGGTGCTCCCCCGTTCCCCTTTTGCCCTCTGTTGCCTCTGCTGCTGCTGTCGACCTCCTTGGCACTGAGTCGGTCGGCGCTGCGTCTGCTGCTAGCGAGAAGTGTTGGGTGCAAATGCACATTGCACGACATCCTGCCGTCTGTTTGTACGAGTATGCGTGTGCGAATGCATTTGCGTATGAATGGTGTGTTCGTGTGTTTGTTTGCTTTCGCATTTTTTCGCTTGATGCATTTGCAGGTACTCGCGCAATGTGCGCTTCGGCACAACATTGTATGCGCTATGAACAGTGCAAGCAGAAAGGACGAGCTCGCAAAGGAACCCAAGATGGAAGCTTTGCAGTTCGGTTGAGTTGATTGCGCAGATTCAGTTCTATCCAACTCGGAATTGTACTGTTTTGTTTGGTTAACTATAGTGTAGCAGGGAAGGCACTATAGGGGTACAATTTAGGTGAAGGTTGGATGTTGTTTGTCTGTATCTGCATGCTACAAGGCCAGGGGAAACCAGCGGAACCAGCATTTGGCTGGTTGGGCAAAGACAAAACAGGTTCTGTTTTTAGAACCTGAACCTGGTTGTTGTTTTCCCAGGTTGGAAAAACAGAACCAGAGGTTGTTTACCAACCTACCACCTGCTATTTTGTCCAGCCAGGTTGGTTCTGTTGCTTGGAATTATTTGGGATCATCCCTGGTTGTTCCCAGGTTGATTCCCAAGGTCCTTGCTAGCTAGAACTATTTAATCCTTCTCTGTTTGTACCTGAATATAGTCAAATTGATTCAAGCGAATTCCTTCCTCGCTGGAATTTCGTTTCTGCGCTATTCGACGGCGGAATGCTACCCGAGTCAACGCTAGTATGCTAGCACTCCAACGCTAGGCAAACGCTGTCCGAGCCATAACTTAGTAATGGCATAACTTTTCGCGAGGCAACTTGGCTCATTTTAAAGCTCTTGGAGCGAGCTTCGATATAGCGAATTCTCAGCTTAATCCGATCGACGGTCTGCACGGCACGCTGCGCGACGTTCAAGGTACTCTTGCTGTTTTGACTAAGTCCTTCTTGATCCCTCTCTCTACAAACTCGGACCCGAGGATAGGGGCTGGTCTTGTACCAGGCACACAGGGACCCTTGGAGGTGACCCCGAGGAGAGGTTTTAAGTTTGGTTAAGTCCTAATAGCTTGAGTTTATTAGGCCCTTACACCAACAAGCTGGTATCAGAGCTGCGTTATAGTGATCCTCGTTATAGGTAGCTATGGCGGGCAACACCTCGGCGGGAGCTGGTGAATCTTCAGCCCAAGATCGTAGCGGCAGCCAAGATTCTGGTCTTTCAGCGCCAAGGGGAGCGCGAACAAACCAGGGCTCGCTTGTCAAGGAGGTGCTGAAGAATTTCACCGTCGAGAAGTTCAATGGTGAGGGCTATGATGATTGGGCCTGGAAAATGCAATTATATTTCCGTCAGATCGGTTTGCTGAAACTAATGATTGGGGAGGAGCCTAGACCGAGTGACCCCACGCTGCAGGAAGATTGGGACGAGCGCTCCTCGGCTGGCTACTATTTGATGTCGCAGAGTTTGGAGCTGAACCAGCGTCACCACGTCATGCACCTGCTGCCGGAGGTTGAATGCGGTCCGAAGGCGTGGACCGTGTTGAAGGAGCTGCACGCCCCGACCTCCGTTGTCGCAACGTTGATGCTGGAGAGGGAGCTGTCCGCGTTGCGCCTGAGCGAGGGAGAGCCGGTGCAACCAGTCCTGGACAAGATGCGCGACCTCTACGCGAAGTTGGCGACCGCGGGAATCACCTACCCGGAGCAGACCAAGTGCTTGAAGATGCTCTCGCTGCTGCCAGAATCGTGGCTTCAATTTACGAGCGGATTGAGCCTGCCGCAGAACCAGAGCTTGTGGACGCTCGAGTGGGTGCGGACGAAGATTCTGGAGGAGGACTTCCGTCGCCACCAACTGAGGGGTGGAGACGACGGCAGCAGCGGCTACGGGATGCAAGGGAGCCGACGTGGCAGAGGACGTGGCTTCGGTGGTGCTGGACGCGGTGCAAAGAAAGACGACGACTCCAACGACCAACAAGGAGGTACCGGTTGGGGTCGCGGTGCGAAATCTGGACGTGGGGGCAAGTCGGGTGCTGGTGGCAAAATGAAAGGGAGTTGCTGGTATTGTGAGAAGGAAGGGCACCCCTGGTTTTTGTGCTATAAGAAACCCGATGGATGGACCCCCCAGAATCGTCACCAGGATGGCGGCGCGCGGAGGAACCAGAAAAACGGCGCCAACATGGTCGCTGATTCGTCCGACAACAACCCGAAGGGCAACGGCGGTGCGGAGAAGAAGAAGGAGCGCACCGCGGGCCAATTCTTCCATGTAGGAGACAAGGGGGAGCAAGGAGACGCCTCTGCCAAAGTTGGAGCAGAGCTGCACCCCCTAGACTATTGGGTGTTGGACACAGGCGCTGCTTGGACGATGACGCCGCGCAAGGACCTGCTGGACGAAGTACGAGCTGCACCGATCAATGAAGTGTGCTCCGCCTCTGGACACATGTTGAAGGTGGCTGGTGCGGGACGAGCTGCGTTTAAGGGAGCGGATGGCAAGCCGGTGGTGCTGCACGACGTTCTCTTCGTCCCCGACCTGAAGGCCAACCTTATCTCCCTCCGTAAGCTTGGCAAGGCTGGGGTGAACACCAACACGGATGGGGCACGCACTTATAAGGGGAAGCTGGGCAATCGGGTGCTTTGGGATCTGCACGAGAGCAAGGACGTGTACAGATCTATGTGGCAGCTGCCGGCCCTGGCGTGGCATGGTGGGGGGCAGGCTGGAGAGGGGTCTGCATCCCAGGGGGAGTGCAATGCCGTTGGAGGGGTTGGTGTGAAAGTGTCGGCCAGATCTGGGGAGACAGATTGGGCAACGGCACACCGGCGCTTAGGGCATGTGGCAATGCCTTTGCTGAAGCAGCTGGAGAAGGATGGAGCCGTTAAGGGTCTGAAGCTGAACGGACAGCCACCCGATGACAACTGTGAAATCTGTTTGCTTTCAAAGTTCACCCGTTTCCCTTTCCATAGTGTGGCTGGCAGGAGCAAGAAGCCTTTGGAGCTGGTCCACATGGACTTGGTGGGGCCGCTGCCGGTGCAAGGGCACAAGGGGGAGCGGTATTTTCTTACAATTGTGGATGACTGGAGCAGGCTGATGTGGGCGTATCCGCTGAAGCAGAAGGACCACGCCGCCTCCACGATACGGGACGATTGGCTGCCATTCGTGGAGAAGCAGGCGGAGTGTGTAGTGAAGCGGATTAGGACAGACCGGGGTGGTGAGTTCCTTGGAGCTGAAATGACGGCCTGGCTCAAGAAGCAGGGCATCCAGAGAGAGCTGACCACGGCTTATACCCCACAGTCCAATGGTGTAGCAGAACGGGCAAACCGGACCATTCTGGAGACAGCTAGGGCGCTGCTCATAGAATCTGGGCTGAGCAATTCTATGTGGCCTCATGCTGTCCGGCACGCCACTGTCGCTAGGAACAGGGTGCTCACCAAGGTTGGGGATGACTCATGGGTGCCGTTGGAGAGGTGGCTTGGGAGGAAGCCGTCGGTGGACATGCTGAGGGTGTTCGGTTGCATGGCAGTCGCCCACGTCCCCAAGACCTACCGCAGTAAGTTGGGGGCGAGTGCAATCTGGTGTGTGCATTTGGGGCTGGCTGCTGAGAGCAAGGGATGGCTGCTGTGGGAACCATCCAAGGGTGTGTTGTTTGACAGCAGGGATGTGAAATTCATTGAGGGCATGATGTATGGGAGCTGGGAGAAACAGCCGGAGGCAAGGGTGTCCCAGCAGATGGAGCAGATCACCATGCAGCTGGACCTGACTCCTAGTGTGTGGGAGGAGGGAGAGGAGGCAGCTGCTGGAAATGGTGATGGAGAGAAGGTACAGGAGGCATCTGCTGGTGGAGAAAATGGTGTGGAAACTGGCGGCAGCACTAGTGGAGCTGCTGGACCCGAGGGAGGAGAGAAGCAGCAGGGAAAAACTAAGAAGCCGAAGGGTGTCGTTATGAAGGGATGGGAGACACCCGTCTCCAGGCCAGGACGTACCCGTATGGCTACTAAGAAGCTGACTGCAGGAACTGATGCAGCAGAGCAGCAGCTAGGGACCGAAGAGGCATTGCTGATTCTACCTCATGGCTATGACCCGGATGAGGAGGATGAGCCTGCGTACTGTTTTCTTGCCCCTGCACCAGAGGAACCAGCTAGCATGGAGGAGGCATTAGCTGGACCAGATAGGGACAAGTGGCTGGCTTCTAGGGATGCTGAGTACCAGAGTCTGCTGGAGAATAGGACATGGGATCTGGTGGTGCTGCCTGATGGGAAGAAAGCGATACAATGCAAGTGGGTGCTGAGGATCAAGACCGATGACAAGGGGCAGGTCACAATCTACAAGAGTAGGCTGGTGGCGAAGGGGTTTATGCAGAAGGAGAAGCAGGACTTCAACGAGATCTTTGCTCCCACTGCCAAATCCCCTACCCTCCGTGTCTTGTTGGCAGATGCAGCTGTTAGTGGGAAATTCATCATTCAGATGGATATTTCAACGGCATTCCTGAATGGGATTTTAGAGGAGGATGTGTACATGACGCAGCCGCCTGGGTATGAGGATGGTACGGGCAGGGTGTGCAAGCTCAACAAGTCCATCTACGGCTTGAAGCAGGCGCCACGCTGCTGGTACCAGAAGTTGGCAGCTGTTTTAGAGGAGATGGGATTCAGGACCAGCAGCTGTGATGAGAGCCTCTTTCTCAAGGGCGAGGGGGAGAAGCTGGTGCTGTTTCTGGTCTATGTGGACGACATTCTTCTCTTCAGCAGCAGCATGAAGGAGATCCAGAAAGTGCAGCAGCAACTGATGGAAAACTTCAAGTGCAAGAACCTTGGGGAGGTAAAGTACTACCTCGGGATGCACGTGGAGAGGGATCCAGATCACAGGTGGTTGAAGCTGCACCAGGAGAAGTTCATCAAGGAGCTGGGGGAGAAGTATGGGATTGAGAATGAGCGCAAGGTTGCAACTCCCCTGCCAGCAGAATTCAAGCTTGTGAAGGCTGCAGAGGATGAAGGGGTTGAAGCTGAAGAGCAGCAGCAATTTCAGTCCTTGGTGGGCAGCCTCTTGTACGCAGCAGTTCACACGAGGCCCGACATCTCTTTCTCGGTTGGGCAGCTGGCTAGGGTGGTGCAGAATCCATCAGAGGAGCAGGTGGATGCAGCTGAGCGTGTGGTGAAGTACCTGAACTCTCACCCAAGCATTGGAGTTCAATACTCCGCATCTGCACAGGTGAAGCAGAAAGGGGTGGAGGTGCTGAAAGAGAAGGGGGAGAGGCTTGGAGAAGGCAAGCTATTTCTCACTTGCTTTACCGATGCTACGTGGGCTTCTGAGAAGGAGGATTCCTCATCTGTGGGAGGATACATCTGCGTAGTTGGGGGAGGACCTGTTAGTTGGAGGTCCAAGAAGCAGACGGAGACGGCACTCTCTTCCGTAGAATCAGAGTACATGGCGATGTTCCATGGGGTGAAGGAGGTGATTTGGCTGAGGAGGCTGTTAGAGGAGATTGGCCAGGAGCAGAAAGTTGCTACGCCGCTGTTTTGTGATAGCAAGGGGGCTCTTGGGATGGCCAGAAACGCTGTGCTTCATGGGCTGAACAAGCACATGCGTATCAAGTGGCACTGGCTGCGTAAGGAGGTGAAGAGGGGGACGGTGCATCCGATCTACATCAAGACTCACCAGCAGCCAGCAGACTTTCTCACCAAGAGGCTTGCGGATGAGCCTCATTGGCGTTGTGTGCGCATGAGTGGAATGAGCATGAACTAGCATGGAATGACGGGGATGCAGCCGGCAGGCTGAGGGGGAGTGTGTTGGGTGCAAATGCACATTGCACGACATCCTGCCGTCTGTTTGTACGAGTATGCGTGTGCGAATGCATTTGCGTGTGAATGGTGTGTTCGTGTGTTTGTTTGCTTTCGCATTTTTTCGCTTGATGCATTTGCAGGTACTCGCGCAATGTGCGCTTCGGCACAACATTGTATGCGCTATGAACAGTGCAAGCAGAAAGGACGAGCTCGCAAAGGAACCCAAGATGGAAGCTTTGCAGTTCGGTTGAGTTGATTGCGCAGATTCAGTTCTATCCAACTCGAAATTGTACTGTTTTGTTTGGTTAACTATAGTGTAGCAGGGAAGGCACTATAGGGGTACAATTTAGGTGAAGGTTGGATGTTGTTTGTCTGTATCTGCATGCTACAAGGCCAGGGGAAACCAGCGGAACCAGCATTTGGCTGGTTGGGCAAAGACAAAACAGGTTCTGTTTTTAGAACCTGAACCTGGTTGTTGTTTTCCCAGGTTGGAAAAACAGAACCAGAGGTTGTTTACCAACCTACCACCTGCTATTTTGTCCAGCCAGGTTGGTTCTGTTGCTTGGAATTATTTGGGATCATCCCTGGTTGTTCCCAGGTTGATTCCCAAGGTCCTTGCTAGCTAGAACTATTTAATCCTTCTCTGTTTGTACCTGAATATAGTCAAATTGATTCAAGCGAATTCCTTCCTCGCTGGAATTTCGTTTCTGCGCTATTCGACGGCGGAATGCTACCCGAGTCAACGCTAGTATGCTAGCACTCCAACGCTAGGCAAACGCTGTCCGAGCCATAACTTAGTAATGGCAGAACTTTTCGCGAGGCAACTTGGCTCATTTTAAAGCTCATGGAGCGAGCTTCGATATAGCGAATTCTCAGCTTAATCCGATCGACGGTCTGCACGGCACGCTGCGCGACGTTCAAGGTACTCTTGCTGTTTTGACTAAGTCCTTCTTGATCCCTCTCTCTACAAACTCGGACCCGAGGATAGGGGCTGGTCTTGTACCAGGCACCCAGGGACCCTTGGAGGTGACCCCGAGGAGAGGTTTTAAGTTTGGTTAAGTCCTAATAGCTTGAGTTTATTAGGCCCTTACACCAACAAGAAGCGCCGCAACAGCAAGGGCAAGGGGGGCAAGGGTGCTGGAGGAGCTGGCGGGGGTGGTGGTAGTGGCGGAGGAGGCGGCGGGGGGGGGGGGGGTGGAGGTGGGAGTGGTGGCGGAGGTGGGGGCTCTGGTGGCAGCGGTGGAGGCGGAGGCAGCGGCGGCGGCGGCGGTGGGAGTGGAGGAGGTGGCGGTGGGGGCAGTGGCGGCAGTGGCGGCGGTGGCGGTGGCGCTGGTCGGGGTGGCTCCGCGCAGCGAGGAGGCTTCGGTGGTGGCCAGCGTCAGCAGCAGCAGCGCTCTCGTGAGGCCCCGCCACCCCAGCAGCTTCACCAGTGGTACGCTGGGCGTCAGCGGCCTGGGGGTGCTGGTCCCTGTGCCTACGTCCTGCGTACTGGTGACCGCACTGGGGAGCCGTGTGGCGGCCCGCACACCACTCAGCGCTGCTTCGGCCGCCTGACAGACGCCTGGCGTCTCCGGTTCGCTGACGCCACTGAGCTTTCTCGCTGGCATGATCTGCTTAGGTCGAGAGTTCTTATTTTTGATCTTGACTATGATGCTATCCTTGCTGCCATGTATGTTATGTCTACTAGTGATGAGGGTGACTGTTACCTGAGTGTTCCGCCCGACCCGGGCGGTGCAGCTGCTGCTCTAGGTGCCAGTGAGTCTGCTGCTCCAGGTGCTAGTGAGTCTGCTGCTCCAGGTGCTGGTGAGTCTGCTCTCTCAGGTACCACGTCTGCTCAGGCGTTGCACACTTTCACCCTTGACTCGGGTGCTTCCCGCTCCTTCTTTCGAAACCGCACCACCCTTACGCCACTCAGTCGGCCAATTGCGGTCTCCCTGGCGGACCCCTCTGGGGGTCCTGTCCTTGCCCACTACTCCACTGTGCTACCGTGTCCAGCGGCCCCGTCTGGCTCCCTGTCAGGTCTTTACCTTCCCTCGTTCTCTACGAACTTGGTGAGTGGTGCTGACCTACAGGATGGGGGAGTTGACCAGTTCACTCCTGCGAGTCAGCGGGTGACCCACTGCACGGGCCGACACTTGGCCACATTTACCCGACAGCCGGGGTCGAGCATGTACACAATGACTACCGAGTCTCCTCCGGTTACTGTGCCTGGTCAGGTAGCTGCGTCGGGTCAGGTGTTTGCTGCAGCGTCTCGGTCTGGTCCTGAGTCTGCCCCCTGCTCGTGTCGCCTCCTGTCCCACCAGACTCTTCTCTGGCACCACCGCCTTGGTCACCCCTCCCTGCCCGTCTTCGAGACATGGCCTCCCGTGTCCTTGTCTCTGGTCTCCCCCGGTCTCTCCCTCCCCTCCCTCCGGGGCCTGCCCCTACCTGCGTTCCCTGCGTCGAGGGGCGGCAGCGCGCCGCCCCTCACTCCTCCGAGTTTCGACCGACAGAGGCTCCGCTGCAGACTCTTCACATGGACGTGTGGGGCCCAGCCCGCGTCCGTGGACAGGGTCACGAGCGCTACTTCCTGCTGGTGGTTGACGACTACTCGCGTTACACCTCAGTCTTCCCCTTGCGCCGCAAGGATGAGGTCACTGAGGTGTTGATCGACTGGATCCGCGCTGCTCGTCTCCAGCTCAGGAAGAGTTTTGGCTCGGACTTTCCTGTTCTGCGTCTGCACTCCGACAGAGGTGGGGAGTTTTCCTCCGGCCCTCTGCGAGCCTTCTGTCGTGCGAGGGGCATCCGCCAGACGTGTTGGGTGCAAATGCACATTGCACGACATCCTGCCGTCTGTTTGTACGAGTATGCGTGTGCGAATGCATTTGCGTGTGAATGGTGTGTTCGTGTGTTTGTTTGCTTTCGCATTTTTTCGCTTGATGCATTTGCAGGTACTCGCGCAATGTGCGCTTTGGCACAACATTGTATGCGCTATGAACAGTGCAAGCAGAAAGGACGAGCTCGCAAAGGAACCCAAGATGGAAGCTTTGCAGTTCGGTTGAGTTGATTGCGCAGATTCAGTTCTATCCAACTCGAAATTGTACTGTTTTGTTTGGTTAACTATAGTGTAGCAGGGAAGGCACTATAGGGGTACAATTTAGGTGAAGGTTGGATGTTGTTTGTCTGTATCTGCATGCTACAAGGCCAGGGGAAACCAGCGGAACCAGCATTTGGCTGGTTGGGCAAAGACAAAACAGGTTCTGTTTTTAGAACCTGAACCTGGTTGTTGTTTTCCCAGGTTGGAAAAACAGAACCAGAGGTTGTTTACCAACCTACCACCTGCTATTTTGTCCAGCCAGGTTGGTTCTGTTGCTTGGAATTATTTGGGATCATCCCTGGTTGTTCCCAGGTTGATTCCCAAGGTCCTTGCTAGCTAGAACTATTTAATCCTTCTCTGTTTGTACCTGAATATAGTCAAATTGATTCATGTGAATTCCTTCCTCGCTGGAATTTCGTTTCTGCGCTATTCGACGGCGGAATGTTGAGCGTGTGGTGAAGTACCTGAACTCTCACCCAAGCATTGGAGTTCAATACTCCGCATCTGCACAGGTGAAGCAGAAAGGGGTGGAGGTGCTGAAAGAGAAGGGGGAGAGGCTTGGAGAAGGCAAGCTATTTCTCACTTGCTTTACCGATGCTACGTGGGCTTCTGAGAAGGAGGATTCCTCATCTGTGGGAGGATACATCTGCGTAGTTGGGGGAGGACCTGTTAGTTGGAGGTCCAAGAAGCAGACGGAGACGGCACTCTCTTCCGTAGAATCAGAGTACATGGCGATGTTCCATGGGGTGAATGAGGTGATTTGGCTGAGGAGGCTGTTAGAGGAGATTGGCCAGGAGCAGAAAGTTGCTACGCCGCTGTTTTGTGATAGCAAGGGGGCTCTTGGGATGGCCAGGAACGCTGTGCTTCATGGCCTGAACAAGCACATGCGTATCAAGTGGCACTGGCTGCGTAAGGAGGTGAAGAGGGGGACGGTGAATCCAATCTACATCAAGACTCACCAGCAGCCAGCAGACTTTCTCACCAAGAGGCTTGCGGATGAGCCTCATTGGCGTTGTGTGCGCATGAGTGGAATGAGCATGAACTAGCATGGAATGACGGGGATGCAGCCGGCAGGCTGAGGGGGAGTGTGTTGGGTGCAAATGCACATTGCACGACATCCTGCCGTCTGTTTGTACGAGTATGCGTGTGCGAATGCATTTGCGTGTGAATGGTGTGTTCGTGTGTTTGTTTGCTTTCGCAATTTTCGCTTGATGCATTTGCAGGTACTCGCGCAATGTGCGCTTCGGCACAACATTGTACGCGCTATGAACAGTGCAAGCAGAAAGGACGAGCTCGCAAAGGAACCCAAGATGGAAGCTTTGCAGTTCGGTTGAGTTGATTGCGCAGATTCAGTTCTATCCAACTCGAAATTGTACTGTTTTGTTTGGTTAACTATAGTGTAGCAGGGAAGGCACTATAGGGGTACAATTTAGGTGAAGGTTGGATGTTGTTTGTCTGTATCTGCATGCTACAAGGCCAGGGGAAACCAGCGGAACCAGCATTTGGCTGGTTGGGCAAAGACAACACAGGTTCTGTTTTTAGAACCTGAACCTGGTTGTTGTTTTCCCAGGTTGGAAAAACAGAACCAGAGGTTGTTTACCAACCTACCACCTGCTATTTTGTCCAGCCAGGTTGGTTCTGTTGCTTGGAATTATTTGGGATCATCCCTGGTTGTTCCCAGGTTGATTCCCAAGGTCCTTGCTAGCTAGAACTATTTAATCCTTCTCTGTTTGTACCTGAATATAGTCAAATTGATTCATGTGAATTCCTTCCTCGCTGGAATTTCGTTTCTGCGCTATTCGACGGCGGAATGCTACCCGAGTCAACGCTAGTATGCTAGCACTCCAACGCTAGGCAAACGCTGTCCGAGCCATAACTTAGTAATGGCAGAACTTTTCGCGAGGCAACTTGGCTCATTTTAAAGCTCTTGGAGCGAGCTTCGATATAGCGAATTCTCAGCTTAATCCGATCGACGGTCTGCACGGCACGCTGCGCGACGTTCAAGGTACTCTTGCTGTTTTGACTAAGTCCTTCTTGATCCCTCTCTCTACAAACTCGGACCCGGGGATAGGGGCTGGTCTTGTACCAGGCACCCAGGGACCCTTGGAGGTGACCCCGAGGAGAGGTTTTAAGTTTGATTAAGTCCTAATAGCTTGAGTTTATTAGGCCCTTACACCAACATGATTTTCTGAAGCGGTTCAACCCCGAGATCGCCTGGCGTATATCTACAACAACGGGAAACGTGTGGAGCTGCGAAGCTGGACGGATACAGGTGACGTTCCCGAAACGACACTGGCGCGGTTCGAACGGCGATGAACGAGAGTAATACATGTTAACTAGCACTGGTAATGGCAGCAGCAGAGGAGGAAAAATGACTTCGGACAAAATAACTGAACGAGGAATGAATGAACTAGCTCAGAGTTTGGTACAAGTAGGAAACCCTAACTTTGTGTACCCCCTAAGGTGTAACCCACTACAGCCTACACAATATAAACATACAATGTTTGACACACCCCCATAGGCGCAGTGGGAGACAACCACAGGGTCATAAGACCAGTCAAAGCAAAGCAAAGCAAGCTCAGGGTGGATCTCAAGGATACCACACAAATTCTGAGCACAAGCAAGTGGTCACAAGACCAGTTCACATGCAGTTTCATAATATAGCAAGAGATACAATGATCACAACCTAGCAAGTGTAAACATGCAGGTATATATATATATATGATTACAGTACAAGCAGAGTCAAGAAGTAAGCAAGTGAGGTCCAGCAGGCACAAGGCCTAGAAGAGTACAGAAACGCTGATGGTCACAAGGCTGAAGCGCCTTGGTAAACACATCAGCAAGGTTGGCCTCAGTGGCCACGTAACGCAGACAAAGCTGACCACGCTGCTGCAGCTCTCGAGCAAGGAAGTACCGCAGGGCGATGTGCTTCGTTCTGTGCTCCAGTCTGTGCTCCTCACACAAGGCAATGGCAGCCTGGTTGTCGACGTACAGCACTGGAGGAGAACGAGGCTGCTCTCCCAAGTCGGTCAGCAGGTAGGTCAGCCAGCGTAGCTCCTGGGCAGCCATGGCTGTGGCGTAGATCTCAGCCTCACAACTGGAGCTGAGAACAGAAGAAGAGCGTGTAGAACGCCAGGAAACTGAGCCGGAGCCAAGGCTGAAGGTGTAACCCTGAGACGACCACTGAGTAGCCTGGTCGTCCGCCCAAGAAGCGTCTGAGTGTCCAGTAAGTACAACTCGGTCTCGCCCTCCAAGCACTAGCCCCATGCCCGACGTACTGCACAAGTAGCGCAACACCCTCTTAGCGGCATCCATGTGCTCCTTCCTGTGACGGCCAGGAGCGACATAGCGTGCAAGGATGCTAAGAGGGTAGGCCAGGTCGAGTGCAGGTCATCAGGTACATGAGGCAGCCCACAAGCTCTGGATACGGGCCACTCGGCTCTACAGACTCATCCGAAGGCAGAGCTGAGAGCGAGTGACCAGTAGGCAGAGGAGTGGACTGAGGCGAGGAGTACGTGAAGCGGAAGCGCTGAAGGATCTGCTGCACCATGTGTGACTGAGTCAAGGTGATGGTGCGCCGTGCTCTGTCCCGAGTGATCCGCAAGCCAAGATAGCTTGTCAGTTCACCCAGGTCTGTGCACGTGTGTCTCCTCTGCAGCTCCGACTTCACGTGGGCGAGTGCCGCGGTGTCAGCAGTGGCAAAGACCAAGTCGTCGACGTACACGAGGATGTAGAACGGCGGCAGCGAGGTGTCTGTGCGTAGAAACAGTGACGGGTCAGCAGTAGAGGGAGCGAACCCAAGAGCCGCAAGTGTCGTCCTCAGTGTGTCGTGCCACTCACGCGGTGCCTGGCGGAGACCGTAGTGTTGGGTGCAAATGCACATTGCACGACATCCTGCCGTCTGTTTGTACGAGTATGCATGTGCGAATGCATTTGCGTGTGAATGGTGTGTTCGTGTGTTTGTTTGCTTTCGCATTTTTCGCTTGATGCATTTGCAGGTACTCGCGCAATGTGCGCTTCGGCACAACATTGTACGCGCTATGAACAGTGCAAGCAGAAAGGACGAGCTCGCAAAGGAACCCAAGATGGAAGCTTTGCAGTTCGGTTGAGTTGATTGCGCAGATTCAGTTCTATCCAACTCGAAATTGTACTGTTTTGTTTGGTTAACTATAGTGTAGCAGGGAAGGCACTATAGGGGTACAATTTAGGTGAAGGTTGGATGTTGTTTGTCTGTATCTGCATGCTACAAGGCCAGGGGAAACCAGCGGAACCAGCATTTGGCTGGTTGGGCAAAGACAAAACAGGTTCTGTTTTTAGAACCTGAACCTGGTTGTTGTTTTCCCAGGTTGGAAAAACAGAACCAGAGGTTGTTTACCAACCTACCACCTGCTATTTTGTCCAGCCAGGTTGGTTCTGTTGCTTGGAATTATTTGGGATCATCCCTGGTTGTTCCCAGGTTGATTCCCAAGGTCCTTGCTAGCTAGAACTATTTAATCCTTCTCTGTTTGTACCTGAATATAGTCAAATTGATTCATGCGAATTCATTTCTCGCTGGAATTTCGTTTCTACGCGGTTCGTTGGCGGAATGCTACCCGAGTCAACGCTAGTACGCTAGCACTCTAATGCTAGGCAAACACCGTCTGAGCCATAACTTCGTAATGGCAGAACTTTTCGCGAGGCAACCTGGCTCATTTTAAAGCTCTTGGAGCGAGCTTCGATATAGCGAATTCTCAGCTTAATCCGACCGACGGTCTGCACGGCACGCTGCGCGACGTTCAAGGTACTCTTGCTGTTTTGACTAAGTCCTTCTTGATCCCTCTCTCTACAAACTCGGACCCGAGGATAGGGGCTGGTCTTGTACCAGGCACCCAGGGACCCTTGGAGGTGACCCCGAGGAGAGGTTTTAAGTTTGATTAAGTCCTAATAGCTTGAGTTTATTAGGCCCTTACACCAACAAGCTGGTATCAGAGCTGCGTTATAGTGATCCTCGTTATAGGTAGCTATGGCGGGCAACACCTCGGCGGGAGCTGGTGAATCTTCAGCCCAAGATCGTAGCGGCAGCCAAGATTCTGGTCTTTCAGCGCCAAGGGGAGCGCGAACAAACCAGGGCTCGCTTGTCAAGGAGGTGCTGAAGAATTTCACCGTCGAGAAGTTCAATGGTGAGGGCTATGATGATTGGGCCTGGAAAATGCAATTATATTTCCGTCAGATCGGTTTGCTGAAACTAATGATTGGGGAGGAGCCTAGACCGAGTGACCCCACGCTGCAGGAAGATTGGGACGAGCGCTCCTCGGCTGGCTACTATTTGATGTCGCAGAGTTTGGAGCTGAACCAGCGTCACCACGTCATGCACCTGCTGCCGGAGGTTGAATGCGGTCCGAAGGCGTGGACCGTGTTGAAGGAGCTGCACGCCCCGACCTCCGTTGTCGCAACGTTGATGCTGGAGAGGGAGCTGTCCGCGTTGCGCCTGAGCGAGGGAGAGCCGGTGCAACCAGTCCTGGACAAGATGCGCGACCTCTACGCGAAGTTGGCGACCGCGGGAATCACCTACCCGGAGCAGACCAAGTGCTTGAAGATGCTCTCGCTGCTGCCAGAATCGTGGCTTCAATTTACGAGCGGATTGAGCCTGCCGCAGAACCAGAGCTTGTGGACGCTCGAGTGGGTGCGGACGAAGATTCTGGAGGAGGACTTCCGTCGCCGCCAACTGAGGGGTGGAGACGACGGCAGCAGCGGCTACGGGATGCAAGGGAGCCGACGTGGCAGAGGACGTGGCTTCGGTGGTGCTGGACGCGGTGCAAAGAAAGACGACGACTCCAACGACCAACAAGGAGGTACCGGTTGGGGTCGCGGTGCGAAATCTGGACGTGGGGGCAAGTCGGGTGCTGGTGGCAAAATGAAAGGGAGTTGCTGGTATTGTGAGAAGGAAGGGCACCCCTGGTTTTTGTGCTATAAGAAACCCGATGGATGGACCCCCCAGAATCGTCACCAGGATGGCGGCGCGCGGAGGAACCAGAAAAACGGCGCCAACATGGTCGCTGATTCGTCCGACAACAACCCGAAGGGCAACGGCGGTGCGGAGAAGAAGAAGGAGCGCACCGCGGGCCAATTCTTCCATGTGGGAGACAAGGGGGAGCAAGGAGACGCCTCTGCCAAAGTTGGAGCAGAGCTGCACCCCCTAGACTATTGGGTGTTGGACACAGGCGCTGCTTGGACGATGACGCCGCGCAAGGACCTGCTGGACGAAGTACGAGCTGCACCGATCAATGAAGTGTGCTCCGCCTCTGGACACATGTTGAAGGTGGCTGGTGCGGGACGAGCTGCGTTTAAGGGAGCGGATGGCAAGCCGGTGGTGCTGCACGACGTTCTCTTCGTCCCCGACCTGAAGGCCAACCTTATCTCCCTCCGTAAGCTTGGCAAGGCTGGGGTGAACACCAACACGGATGGGGCACGCACTTATAAGGGGAAGCTGGGCAATCGGGTGCTTTGGGATCTGCACGAGAGCAAGGACGTGTACAGATCTATGTGGCAGCTGCCGGCCCTGGCGTGGCATGGTGGGGGGCAGGCTGGAGAGGGGTCTGCATCCCAGGGGGAGTGCAATGCCGTTGGAGGGGTTGGTGTGAAAGTGTCGGCCAGATCTGGGGAGACAGATTGGGCAACGGCACACCGGCGCTTAGGGCATGTGGCAATGCCTTTGCTGAAGCAGCTGGAGAAGGACGGAGCCGTTAAGGGTCTGAAGCTGAACGGACAGCCACCCGATGAGAACTGTGAAATCTGTTTGCTTTCAAAGTTCACCCGTTTCCCTTTCCATAGTGTGGCTGGCAGGAGCAAGAAGCCTTTGGAGCTGGTCCACATGGACTTGGTGGGGCCGCTGCCGGTGCAAGGGCACAAGGGGGAGCGGTATTTTCTTACAATTGTGGATGACTGGAGCAGGCTGATGTGGGCGTATCCGCTGAAGCAGAAGGACCACGCCGCCTCCACGATACGGGACGATTGGCTGCCATTCGTGGAGAAGCAGGCGGAGTGTGTAGTGAAGCGGATTAGGACAGACCGGGGTGGTGAGTTCCTTGGAGCTGAAATGACGGCCTGGCTCAAGAAGCAGGGCATCCAGAGAGAGCTGACCACGGCTTATACCCCACAGTCCAATGGTGTAGCAGAACGGGCAAACCGGACCATTCTGGAGACAGCTAGGGCGCTGCTCATAGAATCTGGGCTGAGCAATTCTATGTGGCCTCATGCTGTCCGGCACGCCACTGTCGCTAGGAACAGGGTGCTCACCAAGGTTGGGGATGACTTGTGGGTGCCGTTGGAGAGGTGGCTTGGGAGGAAGCCGCCGGTGGACATGCTGAGGGTGTTCGGTTGCATGGCAGTCGCCCACGTCCCCAAGACCTACCGCAGTAAGTTGGGGGCGAGTGCAATCTGGTGTGTGCATTTGGGGCTGGCTGCTGAGAGCAAGGGATGGCTGCTGTGGGAACCATCCAAGGGTGTGTTGTTTGACAGCAGGGATGTGAAATTCATTGAGGGCATGATGTATGGGAGCTGGGAGAAACAGCCGGAGGCAAGGGTGTCCCAGCAGATGGAGCAGATCACCATGCAGCTGGACCTGACTCCTAGTGTGTGGGAGGAGGGAGAGGAGGCAGCTGCTGGAAATGGTGATGGAGAGAAGATACAGGAGGCATCTGCTGGTGGAGAAAATGGTGTGGAAACTGGCGGCAGCACTAGTGGAGCTGCTGGACCCGAGGGAGGAGAGAAGCAGCAGGGAAAAACTAAGAAGCCGAAGGGTGTCGTTATGAAGGGATGGGAGACACCCGTCTCCAGGCCAGGACGTACCCGTATGGCTACTAAGAAGCTGACTGCAGGAACTGATGCAGCAGAGCAGCAGCTAGGGACCGAAGAGGCATTGCTGATTCTACCTCATGGCTATGACCCGGATGAGGAGGATGAGCCTGCGTACTGTTTTCTTGCCCCTGCACCAGAGGAACCAGCTAGCATGGAGGAGGCATTAGCTGGACCAGATAGGGACAAGTGGCTGGCTTCTAGGGATGCTGAGTACCAGAGTCTGCTGGAGAATAGGACATGGGATCTGGTGGTGCTGCCTGATGGGAAAAAAGCGATACAATGCAAGTGGGTGCTGAGGATCAAGACCGATGACAAGGGGCAGGTCACCATCTACAAGAGTAGGCTGGTGGCGAAGGGGTTTATGCAGAAGGAGAAGCAGGACTTCAACGAGATCTTTGCTCCCACTGCCAAACCCCCTACCCTCCGTGTCTTGTTGGCAGATGCAGCTGTTAGTGGGAAATTCATCATTCAGATGGATATTTCAACGGCATTCCTGAATGGGATTTTAGAGGAGGATGTGTACATGACGCAGCCGCCTGGGTATGAGGATGGTACGGGCAGGGTGTGCAAGCTCAACAAGTCCATCTACGGCTTGAAGCAGGCGCCACGCTGCTGGTACCAGAAGTTGGCAGCTGTTTTAGAGGAGATGGGATTCAGGACCAGCAGCTGTGATGAGAGCCTCTTTCTCAAGGGTGAGGGGGAGAAGCTGGTGCTGTTTCTGGTCTATGTGGACGACATTCTTCTCTTCAGCAGCAGCATGAAGGAGATCCAGAAAGTGCAGCAGCAACTGATGGAAAACTTCAAGTGCAAGAACCTTGGGGAGGTAAAGTACTACCTCGGGATGCACGTGGAGAGGGATCCAGATCACAGGTGGTTGAAGCTGCACCAGGAGAAGTTCATCAAGGAGCTGGGGGAGAAGTATGGGATTGAGAATGAGCGCAAGGTTGCAACTCCCCTGCCAGCAGAATTCAAGCTTGTGAAGGCTGCAGAGGATGAAGGGGTTGAAGCTGAAGAGCAGCAGCAATTTCAGTCCTTGGTGGGCAGCCTCTTGTACGCAGCAGTTCACACGAGGCCCGACATCTCTTTCTCGGTTGGGCAGCTGGCTAGGGTGGTGCAGAATCCATCAGAGGAGCAGGTGGATGCAGCTGAGCGTGTGGTGAAGTACCTGAACTCTCACCCAAGCATTGGAGTTCAATACTCCGCATCTGCACAGGTGAAGCAGAAAGGGGTGGAGGTGCTGAAAGAGAAGGGGGAGAGGCTTGGAGAAGGCAAGCTATTTCTCACTTGCTTTACCGATGCTACGTGGGCTTCTGAGAAGGAGGATTCCTCATCTGTGGGAGGATACATCTGCGTAGTTGGGGGAGGACCTGTTAGTTGGAGGTCCAAGAAGCAGACGGAGACGGCACTCTCTTCCGTAGAATCAGAGTACATGGCGATGTTCCATGGGGTGAAGGAGGTGATTTGGCTGAGGAGGCTGTTAGAGGAGATTGGCCAGGAGCAGAAAGTTGCTACGCCGCTGTTTTGTGATAGCAAGGGGGCTCTTGGGATGGCCAGAAACGCTGTGCTTCATGGGCTGAACAAGCACATGCGTATCAAGTGGCACTGGCTGCGTAAGGAGGTGAAGAGGGGGACGGTGAATCCGATCTACATCAAGACTCACCAGCAGCCAGCAGACTTTCTCACCAAGAGGCTTGCGGATGAGCCTCATTGGCGTTGTGTGCGCATGAGTGGAATGAGCATGAACTAGCATGGAATGACGGGGATGCAGCCGGCAGGCTGAGGGGGAGTGTGTTGGGTGCAAATGCACATTGCACGACATCCTGCCGTCTGTTTGTACGAGTATGCATGTGCGAATGCATTTGCGTGTGAATGGTGTGTTCGTGTGTTTGTTTGCTTTCGCATTTTTCGCTTGATGCATTTGCAGGTACTCGCGCAATGTGCGCTTCGGCACAACATTGTACGCGCTATGAACAGTGCAAGCAGAAAGGACGAGCTCGCAAAGGAACCCAAGATGGAAGCTTTGCAGTTCGGTTGAGTTGATTGCGCAGATTCAGTTCTATCCAACTCGAAATTGTACTGTTTTGTTTGGTTAACTATAGTGTAGCAGGGAAGGCACTATAGGGGTACAATTTAGGTGAAGGTTGGATGTTGTTTGTCTGTATCTGCATGCTACAAGGCCAGGGGAAACCAGCGGAACCAGCATTTGGCTGGTTGGGCAAAGACAAAACAGGTTCTGTTTTTAGAACCTGAACCTGGTTGTTGTTTTCCCAGGTTGGAAAAACAGAACCAGAGGTTGTTTACCAACCTACCACCTGCTATTTTGTCCAGCCAGGTTGGTTCTGTTGCTTGGAATTATTTGGGATCATCCCTGGTTGTTCCCAGGTTGATTCCCAAGGTCCTTGCTAGCTAGAACTATTTAATCCTTCTCTGTTTGTACCTGAATATAGTCAAATTGATTCATGCGAATTCATTTCTCGCTGGAATTTCGTTTCTACGCGGTTCGTTGGCGGAATGCTACCCGAGTCAACGCTAGTACGCTAGCACTCTAATGCTAGGCAAACACCGTCTGAGCCATAACTTCGTAATGGCAGAACTTTTCGCGAGGCAACCTGGCTCATTTTAAAGCTCTTGGAGCGAGCTTCGATATAGCGAATTCTCAGCTTAATCCGACCGACGGTCTGCACGGCACGCTGCGCGACGTTCAAGGTACTCTTGCTGTTTTGACTAAGTCCTTCTTGATCTGACCCGAGGATAGGGGCTGGTCTTGTACCAGGCACCCAGGGACCCTTGGAGGTGACCCCGAGGAGAGGTTTTAAGTTTGATTAAGTCCTAATAGCTTGAGTTTATTAGGCCCTCACACCAACACGTAGACCGGCCGCTGAAGCCTCCACTGGGTACCAGGAGGAACCGACCCAGTGAAGCCAGGAGGGCGGCGCAGCCAGATCTCCTCGTGTAGGCTGCCCTGCAAGAAAGCAGTGCTGAAGTCAAGTGAGTGAAGCTCGTAGTCGCGCTGAGCGGCTATGTGCAGCAGCACCCGAAGAGTGGTCATCTTCGGGGTGGGGGAGAAGGTCTGAAAGAAGTCAACTCCCTCTCGCTGACTGAAGCCTCGAGCCACGTAGCGCGCCTTGAAGACCGGAGGAGAACCCGGTGGCCGCTTCACCCTGAAAATAACTGACGATGTTCGCCCCAGGTGGGGGAACCTCGTCGACGTAGGTGCGTGTGGACTTCCAGGAAGCCATCTCTGCGTCCATGGCTGTCTGCCACTGAAAGGAGTAGGGACCCGCCATCGCCTCAGCGTAGGTGCGCGGGGTCGGGATGCCTGGTGCATCCGGGTCTCCCTCAGGGGCAACTAGCATGGACACGAGGTGGGGTAAAGCAGCAGCAAAGCACTGGAACTCCTCCTGTCTGTCCTCAAGGACGTCCGTGCCAAGAGCACACTCACCCCCGACGGACGGAGGACGGACAGACTCAGACTCAGACTCAGCAACAAGGCTAGTGGCGTAGTCTAGACGACACCGGGCAGCAAAGTCTATCAACTCAGCGACCAGAGCAGACGCAGCAGAGGACTCAAAGGTAGGGTCAGTGACAACAGTAGCGAGAAGACGCGTGACAGTGGGACTGGCAGCACGACGGGAGTCAGACTCCGGATCAGGAAGAGTAGGCAGAGAGGACGCAGGAGGAGACGGCAGCGGGACATGCTGAGGAGCAGTGGAGGGACGCAGGGTCATGTAGTGAGTGCCAGGGACAGGAGGAGGACGCTCACGTGGGACACGATGACCAGTGCGAGCAGTACGAACAGGCAACGCAGGACGAGACTCAGGCTCATGACGCTCTGTAAGACCTCCCGTGGGACCAGTGTAAGGAGAGGGAGCAGGGAGAGGCGAGGCAGGCGGTAACTGTGACTGCGTCGGGACAGGCGGAGGACACCCTACGGAGGGAGGAGGACAAGGAGGAGGAGTCTGACCAAGAACCTGCTGAAGGAGCGGGACGAAGTACGGTCGCGGCCGCGCAGCGTCTCCAGAACGAGCAGAGACACCAGCAGCAGGGTCCTCAGTACCCGCAGTAGCTCCAACGTCCGGGTCCTCAGCACCAGCAGCAGCTCCACCGCTCGGGTCCTCAGCACCAGCAGCAGCGCCACCGCCCGGGTCCTCAGCACCAGCAGCAGCGCCACCGCCCGGGTCCTCAGCACCAGCAGCAGCTCCAACGCCCGGGTCCTCAGCACCAGTAGCAGCTCCAACGTCCGGGTCCTCAGCACCAGTAGCAGCTCCACCGCCCGGGTCCTCAGCACCAGCAGCAGCTCCAACGCCCGGGTCCCCAGCACCAGCAGCAGCTCCACCGCCCGGGTCCTCAGCACCAGCAGCAGCGCCACCCCCAGGGTCTGCAGCACCAGGAGCACCACTCCGAAGACTGCAGCGCCGCGCGTACCACTCTCGGATCTGCTGAATGGGGGGGAGCTCCTGGGTAGGAGGGGAAGTACTGGTACGAGCTCCAGCAGCACCTCTCCGGAGGCGGCAGTACTGTAGGTACCTCTCCTGCAGCTGCTGGGAGGAGAGGGCTCCTCCAGGTGTAGCACGCTCAGGCTCAGCACCTCCAGACACAGCACCCCCAGACGCAGCACCCCCAGGCTCAGCACCTCCAGACTCCGCACCCCCAGGCTCCGCACCCCCAGGCTCAGCACCCCCAGACTCAGCACGGTCAGGCTCAGCACCCCCAGGCTCAGCACCCCCAGACGCAGCACCCCCAGCAGGACGAGAGTCAACAGCTACCTCGACAGGCTCACCCGGGTCTACCTGGGACACACTTGAGGGAGCGGCACCCTGAGGGGGGAGGGGGTCTGGTACCTCAGCACCTGGAGCGAGGAAGAGAGGCGGGGGGGGGGAGCGGGGCAGTGCGGTAGGGGAAGAGGCGGTAGTAGGGGACGGACTCGTCAAAAGTGACGTCCTGAGAGGCCAGGACACGACGCGAGGTGGCGTGGTAGAACTGCCAACCAGGCGCGTCCGGGACAAAGCCAAGGAAGACACAGGGGACAGCTCGACGGGAGAGCTTGTCCGCAGACGTATCGCGAACAAAAGCTCGAGATCCCCAGACCCGAAAACGCGATGCATCGCCAGCCTCTCCCGTCCAACGCAGTGTCGGAGAAGTCTCCGGTAAGGAGACACGGGGCCAGAGGTTGAGCTGATGCGCAGCGTATCGGACTGCAAACGGCCACAGAAAGTGGGGGGCAGCCGCATGAACCAAGGAGGTACGAGCGACCTCCATGACCAAGCCAATGCGGCGCTCAGCAACCCCATTCTGCTGTGGAGAGGCCGGAAGCGTGAACGATTGCTCAATGCCCTCCTGCTGACAGAAGGCCTCCAAGAGGCCAGAGGAAAACTCCCCACCTCTGTCAGAGTGCAGACGCAGGACAGGGAAGTCGGAGCGGAAACGCTCACTGAGCTGGAGACGAGATCTGCGGATCCAAGGGATCAAGACATCAGGGACGTCACCCTTGGTGCGCAAGGGGAAGACCGTGGTGTAGCGCGAGAAGTCGTCAACAACAATCAGGAAGTACCTCTCCTGACCCTGACCACGGACGCGGGCTGGGCCCCACACGTCCATGTGGAGCGTCTGCAAAGGAGCAGTCGTCGGGGGAAAGGAGGAGGAGTGAGGAGCGGCGCGCTGCCGCCCCTCGACACAGGGAAGACAGGGAGGAGCAGGCGAGGGTGGGAGGGGAGGGAGAACCCTGGGAAGACCAGCAACAAGGTCCTGTTTGTGCATGGCCCGAAGGCGCTGCACAGACGGGTGACCAAGGCGGTGGTGCCAGAGGACAGTCTCATGCGCCAGAGAGCGACACGAGCAGGGGGCGGACAGCTGACCTGACGCAGACGCAGACGCGGACGCAGCTACCTGAGGGGACTCAGTGGTCAGTGTGTACAGGTCCGACCCCGGCTGCCGAGTGAAGGTAGCCAGGTGACGGCCCGTCCGAGCACACGTGCAGTGTGTCACGCGCTCGTAGGCAGGGGTGAACTGGTGAACACCCCCGTCCTGGAGCGCACAACCTGCCACCAAGTTCGTAGAGAACGAGGGGAGGTAGAGACCAGACAGTGTGCCTGACGGGACCGCAGGACAGGGAAGAACAATGGAGGAGGTCGCAATGACCGGACCCCCAGAGGGGTCAGCGAGGGAGACAGCAACTGGCCGAGCAAGCGGCTCAAGGGCAGTGCGGTCACGAAAGAAACAGCGAGAAGCACCTGAGTCCAGGGTGAAGGTGTGCAGTGCCTCAGTCGACTCAGTACCAGGGGAGACACACTCACTAGCACCTAGGGCAACAGACGTACTAGCACCTAGAGCGGCAGCCTCACTGACAGAAGCTCCCGAACGATGCACTCCAGAGCGACTACCACTACGGCCACCCCGACAGCCCCAACTAGCGTACCACTCACGCGCACGAAGCACCTGGGGCGAAGGAGGACACGGCAGCTGCACCTGTCCACTACCAGAAGCTCCCGAACGATGCACTCCAGAGCGACTACCACTACGGCCACCCCGACAGCCCCAACTAGCGTACC
Organism: Closterium sp. Yama58-4; assembly: GCA_947470075.1. NCBI lineage: Eukaryota > Viridiplantae > Streptophyta > Zygnematophyceae > Desmidiales > Closteriaceae > Closterium > Closterium sp. Yama58-4. The sequence continues at coordinate 665,205 of CANIUD010000892.1, read as the reverse complement.
ACTCACGCGCACGAAGCACCTGGGGCGAAGGAGGACACGGCAGCTGCACCTGTCCACTACCAGAAGCTCCCGACCGACCCACTCCAGAGCGACTACCACTACGGCCACCCCGACAGCCCCGACTAGCGTACCACTCACGCGCACGAAGCTGCTGGGGCGTGAGGGACTCACGCGCACGGCCCTGGAGCTGCATCTGGCCACGCCAGGAGCAGCAGTAGTAGCAGTAGCGGCAGCAACAGCAGTAACAGCAGGAGCAGTGGCAGTGGGAGTAGAAAAGGCAGTAGCAGCAGTAGCAGCGGTAGCAGTGCTGGGCAATGCTCACCAGTGGTCGGCGCGGCAAGCGCAAGACGGTGGCGACAGCTGTTGGGTGCAAATGCACATTGCACGACATCCTGCCGTCTGTTTGTACGAGTATGCGTGTGCGAATGCATTTGCGTGTGAATGGTGTGTTCGTGTGTTTGTTTGCTTTCGCATTTTTCGCTTGATGCATTTGCAGGTACTCGCGCAATGTGCGCTTCGGCACAACATTGTACGCGCTATGAACAGTGCAAGCAGAAAGGACGAGCTCGCAAAGGAACCCAAGATGGAAGCTTTGCAGTTCGGTTGAGTTGATTGCGCAGATTCAGTTCTATCCAACTCGGAATTGTACTGTTTTGTTTGGTTAACTATAGTGTAGCAGGGAAGGCACTATAGGGGTACAATTTAGGTGAAGGTTGGATTTAGGTACAATTTAGATAAGGCACGTCTCCTTATCTCTGGCCTCCCGAGCTCCCTAGGTGTTATGATTCCTTGGATCCATGTCGTTTGCCGCCAGCTCAGTGCACGGTTCCGCCAGGACCTCCCAGTGCTCCCTCTGCACTATGTGTCGAGAGAATTAGGCAAAAAGAGAGGGGGTTGAACTAGCAAGAATGGGGATACAAATAGCAAACCCTAGAAGGGTTGTACTCGCTACAGAGCACCCCACTGCAGGCTAGACAAATATAACATTCTGACACACCCCCATAGCCAAAGTGGGGTGTAATCAGCAGAGCAAGCAAAGCAGTACAAGCTCAGGGTGGATCACGATGTCACCACACATTCTGAGCACAAGTTCAAGAAGCAACAGTTTATAAGTTATGAGCAAAGCTAGAGGCGGTCATTGAGGACAAATGAGGAGGAGGAGGGCTGGCGAGAGGAGAAAGGAGTGGAGGCGACGACTGAAGCTGCAGACACACGGGCATCAGACGGCTCTGGCGCAACGCTAGTGGCTACCGGAAGCAGAGCCCCGGACTACAGGGGTAATAGTCGCTGCGGAGGGTGCAGCGGACCCACGGGCGACAGGTGCAGCCGGCTCTCTGAGCTACCGGAGGTCCGCGGAACCCCGGAATACAGGTGCTGCGGACGACACGACGGCGGTCTCCGCTCAACCTCCCCCAACAGTCCCACACCCCTCGACACACACCCCTTGCTTCACCCCTAGCTCCACTCCCACGGTACCCCCCTTAAACCCCAAACCCTAGACTCCCACACACCACCCCCCTCAGCGGCAGCTGCAGTAGAGGGAGACTAGGGAGGAGGAGGAGTAGGTAGAGTAACGCACAACCGACACCCCCACAGCCGCCACCCCCACACTCCCCACCCCCAAACCCTAAAACGGGCGAAAGGGAGAAGGAGCGCGGGGGACGGCGAGGGGGAAGGCGCGCGACCCCCAGGGCGCCACCTCTGGGCAGCGGGGGCCGCGCGCGGCTCCCCAGGGCGCCTCGACGGGGCAGCGGGGGGCCGCGCGCGGCTCCCTAAGGCGTCGCGACGAGGCAGCGGGGGCCGCGCGCGGCTCCCCAGGGCGCCTCGACGGGGCAGCGGGGGGCCGCGCGCGGCTCCCTAAGGCGTCGCGACGAGGCAGCGGGGGCCGCGCGCAGCTCCCCACGGCGTCGCGACGAGGTAGCGGGGGGCCGCGCGCGGCTCCCCAAGGTGTCGCGACGAGACGTCGGGGGCGACGCGCGGGGCTGCGGGGCGACGCGGGGGGTCGACGGCGACGGGGGGAGGGCGCTTCGACGGTGGGAAACCGCCGCGTTTTCGCTCCGACTTCCCTGTCCTGCGTCTGCACTCTGACAGAGGTGGGGAGTTCTCCTCTGGCCTACTGGAGGCCTTCTGTCAGCAGGAGGGCATTGAGCAGTCGTACACGCTTCCGGACTCTCCACAGCAGAATGGGGTTGCTGAGCGCCGCATTGGTTTGGTCATGGAGGTCGCCCGTACCTCCTTGAGCCATGCGGCTGCCCCCCATTTTCTGTGGCCGTTTGCAGTCCGATACGCTGCGCATCAACTCAACCTCTGGCCCCGTGTCTCCTTGCCCGAGACTTCTCCGACACTGCGTTGGACGGGAGAGGCTGGCGATGCGTCGCGTTTTCGGGTCTGGGGATCCCGAGCTTTTGTCCGCGACACGTCCGCGGACAAGCTCTCCCGTCGCGCTGTCCCCTGCGTCTTCCTTGGCTTTGTCCCGGACGCCCCTGGTTGGCAGTTCTACCACCCCACCTCGCGGCGTGTCCTGGCCTCTCAGGACGTCACTTTTGACCGGGGTGCTGAGCCTGGGGGTGCTGCGTCTGGGGGTGCTGAGCCTGGGGGTGCTGCGTCTGGGGGTGCTGAGCCTGGGAGTGCTGAGTCTGGGGGTGCGGAGCCTGGGGGTGCTGAGCCAGGAGGTGCGGAGCCTGGAGGTGCGGAGCCTGGAGGTACTGAGCCTGGGGGTGCTGCGTCTGGGGGTGCTGAGCCTGAGCGTGCTACACTTGGAGGAGCCCTCTCCTCCCAGCAGCTGCAGGAGAGGTACCTCGAGTACTGCCGCCTTCGGAGAGGTGCTGCTGGAGCTCGTCCCGGTACTTCCCCTCCTACCCAGGAGCTCCCCCCCATTCAGCAGATCCGCGAGTGGTACACACGGCGCTGCAGTCTTCGGAGTGGTGCTCCTGGTGCTGCGGACCCTGGGGGTGGAGCTGCAGCTGGTGCTGAGGACCCGGACGTTGGAGCTGCTGCTGGTGCTGCGGACCCGCCTGGTGGAGCTGCTGCTGGTGCTGCGGACCCGCCTGGTGGAGCTGCTGCTGGTGCTGAGGACTCGGACGTTGGAGCTGCTGCTGGAGCTGAGGACCCGGGCGGTGGCGCTGCTGCTGGTACTGAGGACTCGGACGGTGGAGCTGCTGCTGGACCTGAGGACCCGAGCGGTGGCGCTGCTGCTGCTGCTGAGGACCCGGGCGTTGGAGCTACTACTGGTGCTGAGGACCCGACTGGTGGAGCTGCTGCTGGTGCTGTTGACCCGGCCGCTGGAGTCTCCTCTGCTTCTGGAGACGCTGCGCGGCCGCGACCGTACTTCGTACCGCTCCTTTAGCAGGTTCTTGGGCAGGCTCCTCCTCCTTGTCCTCCTCCCTCCGTAGAGTGTCCTCTGCCTGTCCAGTCGCAGTCACAGTTACCGCCTACCTCGCCTCTCCCTGCTCCCTCTCCTTACACTGGTCCCACAGGAGGTCTTACAGAGCGTCGTGAGCCTGAGTCTCGTCCTGCGTCGCCTGTCCGTCCTGCTCGCACTGGTAGTCGTGTCCGTCGTGAGCGTCCTCCTCCTGTCCCAGGCACTCACTACATGACTTTGCGTCCCTCTACTGCTCCTCAGCGTGTCCCTCTACCGTCTCCTCCCGCGTCTTCTTTGCCTCATGTTCCGGACCCTGAGTCTGACCGGTACCGTGCTGAGCACCCTACTGTCACGCGTCTCCTCGCTACTGTTGTCACTGACCCTACCTTTGAGTCCTCGACTGCGTCTGCTCTGGTCGCTGAGTTGGTTGACTTTGCTGCTGCCTGTCGTCTAGACTACGCTGCTAGCCTTGTTGCTGAGTCTGAGTCTGAGTCTGTCCGTCCTCCGTCCGTCGGATCCAAGGGATCAAGACATCAGGGACGTCACCCTTGGCGCGCAAGGGGAAGACCGTGGTGTAGCGCGAGAAGTCGTCAACAACAATCAGGAAGTACCTCTCCTGGCCCTGACCACGGACGCGGGCTGGGCCCCACACGTCCATGTGGAGCGTCTGCAAGGGAGCAGTCGTCGGGGGAAAGGAGGAGGAGTGAGGAGCGGCGCGCTGCCGTCCCTCGACACAGGGAATACAGGGAGGAGCAGGCGAGTCAGGAAGGGGAGGAAGCACCCTGGGAAGACCAGCAACAAGGTCCCGTTTGTGCATAGCCCGAAGGCGCTGCACAGACGGGTGACCAAGGCGGTGGTGCCAAAGGACAGTCTCATGCGCCAGAGAGCGACACGAGCAGGGGGCGGACAGCTGACCTGACGCAGACGCAGACGCGGACGCAGCTACCTGAGGGGACTCAGTGGTCAGTGTGTACAGGTCCGACCCCGGCTCTCGAGTGAAGGTAGCCAGGTGGCGACCCGTCCGAGCACACGTGCAGTGTGTCACGCGCTCGTAGGCAGGGGTGAACTGGTGAACACCCCCATCCTGGAGCGCACTACCTGCCACCAAGTTCGTAGAGAACGAGGGGAGGTAGAGACCTGACAGCGTGCCGGACGGGACCGCCGGACAAGGAAGGACAGTGGAGGAGGTCGCAATGACCGGACCCCAAGAGGGGTCAGCAAGGGAGACAGCAACTGGCCGAGCGAGTGGCTCAAGGACAGTGCGATCACGAAAGAAGGAGCGAGAAGCACCTGAGTCCAGTGTGAAGGTGTGCAGTGCTGCAGTCGACTCAGTACCAGGGGGCACGGACGCACGAGCACCTAGGGCAGCGGCCTCACCAGGACCTGTGGGAGCAGACGCACTAGCACCTAGAGCGGCAGCCGGACTGGCCTGAATGCCCGGGTCGGGCGGAACACGCAAGTACTGAGCACCCTCTCCACTAATAGACATCGCATACATGGCAGTGAGAATAGCATCAAAGTCTAAAGCCCAAATATCAACACCCCTCTTTTCCAGATCAGCCCAGCGCGGCAGCTCAGTGGCAGTAGGAAACTGAGTGCGCCACGCGTCGTTAAGGCGCGCGAAGCAGCGCTGCGTGGGGTGCGGCCTCCCACACTGCTGGCCGCTGCGGTCACCTGTGCGAATGACGTACGTGCAGGTAACGCTACGCTGCGCATACCACTCACGGGCGGCCTGAAGCGTCGGGGCGGGCTGCTGACTCGGGCCTCCGCCAGTGCCTCCACGACCACCACCCCCACCGCCGCCGCCCCGGCCACCTCCACCCCTGCCGCCGCCACGACCACCTCCGCCTCCGCTGCTGCCTCCACCACCACTCCCACCGCTGCTGTCTCCTCCCCCACTGCCGCCACTAGTCTCCCCAGCCGCGCCTCCACTCCCACCGCCTCCACCCCCACCTCCTCCGCCGCCACCCCCACCCCTGCCCCCCTTGTTCCTGCGGCGCCCGCTCGAAGCAGACGCGGTCCCGACCTTCTCAGCACCAAGAAGGTCAACAGCAGCAGCAGAGGCGACAGAGGGGAGGAGGGGGGAAGGGGAACACCCCTCAAAGAACGGGGTGCGGGGGTCGCCACGAGAGGTGCCTACAGCGACGATACTGGCCTCAGCTGCAAGCAGTTCCTTCTCGAGGAGGGCTACGGTGAGCTCGGTGGGGGAGCGAGAGAGGAAGTGGTCCCTGACTGCGCGCAGAGAGTCAGGGAGGCGAGTGACGATGTGGTAGAGAGTGATCCAGAGCGGGGGGGGGTTGCTAGCGAGGAACTCGTCAGGCATGGCAGCGCGAAAGCGGGCCTCACTAGTCTTAAGGTGGGTGATGAGGTCTGCGACTGTGTGAAAGGAGGCCAGGTCGGGGAACAGGTAGGGGAGAGTGAGGCGGCCTAGCGTGGCAGAAGCGGGTGAGGAGTAGCGGGCAACGACAGCGGTGTACAGTTCCTTAGCAGTCTTGCACTGGCCGAAGTGCTCGCGCTCATCTAGCGGCAGGGAGTTGCGTATGGCGAAGCGAGCGTGCGCGTCACGTGTCTGCCACTGTGAGCGCTCAGTGGGGGGAGCAGTAGTAAGAGGGGCAGTAGCGTGGCCGAGAGCATGGTCGTACAGAGAAATATCCTCCTTGGCCGTGAGCTGTAGGAACAGGTGCAGGTCATCGAGCCAGGTTTCGAACTTCACTGGACGGCCCTCGGCGTCGAAAGCTAGAACGGGAGGGCTAGCCATAGCGATAGTAGCAGTAGCAGACAGAGTAGAGCCACTGTAGCTGTAAAGACGCACTAGCAGGAGTCGCAGGGGCGCACGGGCTGCGGTGGTAGGCCGGCAGTAGCGGTGTGCGGTGGCGGCTGCAGGTGCGGCCAGTCAGTAGTGGCGGGCCGGCAGCGAGGGCGTGCGGCGGCGGCTGCGGGTGCGCACGGGCGGCAGTGGCGGGCCTGCAGGCGAGGGTGTGGGGCGGCAGCTGCGGGTGCGCACGGGCGGCAGCGGCGGGCCGGTAGCGGGTGCGTGCGGCGGCGGCTGCGGGTGCGCACGGGCGGCAGCGGCGGGCCGGCAGCGGGTGCGTGCGGCGGCGGCTGCGGGTGCGCACGAGCGGCAGCGGCGGGCCGGCAGCAGGCTGCGAGCGGGCCGCGCAAGCAGGTAGCGGGCGGTTCGCGGGCGGCGTGCAGGCCGCGCGGGCGGTTCGCGGGCAGTTCGCGGGCGGTTTGCAGGCCGCGCGGGCGGTTCGCGGGCGGTTCGCGGGCGGCGCGCAGGCCGCGCGGGCGGTTCGCGGGCGGTTCGCGGGCGGCGCGCAGGCCGCGCAGGCAGTTCACGGGCGGTTCGCGGGCGGTTCGCTAGAGGGCCAACGGGGCCGGTAGGTGCGATCGCAATCGACGGGGCCAGCGGGGCCGGGAAAAAAAAAGGTAACGCTCGCGAGGGCGCTACGGGGGAGACGCTAAGAACGCGCTCCGGTAGGTAGGTAGGTAGGTAGGTATCGTACGGTGGGCCCTTAAGAACGGTCCTAGGGAAGGACCTGCTCTGAAACCATGTCAAGATTACGAGACTGGAATGATTGAACTAACAGAGAAATCAGTACAAATAGCAAACCCTAGAATTGTGTACCCCATATAGGCTAACCCACTGTAGCCTAACAAATGCAATATATATAATGTTTGACACGCTCGTCCTCTGTGCTTAGTTCGAGCAATGAGGCCGAGATTTAACCTGGAGCTATGGCTGCAGATATCGTAAATATTGAAAAGAAGAACCCATTGGGAAAAAGCATGCAGGCTGGGAATGACTCAACTAATAAGGCTTAACGATGTGGCGACCTCGTACAGCTCATGCTTGTTCTCGTGTAGCAGCCCACGGTCGCGGGCAGAGCCCGGGCAAACCTTTTTACGGTCTCCCGTTGGGAAAGCCACTGCACCGCATGTATCCCTTGCAGTTTTAGATAGGTTTTGCATGTAATCTCTTGCAGTTGTCTGAATCTCTAGTGCCACACACCGCTTCGCGATAACTGCTCCGCAACGCCATGGATGGCTTGATCGACGCTGTTAAACTCATCCACTTTGAGTGCAGCTTCTTTTGCAGCAAACTGCTCCCTGCATAAACACAAAGGAAAAACAAAAACAAAGAAAAGGTTAACGTTTTACATAAAACCTCTTACCGATGAGCAATGCAGTGGCACAAGGCAAGATAAAGATTTTTTGTGCAAATTCTAGCGAGAACGGCCCGCCGTCGCGCCGCCCTACCTGCCCGAGCCGCGCCGCCCCACCTGCAGCACCTACTATTGTTCCCTGTTCCTGCTGTTACAGCTGTTCTTCTCACTACAGCTGCTACTACTACTGCTCTTACTGCTGCTACTGCCACTATGGCCTCTCCCACAGTTCTCTCTTTCGATGCTGAGGGCCGTCCGCTCCAGTTTGAAGCTTGGCTATATGATCTGCACCTGTTCCTCCAGATCACCGCTAAGGACGATGTCTCGCTGTATGACCACGCGTCCGGAACCGCTCTAGCACCTGCTGACACTGCTGACAGTACAGCTCGCTCCCAGTGGCAGACTCGTGACGCCCACGCTCGCCTAGCCATTCGCAGCCACTTGCCGTTAGATGAGCGCGCACACTTCGGCCAGCACAAGACTGCTAAGGCCCTGTACGATGCTGTCGTCGCTCGCTACTCCTCACCTGCCTCCGCTACGATAGGCCGTCTCTCTCTGCCCTATCTTTTCCCCGATCTCGCCGCCTTTCCCACAGTCGCTGACCTCATTACCCACCTCAGCACCAGTGACACTCGCTTCCGTGCCGCCCTTCCTGCCGAGTTCCTCGCCAAGACCCCCCCCCCCCACCGATGTACCTCGTTCTCTACCACCTAGTCACCCGTCTCCCTGACTCTCTTCGCGCAGTCAGGGACCACTTTCTCGCCCTCTGCCCTACCGAGCTCACCATTGACCTGCTCGAGAAGCATCTGCTTGCAGCTGAGGCTAGTATAGTTGCTGTAGGTGCCTCTTGTGGCGACCCCCGCACACCCTTCTTTGACGGGTGTTCCGCTTCCCCCCTTCCCCCCTCTGTCGCCTCTGCTGCCGCTATCGATTTCCTCGGTGCTGAGGAAGTCGGAGCTGCGTCTGCTCCTAGCTGGAGGCGCAAGAGCGGCAAGGGCAAGGGGGGCAAGGGTGGTGGCGGTACCAGCGGGGGAGGCGGAGGTGGCGGTGGGGGTGGAGGCGGTGGGAGCGGTGCGGGTGGTAGCGGTGGTGGGGGTGGTGGCGGGGCTGGGGGGGTCGGTGGCAGCGGCGGGGGTGGTGGCGGCAGTGGTGGTGGAGGAGGCCGGGATGGAGGTGGTGGTGGTGGCGGCAGTGGGCGTGGTGGCGGTGGCTCGGGTGGTGGTCGGGGTGGCGCAGCGCAGCGTGGAGGCTCGGGTGGTGCCCAGCGCCAGCAGCAGCGTCCTAGAGAGACCCCGTCGTCCCAGCAGCTTCGTGAGTGGTACTCTCAGCATGGGGGGTCTGGGGGTGGAGGCACCTGCACGTATGTCATCCGCACCGGTGACCGCGCTGGTCAGACGTGTGGGCGATTCCACACGTCGCACCGCTGCTTCTCGCGTCTCGACGACGCCTGGCGTGCACAGTTCCTTGAGGCCTCTGAGCTGCCCCGCTGGGCTGATCTGCTTAAAAAGAGCATTGATGTCTTTGCACTTGACTTTGATGCTATCCTTCGAGCCATATATGTATTAATTATTGGTGTTGAGGGTGACTGTTACTTGTGTGTGCCACCAGACCCAGGCATTGCGACCAGTGAGGCTGCCGCTCTAGGTGCTAGTGCGTTTGCTGCCCCAGGTCCTGGTGAGACTGCTGCTCTAGGTGCAGGTGTGTCTGCTGCCTCAGGTGCTTGTGAGTCTGCGCCTTCAGGTACGACGTCTACTACGGCACTGCACACCTTCACACTGGACTCAAGTGCTTCCCGCTGTTTCTTTCGCGACCGCACTGCCCTCGAGCAGCTTCCTAGACCGGTTGCTGTCTCCCTGGCTGACCCCTCCGGGGGTCCGGTCCTTGCGACCTCCACCACTGCCCTCCCTTGTCCTGCTGTCCCGTCTGGCACACTGTCGGGCCTTTACCTCCCCTCGTTCTCTACGAACTTGGTGGGGGGCTCCGCGCTCCAGGACGCGGGTGTTCACCAGTTCACCCCTGCCTACGAGCGTGTGACGCACTGCACGTGTGCCCAGACGGGTCGTCACCTGGCTACCTTCACTCGGCAGCCGGGGTCGGACTTGTACACACTGACCACTGAGTCCCCTCAGGTCGCTGCGTCTGCGTCTGCGTCAGGTCAGCTGTCGGCCCCCTGCTTGTGTCGCTCCCTGTCACACCAGACTGTCCTCTGGCACCACCGCCTTGGTCACCCGTCAGTGCAGTGCCTTAGCGGCATGCACCGTCGCCTCCTTGTCTCTGGTCTTCCCAGGGTTCTCCCTCCCCTCCCGCCCTCGCCTGCTCCTCCCTGTCTTCCCTGTGTCGAGGGGCGGCAGCGCGCCGCTCCTCACTCCTCCGAGTTTACCCCGAAAGAGGCTCCTCTGCAGACACTCCACATGGACAGGGCGGGGAGCGCTACTTTCTGCTGGTTGTTGACGACTACACGCGTTACACCACGGTCTTCCCCTTGCGCACCAAGGGTGAGGTCCCTGATGTCTTGATCCCTTGGATCCGCGCTACCCGTCTCCAGCTGGAGAGTTGCTTTCGCTCGGACCTTCCAGTCCTGCGACTGCACTCTGACAGAGGTGGTGAGTTTTCCTCTGACCTCTTGAGAGCCTTCTGTCAGGGGGAGGGCATTGAGCAGACGTTCACGCTTCCGGCCTCTCCACAGCAGAATGGGGTTGCTGAGCGCCGCATTGGCCTGGTCATGGAGGTCGCTAAACCTCCTTGGTCCATGCGGCTGCCCCCCATTTTCTGTGGCCGTTTGCGGTCCGGTACGCCGCGCATCAGCTCAACCTCTGGCCCCGTGTCTCCGACCCGGACACCTGTGTTCCGAGTCTGGGGATCTCGTGCCTTTGTCCGCGATGCGTCCGCGGACAAGCTCTCCTCCGGTACCCTCTCACCCTTGTGTCTTCCTTGGCTTTGTCCCTGACGCGTCTGGCTGGCAGTTTTACCACCCTGCCTCGCGCCGTGTCTTCCCCTCTCAGGACGTCACGTTTGACGAGTCGGTCCCCTTCTACCGCCTCTTCCCCTACCGCACTGCCCCGCTCCCTCCTCCACCGCTCTTCCTCACGCCAGGTGCTGCTTCGATAGACCCCCTGCCTCCCCAGGGTCCTGCTCCCTCAGGTGTTTCCCAGGTAGACCCGGTCGAGCCTGTCGAGGTAGCTGTCGACTCTGGTCCTGCGCGAGGTACTGAGCCTGAGCGTGCCGAGCCTGGTGGTGCTGGGTCTGGTGGTACCGAGACTGGGGGTGCTGAGCCTGGGGGTGCGGAGCCTGGGGGTGCTGAGCCTGGGGGTGCGGAGTCTGGGGGTGCTGAGTCTGGAGGTGCTGAGCCTGGGGGTGCTAACACTGGGGGTGCGGAGCCTGGAGGTACTGAGCCTGGAGGGACTGTGACTGGGGGTGTTGTGCCTGGGGGTACTGAGCCTGGGGGTGCTGCGTCTGACCGTGCTGCGCCTGGAGGCGCTCTCTCTTCCTTGGAGCTGCGTGAGTGGTACTCTCGGTACTGCCGCCGCCGCAGTGCTGCTGGTGTGGCTGCCGACCCTTGGGTTGGCGCTGGTGGTGCTGGAGCTGCTGAGCCTAGAGGTGCTGCTGGAGCTACTGGAGGAGCGAGTGCTGCTGGAGCGGGAGCTCCTGGAGGTGCTCCTGGTGCTATCGCTAGTGGTCCTGCAGGGGCTGGAGCTGGAGGTGCAGGTGCTGACAGTGCTGCTGGAGATGGTGCTCCTTGGGATACTAGAGTTGGCGCTGCTGGAGCTGGTAGTGCTGCAGGAGTTGGAGCTGACGCTGGGGGTGCTGGTGCTGTCTCTGCTGGTTCTGGAGGCGCTGCGCGGCCGCGGCCGTACTTCGTACCACTCCTTCAGCAGGTTCTTGGTCTCCCGCCTCCTCCTGGTCTTGCTCCTCCCTTGGAGTGTCCACCGCCTGTCCCGTCACAGCTGCCGTTACAGCCCGCCTCCCCACTGCCTGCTCCTTCTCCTTACACTGGTCCGACAGGAGGTCTTGCTGAGCGTCGTGAGCCTGCGTCTCGTCCTGCGTCGCCTGTTCGCACTGCTCGCAATGGTCGTCGTATCTCGCGTTCGCGTCCCCCTCCAGTCCCTGGCACGCACCAGATGGCACTTCGTCCGTCCACTGCTCCACGGCGTGTCCCTCTCCCGTCCCCTCCTGCGTCTTCTCTGCCTGACGTTCCAGACCCTGAGTCTGACCGTGTTCGTGCTGCTCACCCTACTGTCACGCGTCTCCTGGCCACTGTTGTCACTGACCCTTCCTTTGAGTCCGCTGCTGCGTCTGCCCTAGTTGCTGAGCTTGTCGACTTTGCTGCTCACTGTCGTCTAGACTACGCCGCGAATCTTGTTGCTGAGTCTGAGTCTGTCTGTCCTCCGTCCGTCGGGGGTGAGTGTGCTCTTGGCACGGACGTCCTTGAGGACAGGCAGGAGGAGTTTGAGTGCTTTGCCGCTGCTGTACCTCATCTCGTGTCCATGCTGATTGCACCTGAGGGAGACCCGGATGCACCAGATATCCCGACCACGAGCTCTTACGCTGAGGCGATCGCGGGTGAGTACTCGCCATGGACGCAGAGATGGCTTCCTGGAAGTCCACAGGCACCTACGTCGACGAGGTTCCCCCTCCTGGGGCGAACATCGTCAGTGGCATGTGGATTTTCAGGGTGAAGCGGCCGCCAGGTTCTCCACCTGTCTTCAAGGCTCGTTACATTGCTCGAGGCTTCAGTCAGCGAGAGGGAGTAGACTTCTTCCAGACCTTCTCCCCCACCCCGAAGATGACCACTCTTCGGGTGCTGCTGCACGTTGCCGCTCACCGTGACTACGAGCTTCACTCTCTTGACTTCAGCACAGCTTTCTTGCAGGGCAGCCTGCATGAGGAGATCTGGCTGCGCCGCCCCCCGGGCTTCACTGGGTCGTTCCCTCCTGATACCCAGTGGAGCCTCCGGCGGCCGGTCTACAGTCTCCGCCAGGCGCCACGTAAGTGGCACGACACACTGAGGACTGCACTTGCGGCTCTTGGGTTCGTGCCTTCTACTGCTGACCCGTCGCTGTTTCTGCGCACCGACACTTTGCTGCCGCCGTTCTACATCCTCGTGTACGTCGACGACTTGGTTTTTGCCACTGCTGACACTGAGGCTCTCGCCCACGTGAAGTCAGAGCTGCAGAAGAGACACACGTGCACAGACTTGGGTGAGCTGCGCAGCTACCTTGGCTTGCAGATCACCCGGGACAGAGCACGCCGCACCATCACCCTGACTCAGTCACACATGGTGCAGCAGGTCCTTCAGCGCTTCGGCTTCACCTGGTCCTCAGCACAGGCCACTCCTCTGGCTACAGGTCACACGCTCTCAGCTCCACCTTCGGACGAGTCCGTAGAGCCGAGTGGTCCTTACCCAGAGCTAGTTGGCTGCCTCATGTACCTGATGACTTGCACTCGACCTGACCTCGCGTACCCTCTTGGTCTTCTGGCTCGCTACGTGGCTCCTGGTCGGCACCGACCTGAGCACATGGCTGCTGCTAAGAGGGTACTGCGCTACTTGTGCAACACATCTGGCATGGGGCTAGTGCTGGGAGGGACCAGCCCAATTGCTTTCACTGGGCACTCAGACGCTTCTTGGGTTAACGACCAGGCTACACAGCGGTCGTCACAGGGTTACACCTTCAGCCTTGGCTCCGGTTCAGTTTCGTGGCGTTCTACACGCTCGTCTTCAGTTCTCAGCTCCAGTTGTGAGGCTGAGATCTACGCCACAGCCGTGGCTGCACAGGAGTTACGCTGGCTTACCTACCTGCTGACTGACTTGGGAGAGCAGCCTCGTTCTCCTCCAGTGCTATACATTGACAACAAGGCCGCCATTGCCTTGTGTCAGGAGCACAGACTGGAGCACAGAACGAAGCATATCGCTCTGCGTTACTTCCTGGCTCGAGAGTTGCAGCAGCGTGGTCAGCTTCGTCTGCGGCACGTGGCCACTCGGGCCAACACTGCTGATATATTTACCAAGGCACTTCCGTCTGGTGATCATCAGCGCTTTTGTACTTTGTTGGGCCTCGTGCCTACGTTTCCTCACTTGCTGTAGGCCTTGCTTGTACTGTGATCTATATATATATACCTGCATGCTTGCTCTTGCTAGGTAGAGATAATTGTAATGTTTGTGTTGCATATATGCCTCTGCATGTGAACTGGCCTAGTGGCCCTTTGCTTGTGCTCAGAGTGTGTGGTGACTTTGTGATCCACCCTGAGCTTGCTTTGCCTTTCTTGACTGGTCTTGTGACCACTTGTTCTCCCCCACTTTGCCTTTCCTGACTGGTCTTGTGTCAAATGTTATATCTGCAGTTTTTTTAGGCTGCAGTGGGGTAGTTACTATGGGGTACAGTAAGTTTAGGGTTTCCTACTTGTACCCAACCCCTTTGCTAGTGGAACCACCCTTGTTGATTCTGACATCTAGGTGCGTCAGCATCACTTCTGTTAGGTCGCCGGCGTCTCATTTTTCCACAGTGAGAAGCGACGAAAACTCACAGACAACTGTGTCCACTTTCACATATGTGACGCACAATATAAGATGCTTGCCACACATGCAATCCATACTTTTGTTGAGCTGTATTCTGATGAAAGGGCTGGAGACGGTGTGCTTCATTGTTCCTGATGCATATTTTTCGTCGCGGCCTCCAGCATCTCGCCGAACCCGTACCCACACATTCAAAACAGAAGGTTAGAACCTAGTTCAACATATAATTGGAAATATTTAAAATAAGGGGAAACAAACACTCACTCTGAAGAGTAGCTACCCGTTTGATCCACCAGAAGATTTTGGAGCTCAATGTTTGCCATGAACTTGATGAACCCGACCTGCGAGGTGATCGGTGCTTCTGATTGGCATGTGAAAACCGCCGTCTTCAAGGCGGTGATGAGGTGCAGCGTGCCCCTATCGAGCCCCTCGAACTTACTGGGTAGTGACTGCCGAAGTTATTGGATTTCTCTAAACTTCATCGTGGCGGTCGTGTGAATGTGTTCTGTCGAGTGCTGGTGAGTCCTGATGATAGCCTTCTGGCCCATGCTCCATGTACAAACTGCAATTGAAAAGAGGCATCCGGTTGTCAGCACGCAACAGAACAAGCCATGGAAACAAGCCCTTCCAAAAGCTTTGAAACCTCCGATGCACACGAGCGAATGCAAGCTCTGGGATCTTGCAAAGATCCTCTGAGGGATGCAAGTCGTCGTCTTCTTCCTCATCGTCGATGGCGTCTTCAACGAAGACGGTCGGAGTTGCATCCCTAGTGAAGCTCAGCTTTTTTTTTTTGGGGGGGGGGGGGGGGGGGGGGGGGGGGGGGGGGGGGGGGGGGGGGGGTTGAGCATAACAAACCAGCCTGATAAGGGTGATCTTCCCTAATATCCTAGGGCCTGGTCACAACCTAGCAAGAGAACACTTGTGGATATAAATATATGTATACACGGCAAGTACAAGGCAGAGCGAAGAGACAAGCAAGTGAGGCAGAGTAGACAAAGGCCTAGAGCAGTACAGAAGTGCTAATGATTGCCAGACCAAAAGGGCTTGGTGAAGATGCCTTTGAGACTACGCTGCTGGAGCTCTCGTGCGAGAAAGTAACGAAGAGCAATGTGCTTCGTTCTGTGCTCCAGTCTCTGCTCCCGACACAAGGCAACCATGGCCTTGTTGTCGACGTACATGATCAAAGGAGAACGATGCCGTTCACCCAAGTCAGTCAGCAAGTTCCACTTCATGCTCTTCTTTTTGGCGGACATCCTCGCCATCCTCACCGACCTGAACATGAATTTTCAAAAACACCAGGTGAGTCTTACGATTGCCACACCCAAATGCGCTTTTATATGTATTTCTTTTTTTTTAACGTTATTGTGTGTATTTTTCTCTGTGCACGAGAGAAGTGTCTCTCGCTCGCAGGATTGAGCTGCGATACGTGGAGTGCAAGGACAGGTTTGGAAACGATCTGTCACCCTTGATGTTCGACTTCTTGAAGAAGCACGACAATACAGCATTCCGCGAAGTCACTGTCAAAGGTGTTGACAAGGACGGCAACCCTGTTGTGCACACGTTCATGCTTCATGAGAGGCCACTCAACTGTCATCAACTTCTACGCATGCAAGAAGCTGTGTCAGTATTTCGTGCGAGAGATAGTGGGTTGGCTGGAGTACTGACTCGAGGACTTGGCGGACCTGGGTGGCACGAAGCTGTTTCGCCTTGCAGCGTACCTAGATGAACACAGTCAGCGTCTGAAAAGGAGCCGTGAGTGGTTGGGGCTACTCAACAAATTGTTCCGCTACCGTGTCCTGGTACATGCACTTGTTTTTTTCTTATCAGCATGTATGGTTTACCCCATGAACGCACTGCTACTACCACGTACACACGTTGGCATACATGTTTTTAACCTACTGCCCTTGTTTCTATTCTTCAACATGTATTTATAGATTATAACCCACCAATACACTTTCCCCACGTACCCACGTTCCCCCCAAGTCGCTCGTGAGTGAACTTCAAGTCGTGCGAGAGGAAGCTTCCTCCATTCCTACACATGATGGACCTCACGAGAACCTGGATTTCTTTAAGTCACTCACCCTCATGCTCCGCACCACTGACAACACTGGAGAGAAGCTGTGGTAATGCTTTCTCTCAGCACCGTGATGTGCGAGCATGCATTCAGCTGCAAAAACTGAATCAAGATATGGAGCACGATGTGTCTCGGCGATGCACGACTGTGCGACCTTATAACAGCTGCTCTTCTTCCAACCAAAGATGTGAACTGACAGCAAGTGGTAACCCTGTTCCAAACTATCAAGAAGCGACGCCCAGCATCAAAGTTCCCCTGTTAGCATTTGCGACATATCTAGCTAGTGAAATGGTGTAGAATTTTATCTCTTGATTAATGTGTGATTGACGTATGCATAGTCAAGAAAGGTAAATTAGTCATTTTCATAAGAGATTTTTTCCCCTTACAAAAAGTCCAATCCAAGTAAACCACCCTTATGAGAAAAAAATGATTCAAATTTTATCCTGAGGCCTGGTAGTGACCAATGTAGTGCTTTTGTTATTATAACTATATGTGAACTGCGTTGTGACTCTTGCTTGCTTGTGCTCGAATTGTGTGGTGATCATGAGATCCACCCCAAGCTTGCTTTGTTGCTTCTTTTGATTGGTCTTGTGTCCGTTTGTTGTCCTCCACTTAGCCTATGGGGGTGTGTCAAATTACCAACAGTCTCTAGGCTATATTGGGGCATACACTATGGGGTACACAACATAAGGGTTTCATTTCATATTTGCATCTCGCTTCTGCCTTGTTCGATCATTCTGCTGCTGTACAGTTCTTGACATCGCTGACACCATCGCACTAGCTTAGCTCTCAAGGCCGCTTTGATGTTCATTTGTTCTCGCTATAAATTTTCGCTCATGCCTTCGCTCTCATTGTATTTGTTTGACTATTTAGTGGAATCCTATCTAGCTTCATCAAGTGCACTATTAACAGATTGAAAATGTAGCGAGGGCATGAAGTAACCCGTCGTGCATCTGTCAGGCCGCAATGTGCAATGCCAGCGAATGTCGCTGCGTCAATGCGGACGATTAATCCCCCCAGCTTCATTTCCCTCCATAAATTTATCCGTGTAGTGTTGTTCAAGTCCTAACGGCTCTTTTTGCACCTCTTCTGTTCGTGCTGCATTCACATTGCAACCTCACCTGGTCGGGAAATGTAGGTCCTCAGTTCAAACTCTCCAGCATTCTCGCGCCTCGTTGCTCTCGGGCGTTAGTCCCTTGTAACCGAACGTTCCCTTTGCAGCTTTAATACGACAGGAATCGGACAGCGTAGACTAGCCTGGATGTCCTTGTTTCTAGGAAAGAAGGCTTTGCATGAAGGCATATTCTACTTGCATCAGCTTCCAAGGCAGTATTGTGACAAACTCTTAACAGAGGTATAGGCTGCGACGTACGAGTCAGCGAAGAGGTTCTCAAGATGCCGCATTGTATATATGCATTCGCGACGAAAACGTAACTCACTTTACCCGCAACTTCCTCGAGTATTGCCTGTTCCTTCGTGCACGGTGCTCAAGTTTCGATTAAAATCTGCAGCGAACCTAGTCCAAGGCGACTTGTGAAAAGTAGGGAAACCATAATCGACGACAACTTCCTCGGGGTATAGGCGTTCGAGGTCAGATGTGGAATCGCTGTTGATGATCCAATGCGACTTCTGACGCATCTCATCTGTAGGACACCCTAACCGACACGCACTTCCTTGAGTATTACCTACTTCTACCGCTCCTGCTCATGCTCCTCCTGCTGCCCCTGCTGCTGCTCCTGCTACTGCTGCTGCTGCCGCTCCTCCTCCCACCCTTCAGAGCTAACACTTTAGCGTCTGCTGCCGTGCGTCCTTCTGCTGCTGCTCCAATGACAGCTCCTGCTGCTGCTCCCGCTCGCGGTATCGACTACAGCAAATGGGACCACTTGCATTCCAGCAGCGATGAGGAGGAGGAGGAGCAGGAGAAGCGGAAGAAAAAAGGAAAAGGAGGAGGTAGAAGCAATGGTGGCGGGAACGGCAAGGCCCAGATTCTTGCTGCTGCCAAGGCCAGCGCGTTCGTTCCTCGGCTTGTTGGAACGCCATGGGGTGGGCTGACGCTTGAAATGGTTCAAGGGCCCAAGCCACGATCCCAAGAGGAGCCGCGGAGAGTGGGGGATGTGGAAAAGCGGAAAGGAGAGGCGCCAGAGAGGCCAGGAGCTGAGGACGATTCGGAGAAGCTTCAGCTGGTGTGTCGGAACGACATGGTTCATTACCTGGATGTGAGAGACGCGTGGGGCGTGGCAGTGTGCGAGTGCTGCTTCCACCGCGCTGTCACCCAGCGCACAGAGCACGCCCTCGTCATGACCACCCTCAAAGCCTTCCGCTCCCACCTGCAATCGCCACAGCCTGCGTCCATCCCGCTCGCTCTCAACCGCTGGACCCGGGGTACTTACGAATATTCGTTGAAAGTTCCCCTGCCGGAGGATGTGGCGCAGCTAAATGTGGCACCTGACGTGCACTTTGAAATGAAGAGCGAGATGGCCGCTTTGATCTGTGCGGAGGCGATGCTTCTTGAGTGGATGGCTGAGCCTCGTGTGGGCGTGCTCATGGATCTGAGGACGATCAGATCCCGCCTGCCTGCCATCATGGCTGCTACAGATTGCCCAGCTACTAAAGCTTCCCCTGCCGCTGCTCCTCCTGCTGCCCTGCAGGCTGCTGCTGCTTCCTCAGCTGCTTCTGCCTCTCGTGCTGCAGCAGCGTGGTCGTGCTGCTGGCGCTGCAGCAGCTGCTTTGCTGCCTACCGCCGTGCTGTGAGCTTCGCTGCCTTCCTCGTGCTCGTGGCGAGGAGCTCCCGCTTCGTCACGCTGTGCCGAGCCCATGCCGAGAACTCCAAGGCCTATCCAGCCATTGTGAGCGCGCTCGGGGCAGGCAGGCAGAAGGACGATGACACCTTCGCGTCCATGCTGGTTCAGATCCTCGGGTTGAAAGAAACGGGGGACCTGGAGGAAGGGTTTGGTCTTCTCATGCAGAACCTGCTTTCAGGTGGGCTGGAGAAGGCACATGCAGGGAGGAGTGGGGAAGCAGGTAGGGACATGGAGGAAGGATTTAGTAGCTTCATGCAGAATCCGCTGCCAGGCGGGGTGGAGAATGTACACGCAAAGGAAAGAGGTGGGAGAGGAGTTGTAGGAGGAGGGGGCGGAGGAGCAGGGCAGATGGAGAAGGATGAAAATGTGGGGGCAAGGATGGGAGGACAGGGAAGGGTGGACAGTGGAGGGAGCATCTCAAGGGGCGTGCGTGGGAGAGGTACGTGGATGGCATGGCTTCAATTCTGGAGGATGGAGGGGGGGAAGGGAGGGAGTTTCGGTGCAGCCACTGCAGTGAGGGGAGCAGCAGCAGCAGCAGTGACATTGTCACCAGCAGCAGCAGCAGCAGCAGCAGCGGTGGCAGCAGCAGCAGCGAGGGTGCGACGAAATTTCCCAAGGGCATTTATGTGAGTGGCGTGGGTGCGACGGACTTTGCTGTTTCAGTTGCGGCGGTGCTGTCGAGGCCGGAGTACTGCAAGGAGAGTGACTTTTACTTCC
Source organism: Closterium sp. Yama58-4 (assembly GCA_947470075.1). NCBI lineage: Eukaryota > Viridiplantae > Streptophyta > Zygnematophyceae > Desmidiales > Closteriaceae > Closterium > Closterium sp. Yama58-4. The sequence continues at coordinate 645,575 of CANIUD010000892.1, read as the reverse complement.
AGGACGGCAACACTGCCACCAAGACACACGTGGAGGACGCAGCCATTGAGACGGCCAGGGAGATGCTGAGCAGGAGGACATGCGGTGAAGGAGGGGCAGCAGGCAGAGGTGTGGGAAGAACAGCGTCAGCGTCATCCCCAGCAGTGGCAGCAGCATTTGCCAACACGCTTGTGAACACAAACCCTGTCGTTGCTCATTCCCGCTACTCAATGCTGCAAGGACAGCTCGCGGGGAAGGTCCGCCCCATCCGCCACCCGCTTCGGGACCTTCCAAGCCTGCTGATCAGGCTCGGTGCCATCCCCAAGCCACTGGACCAAGGTTCGTTCCCCTTGGAGTCGGAAGAGTGGCCTCGTGGAGATGAAGCTGCTGCGACGTTTCCTAATGACTCCAGTGCAAGATGCTTCCACCTGGGAATTGTGGAGGAAGCGAGTGGGACAGCAGGGGAGCAGGGCGGACAGGGGTCAAATGCAGGAGGCAAGATTGGGACCGCGAGTGGGAAAGGAAGAGACAAAGGAAAGGCGAAGCGGGAGGGGAGGAGCAGAGTGCGTGGTTAGGACAAGAGGAGTGAAGATGAGAGGCTGCTACAGCAGGTGCTCACGGAACTGCTGCCGCTCGTGCAGAGGAAATTCCCCATCGTGCGCTGCACGGCCGATGCGGAGTTCATAGTGGAGTTTGCCGGGCATGTGGTGAAGCCACCTGCATGCGCGCAGTGCAAACAGTGCCTTGTTGTCTACTGCCGTCGCATGCCCTTCCTCATGGTCGTCACCAACTACGCCTACCGACCTGCCACCACACCTTTCAACCGCTTTGTATCCATCTTCCCGCCGCTCTCTCCCGAGTTTGAGCGGCTCACTGTTAGTTTGGGTCTGCCGGGTTTCCCTGCCAGCGTGCCTGCCTTTCTAAGGTCGCCTGTGGTGCAGGCTCGGGCAGAGAAGTTTCCTGTGTACTTCCTGTTGACTGTGGCGCTGAACTGTCCTCTCCCATCCTGGGAATCACGAACCTCATGTTCCTACACAGGCTGCGCGACGGAGAGGAGGACGACGGGAGGTTGTGGGAGGAGGTGCAGATGTGGTGCCTGGCGATGCTGTTTGCGTGGACGGGCGGCATGAAGCTCGAGGCCGAGGCGCTCACTGACACCTGCAAGGGCAGCATGGGGCTGCCCAGCGCGGGTGGACCGGAGGAACGCTTTTTTGCAACTGAGAAGGGGCAAGAGTTGTTCAGAAGGGCTACCATACCCAGGTTCTGTGAAGACATGGAGGATGAGAATGAACCTTCTGAAGGTGCCCGTAGCAACAGCAGTCGCAGCGGCAGCTGCGGGAGCAACAACTCAAGTGACAGACGAGGCATAAAGAGCGGGAAGCAAGGGAGTGGGGGGGTTGATGGGTCGGGCGAGGAGGGGGAGGAACCGGCTTACCTCAAGGCATGGCCGGGGGGAGTCAATCTGGTGGCATGTCTGCGAGAGATGCTGCTGGGGGAGCCGTGCTATCGCCCTACCCCCCCTGCTGCCCCTCCCACCCCTGTTCGTGGGGAGCGTGTGTGCGGTGCTGTGGGGTGTGGAACGGTTGAGAGTGGCAGTGTGAAGTTGAGGAGCTGCAGTGGGTGTGGCAAGGTGGCGTATTGCAGCAGAGAGTGCCAAAAGGCGCACTGGCCCTCCCACAAGCTCACATGCCCTGGCAGAACCAGCGGCAGGGATGGTGGCAGCAGCAGCAGGAAGGTGAGTGGCAAGGCACGTGCAAGGTGAGTGGTACATTGAGTGTGCTTGCTGTGTGACTGTATACGTTTGTTGCCTTCTTGGTGTCTGAGCATGCCTCTAAACTAAATGCATTTCTTCCTCTGCTCCAACTCTTCCCCAATTGGTCACCTCCTTTCTTGGAATACGCAGGTTCATTGAGAATGACTGACTGCTTCTGCGTACCTAGAGCCTTCACTGCTCACACACTATATGTTCCTTTATGCCTGGGAGGAAGTACTGACAAACAATAACATGTGGCATCTGACAAATACTGTGTCAGGTGATCGGCCTTGTTCTTAAACCTGAGACGTGGCTTGCAAATTGTGGAAGGTTGATTGGGCTCTACTGTGAGACGTGCCGAAATGCATAAATGCGAAGACGAGAGTCGTGGACAACAAAACTCTCACAAAGATTGCTCTGTTGTGAATGCGCTAGGACTGTGACAGGTGCCTTACAATTCAATTGTTTAAACAGCAGACCTGATGAAGCAGTGAAACGTGAGCCGATTGTTTATACGGGTACCAAATGGAAAATAGAAAGTGTGCGTTAAAGTTTTGATGCAGCACCTTATTTCCCGGCCCGGATAAAAGACCCACCGATGGTAGGGTCTTGTCTTGGGGGTCCTACCCGTTTCCCCCCGGATATACCACCTGCCGGAATAGAGAACCCCCGAGTAGCTTATTTGGGGGTGGGTGCTCAATTTTACTACTGTGACGGAAGGGAGACAATAGCGTTGGTGGAGGTGTATTGACTTCCAAATTTATAACTACATGTAGTGTATCCATTCTAACACGGGCGAACCTGTTTGGCCAGTACTAATAACCAATTCAATGACCAGTGTCTCGATAGAAATTTATCCAATTCTACCCCTTGCTGTCGTTCGCGCAAAAGTTGATGGGGTATTCCTAGTCATCAAAAAACCTATTGTTGAATGTACGGTATATGATGCGAGGTACGGCATGATACCTTAAAAGAATTTTCTCGACAATCCTTACCGCGACCGTCAACATCGCGTACAGCAGCAGCCGTTGTTCGCCCGTACCCTCTAATGGGGCTTTGCTAACTTTGCGAGCACTGTTTCACTAAACCATGCACCGCTGGCCCAGCCGACTTGGCCTACGCTTCGTGACTAGCCCGACCTCAATGCGAGCCTAGCATTACCTAGCTCGCACGCACCGCGTTACCGTTTGCATGTTTCGCGTATAAGTATTCGCTCATGCCTTCGCTCATACTTTGTACTCGTTTGACACCCGTAACACTTGGTATTCAGAGCCACTTTCCTTTTCGAACCCGCGCATCTTCGCACCCAGGAAACCAACCTCTGATTTTTTCTCGAAGGGATTCACGCCCCTTAGCGCGTAGGAGTCACTGTCCTCGTGTTTTCTCGTAAACGCGTGCAGCCACAACTGCACCACGAACCAAGCTGAGCCGATGCTCTTCGAAATGGCCGAACGCACGGACGTGACGACGCTCACGTAGGAACGCCTCGACGAACTGTTGCAGAAGCTATGCGACAGCTCTGAAGAAATCGCGGCACTGACGACCGAACGAACGTCCCTACAAAACGTCGTCGCACTAGCACAACAAGCACAGTTACAACACAGGGCACGCACTGACAAAATGCACGACAGACACCGTAACATGGAATTGTGGGGCAACCCTCGAGCACGGCTAGTGATGACGTTGCCTGCAACGACGGTGACAACGACCACGGCGCGACACACCCCGAAGCGCCGAATGCGGCCAGAAGCCAACCTCGTGTCACGACTTCGGTGCTGATCGGGGAGTCAGCACTCCCGTCGCCGATGCCACTCAAGCCACAGCGTTCGCCTTGCCTTGATCCCAGTCAACAGGGTGTTCCTACCGTCCAGGCGTGGATATTCATGATTAACATCTTTTTCGATGCGAACTACAGCTCGGAGGCTAAGATTCGTTACGCCGCGTCCTTGCTGCGAGGACCCGCCATGGATTGGTGGCACGTCATCGTTATGAAACCGACTGGCTGTCAAACATTATACATGTTGTATTTGTGTAGGCTATAGTGGGTTAGCCTATAGGGGGGTCACAATTCTAGGGTTTCATATTTGTACCAAACTCACTGCTAGTTCATTCATTCCTGCTCAGTTATTCTGACATGGTATCAGAGCAGGTCCTTCGCTAGGACCTAATTCTCCTTCGGGCCCACCGCTACTTACTCTCTACTAGCGCCCTCGTGCGCCCTACTGTCGGAGAGCGCCTTAGCGCCTCCCCCCAGCGCCCTCGCGCGCTTCTTTTTTTCGGCCCCGCTGGCCCCGTCGACCCCGCGCGCGCCCCGCTTAAGGCCCCACTGGCCCCGTCGACAGCGCGCGCGCCCCGCTTAGAGGCCCCGCTGGCCCCGTCGATCCCGCGCGCGCCCCGCCTAGAGGCCCCGCCGGCCCCGTCGACCCCGTGCGCACCCCGTCTAGAGCCCCCGCCGGCCCCGTCGATCCCGCTCGCGCCCCGCCTAGCGGACCCGCCGGCCCGTCGACCCCGCTCGTGCCCCGCCTAGAGGCCCCGCCGGCCCCGTCGACCCCGCTCGCGCCCCGCCTAGACGCCCCGCCGGCCCCGTCGGCCCCGCTCGCGACCCGCCTAGAGGCCCCGCGACCCCGTCGACCCCGTGCGCACCCCGCCTAGAGGCCCCGCCGGCCCCGTCGACCCCGCGCACGCCCCGCCGGCCCCGCTGTCCCCACGCGCGGCCCGCATAGAGGCCCCGCCGGCCCCGTCGACCCCGCGCACCGCCTCTTAGCGGCCCCGCTGCTACTGCTGCTACTACTGCTACCGCTACTGCTGCTACTGCTACTGCTGCTGCTACTATGGCTAGTCCTCCTGTACTCGCTTTCGATGCTGAGGGCCGCCCAGTGAAGTTCGACACCTGGCTAGATGACCTACACCTCTTCCTACAGCTCACTGCCAAGGAGGACATCTCACTGTACGATCACGCCCTAGGCCATGCTACTGCCCCTGATACTTCTGCTGACAGCACTGCCCGCTCACAGTGGCAGACTCGTGACGCCCACGCTCGCTTTGCTATTCGCAACTCCCTGCCGATAGATGAGCGCGAGCACTTTGGCCAGCACAAGACTGCTAAGGAACTGTACACTGCTGTCGTTGCTCGCTACTCCTCACCTGCTTCTGCCGCACTAGGCCGCCTCTCCCTCCCCTACCTGTTCCCCGACCTGGCCTCCTTTCACACAGTTGCTGACCTCATCACCCACCTCAAGACTAGTGAGGCTCGCTTCCGCGCTGCCATGCCCGATGAGTTCCTTGCTACGAACCCCCCCCCCCGCTCTGGCTCACTCTCTACCACATCGTCACTCGCCTCCCTGACTCTCTGCGCGCAGTCAGGGATCACTTCCTAGCTCGCTGCCCCACTGAGCTCACCATTGCCCTCCTCGAGAAGGAACTACTTGCAGCTGAGGCGAGCATCGTCGCTGTAGGTGCCTCTCGTGGCGACCCCCGCACCCCTTTCTTTGAGGGGTGTTCCCCTTCCCCCCTTCTTCCCTCTGTAGCCTCTGCTAATGCTGTCGACCTCCTTGGTGCTGAGAAGGTCGGGACGGCGACCGCTCCGAGCGGGCGCCGCAGGAACAGAGGGGGCAAGGGTGGAGGTGGCGGCGGGGGAGGCGGGGGTGGAGGCGGTGGGAGTGGAGGTGGGGCTGGAGAGGCTAGTGGCGGTAGTGGGGGTGGTGACGGCAGCGGCGGGGGCGGTGGCAGGGGCGGGGGCGGCAGCGGGGGCGGAGGTGGTCGTGGCAGCGGCAGGGGAGGGGGTGGTCGAGGAGGTGGCGGCGGCGGTGGTGGTCGTGGAGGCGCTGGCGGTGGTCTGAGCCAGCAGCACACTCCGTCGCTCCAGGAGGCCCGTGAGTGGTATTCGCAGCGCCGGGGGGCGGGTGGCTTTAGCTGCACGTATGTCATCCGCACTGGTGACCGCACTGGTCAGACGTGTGGGAGGCCGCACCCCACGCAGCGCTGTTTCTCGCGCCTTGACGACGCTTGGCGCGCCCAGTTCCCTGATGCCACTGAGCTGCCCCGCTGGGCTGATCTGGAGAAGAAGGGAGTTGATATCTGGGCTCTAGACTTTGATGCTATTCTCACTGCCATGTATGCGATGTTTACTAGTGGAGAGGGTGCTCAGTACCTGCGTGTTCCGCCCGACCCGGGCATTCTGACCAGTGAGGCTGCCGCTCTAGGTGCTAGTGAGACTGCCACTCCAGGTACTCGCATGTCCTCACGTGATGGTGAGGCTGCCGCTCTAGGTGCTAGTGAGTCTGTCCCCCCTGGTACTGAGTCGACTGAGGCACTGCACACCTTCACCCTGGACTCAGGTGCTTCTCACTGTTTCTTTCTCCCTCGCTGACCCCTCTGGGGGTCCGGTCATTGCGACCTCCTCCACTGTTCTTCCCTGTCCTGCGGTCCCGTCGGGCACACTGTCAGGCCTCCACCTCCCCTCGTTCTCTACGAACTTGGTGGCGGGTTGTGCGCTCCAGGACGCGGGTGTTCACCAGTTCACCCCTGCCTACGAGCGCGTGACACACTGCACGTGTGCTCGGACGGGCCGTCACCTGGCTACCTTCACTCGGCAGCCGGGGTCGGACCTGTACACACTGACCACTGAGTCCCCTCAGGTAGCTGCGTCTGCGTCGGCGTCTGCGTCAGGTCAGCTGTCGGCCCCCTGCTCGTGTCGCTCTCTGGCGCACGAGACCGTCCTCTGGCACCACCGACTTGGTCACCCGTCTGTGCAGCGCCTTCGTGCCATGCACAAACGGTACCTTGTCTCTGGTCTTCCCAGGGTTCTCCCTCCCCTCCCACCCTCGCCTGCTCCTCCATGTCTTCCCTGTGTCGAGGGGCGGCAGCGCGCCGCTCCTCACTCCTCCTCCTTTCCCCCGACGACTGCTCCCTTGCAGACGCTCCACCTGGACGTGTGGGGCCCAGCCCGCGTCCGTGGACAGGATCAGGAGAGGTACTTCCTGATTGTTGTTGACGACTACTCGCGCTACACCACGGTCTTCCCCTTGCGCACCAAGGGTGAGGTCCCTGATGTCTTGATCCCTTGGATCCGCAGAGCTCGTCTCCAGCTCAGTGAGCGTTTCCGCTCGGACTTTCCTGTCCTACGTCTGCACTCTGACAGAGGTGGTGAGTTCTCCTCCGACCTCCTGGCAGCCTACTGTGCCGAGCACGGCATTGAGCAGTCGTTCACGCTTCCGGCCTCTCCACAGCAGAATGGGGTTGCTGAGTGCCGCATTGGCTTGGTCATGGAGATCGCTCGTACCTCCTTGGTCCATGCGGCTGCCCCCCACTTTCTGTGGCCGTTTGCTGTCCGATACGCTGCGCATCACCTCAACCTCTGGCCCCGTGTCTCCTTACCGGAGACTTCCCCGACACTGCGTTGGACGGGAGAGGTTGGCGATGCGTCGCGTTTTCGGGTCTGGGGATCCCGAGCTTTTGTTCGCGATACGTCCGCGGACAAGCTCTCCTCCCGCGCTGTTCCTTGTGTCTTCCTTGGCTTTGTCCCAGACGCGCCTGGTTGGCAGTTTTACCACGTCACCTCGCGCCGGGTTCTGCCTTCTCAGGACGTCACTTTTGACGAGTCCGTCCCCTACTACCGCCTCTTCCCCTACCGCACTGCCCCGCTCCCCCCCCCCCCGCCTCTCTTCCTCGCACCAGGTGCTGCTGTGGTAGACCCCCTCCCCCCTCAGGGTGCCGCTCCCTCAGGTGTGTCCCAGGTAGACCCGGTTGAGCCTGTCGAGGTAGCTGTCGACTCTCGTCCTGCTAGGGGTGCTGAGCCTGCGCGTGAGGAGCCTGGCGGTGCTGAGTCTGGGGGTGCGGAGCCTGGGGGTGCTGAGCCTGGAGGTGCTGAGCCTGGGGGTGCGGAGCCTGGGGGTGCTGAGTCTGGAGGTGCGGAGCCTAGGGGTGCTGAGCCTGGGGGTGCTGAGTCTGGGGGTGCTGAGCCTGGTGGTACTGAGCCTGGGAGTGCTACACCTGGAGGAGCCCTCTCCTCACAGCAGCTGCAGGAGAGGTACCTACAGTACTGCAGCCTCCGGAGAGGTGCTGCTGGAGCTGGTACCAGTGCTTCCCCTCCTACCCGGGAGCTCCCCTCCCTTCAGCGGATCCGAGAGTGGTACACGCGACGCTGCAGTCTTCGGAGTGGCGCTCCTGGTGTTGCGGACCCTGGTACTGCAGGTGCTGCTGGTGCTGAGGACCCGGACGGTGGAGCTGCTTCTGGTGCTGAGGACCCGGGCATTGGAGCTCCTGCTGGTATTGAGGACCCGGACGGTGGAGCTGCTGCTGGTGCTGAGGACCCGACCGGTGGAGCTGCTGCTGGTGCTGAGGACCCGGACGGTGGAGCTGCTGCTGGTGCTGAGGACCCGGCCGGTGGAGCTGCTGCTGGTGCTGAGGACCCGGGCGTTGGAGCTGCTGCTGGTGCTGAGGACCCTGGCGGTGGAGCTGCTGCTGGTGCTGAGGACCCGGGCGGTGGAGCTGCTGCTGGTACTGAGGACCCTGACGCTGGTGTCTCTACTGGTTCTGGAGACGCTGCGCGGCCGCGACCGTACTTCGTACCGCTCCTTCAGCAGGTTCTTGGTCAGACTCCTCCTCCTTGTCCTCCTTCCTCCTTAGAGTGTCCTCCGCCTGTCCAGTCGCAGTCACAATTACCGCCTGCCTCGCCTCTCCCTGGTCCCTCTCCTTACACTGGTCCCACAGGAGGTCTTACGGAGCGTCGTGAGCCTGAGTCTCGTCCTGCGTCACCTGTTCGTGCTGCTCGCACTGGTCGTCGTGTCCCACGTGAGCGTCCTCCCCCTGTCCCTGGCACTCACTACATGACTCTGCGTCCCTCCACTGCTCCTCAGCATGTCCCTCTGCCGTCTCCTCCTGCGTCCTCTCTTCCTACTCTTCCTGACCCGGAGTCTAACTCCCGTCGTGCTGCCAGTCCCACTGTCACGCGTCTCCTAGCTACTGTTATCACTGACCCTACCTTTGAGTCCTCTGCTGCGTCTGCTCTGTGTTGGGTGCAAATGCACATTGCACGACATCCTGCCGTCTGTTTGTACGAGTATGCGTGTGCGAATGCATTTGTGTGTGAATGGTGTGTTCGTGTGTTTGTTTGCTTTCGCATTTTTCGCTTGATGCATTTGCAGGTACTCGCGCAATGTGCGCTTTGGCACAACATTGTATGCGCTATGAACAGTGCAAGCAGGAAGGACGAGCTCGCAAAGGAACCCAAGATGGAAGCTTTGCAGTTCGGTTGAGTTGATTGCGCAGATTCAGTTCTATCCAACTCGGAATTGTATTGTTTTGTTTGGTTAACTATAGTGTAGCAGGGAAGGCACTATAGGGGTACAATTTAGGTGAAGGTTGGATGTTGTTTGTCTGTATCTGCATGCTACAAGGCCAGGGGAAACCAGCGGAACCAGCATTTGGCTGGTTGGGCAAAGACAAAACAGGTTCTGTTTTTAGAACCTGAACCTGGTTGTTGTTTTCCCAGGTTGGAAAAACAGAACCAGAGGTTGTTTACCAACCTACCACCTGCTATTTTGTCCAGCCAGGTTGGTTCTGTTGCTTGGAATTATTTGGGATCATCCCTGGTTGTTCCCAGGTTGATTCCCAAGGTCCTTGCTAGCTAGAACTATTTAATCCTTCTCTGTTTGTACCTGAATATAGTCAAATTGATTCAAGCGAATTCCTTCCTCGCTGGAATTTCGTTTCTGCGCTATTCGACGGCGGAATGCTACCCGAGTCAACGCTAGTATGCTAGCACTCCAACGCTAGGCAAACGCTGTCCGAGCCATAACTTAGTAATGGCAGAACTTTTCGCGAGGCAACTTGGCTCATTTTAAAGCTCTTGGAGCGAGCTTCGATATAGCGAATTCTCAGCTTAATCCGATCGACGGTCTGCACGGCACGCTGCGCGACGTTCAAGGTACTCTTGCTGTTTTGACTAAGTCCTTCTTGATCCCTCTCTCTACAAACTCGGACCCGAGGATAGGGGCTGGTCTTGTACCAGGCACCCAGGGACCCTTGGAGGTGACCCCGAGGAGAGGTTTTAAGTTTGATTAAGTCTTAATAGCTTGAGTTTATTAGGCCCTTACACCAACAAGCTGGTATCAGAGCTGCGTTATAGTGATCCTCGTTATAGGTAGCTATGGCGGGCAACACCTCGGCGGGAGCTGGTGAATCTTCAGCCCAAGATCGTAGCGGCAGCCAAGATTCTGGTCTTTCAGCGCCAAGGGGAGCGCGAACAAACCAGGGCTCGCTTGTCAAGGAGGTGCTGAAGAATTTCACCGTCGAGAAGTTCAATGGTGAGGGCTATGATGATTGGGCCTGGAAAATGCAATTATATTTCCGTCAGATCGGTTTGCTGAAACTAATGATTGGGGAGGAGCCTAGACCGAGTGACCCCACGCTGCAGGAAGATTGGGACGAGCGCTCCTCGGCTGGCTACTATTTGATGTCGCAGAGTTTGGAGCTGAACCAGCGTCACCACGTCATGCACCTGCTGCCGGAGGTTGAATGCGGTCCGAAGGCGTGGACCGTGTTGAAGGAGCTGCACGCCCCGACCTCCGTTGTCGCAACGTTGATGCTGGAGAGGGAGCTGTCCGCGTTGCGCCTGAGCGAGGGAGAGCCGGTGCAACCAGTCCTGGACAAGATGCGCGACCTCTACGCGAAGTTGGCGACCGCGGGAATCACCTACCCGGAGCAGACCAAGTGCTTGAAGATGCTCTCGCTGCTGCCAGAATCGTGGCTTCAATTTACGAGCGGATTGAGCCTGCCGCAGAACCAGAGCTTGTGGACGCTCGAGTGGGTGCGGACGAAGATTCTGGAGGAGGACTTCCGTCGCCGCCAACTGAGGGGTGGAGACGACGGCAGCAGCGGCTACGGGATGCAAGGGAGCCGACGTGGCAGAGGACGTGGCTTTGGTGGTGCTGGACGCGGTGCAAAGAAAGACGACGACTCCAACGACCAACAAGGAGGTACCGGTTGGGGTCGCGGTGCGAAATCTGGACGTGGGGGCAAGTCGGGTGCTGGTGGCAAAATGAAAGGGAGTTGCTGGTATTGTGAGAAGGAAGGGCACCCCTGGTTTTTGTGCTATAAGAAACCCGATGGATGGACCCCCCAGAATCGTCACCAGGATGGCGGCGCGCGGAGGAACCAGAAAAACGGCGCCAACATGGTCGCTGATTCGTCCGACAACAACCCGAAGGGCAACGGCGGTGCGGAGAAGAAGAAGGAGCGCACCGCGGGCCAATTCTTCCATGTGGGAGACAAGGGGGAGCAAGGAGACGCCTCTGCCAAAGTTGGAGCAGAGCTGCACCCCCTAGACTATTGGGTGTTGGACACAGGCGCTGCTTGGACGATGACGCCGCGCAAGGACCTGCTGGACGAAGTACGAGCTGCACCGATCAATGAAGTGTGCTCCGCCTCTGGACACATGTTGAAGGTGGCTGGTGCGGGACGAGCTGCGTTTAAGGGAGCGGATGGCAAGCCGGTGGTGCTGCACGACGTTCTCTTCGTCCCCGACCTGAAGGCCAACCTTATCTCCCTCCGTAAGCTTGGCAAGGCTGGGGTGAACACCAACACGGATGGGGCACGCACTTATAAGGGGAAGCTGGGCAATCGGGTGCTTTGGGATCTGCACGAGAGCAAGGACGTGTACAGATCTATGTGGCAGCTGCCGGCCCTGGCGTGGCATGGTGGGGGGCAGGCTGGAGAGGGGTCTGCATCCCAGGGGGAGTGCAATGCCGTTGGAGGGGTTGGTGTGAAAGTGTCGGCCAGATCTGGGGAGACAGATTGGGCAACGGCACACCGGCGCTTAGGGCATGTGGCAATGCCTTTGCTGAAGCAGCTGGAGAAGGACGGAGCCGTTAAGGGTCTGAAGCTGAACGGACAGCCACCCGATGACAACTGTGAAATCTGTTTGCTTTCAAAGTTCACCCGTTTCCCTTTCCATAGTGTGGCTGGCAGGAGCAAGAAGCCTTTGGAGCTGGTCCACATGGACTTGGTGGGGCCGCTGCCGGTGCAAGGGCACAAGGGGGAGCGGTATTTTCTTACAATTGTGGATGACTGGAGCAGGCTGATGTGGGCGTATCCGCTGAAGCAGAAGGACCACGCCGCCTCCACGATACGGGACGATTGGCTGCCATTCGTGGAGAAGCAGGCGGAGTGTGTAGTGAAGCGGATTAGGACAGACCGGGGTGGTGAGTTCCTTGGAGCTGAAATGACGGCCTGGCTCAAGAAGCAGGGCATCCAGAGAGAGCTGACCACGGCTTATACCCCACAGTCCAATGGTGTAGCAGAACGGGCAAACCGGACCATTCTGGAGACAGCTAGGGCGCTGCTCATAGAATCTGGGCTGAGCAATTCTATGTGGCCTCATGCTGTCCGGCACGCCACTGTCGCTAGGAACAGGGTGCTCACCAAGGTTGGGGATGACTCGTGGGTGCCGTTGGAGAGGTGGCTTGGGAGGAAGCCGCCGGTGGACATGCTGAGGGTGTTCGGTTGCATGGCAGTCGCCCACGTCCCCAAGACCTACCGCAGTAAGTTGGGGGCGAGTGCAATCTGGTGTGTGCATTTGGGGCTGGCTGCTGAGAGCAAGGGATGGCTGCTGTGGGAACCATCCAAGGGTGTGTTGTTTGACAGCAGGGATGTGAAATTCATTGAGGGCATGATGTATGGGAGCTGGGAGAAACAGCCGGAGGCAAGGGTGTCCCAGCAGATGGAGCAGATCACCATGCAGCTGGACCTGACTCCTAGTGTGTGGGAGGAGGGAGAGGAGGCAGCTGCTGGAAATGGTGATGGAGAGAAGGTACAGGAGGCATCTGCTGGTGGAGAAAATGGTGTGGAAACTAGCGGCAGCACTAGTGGAGCTGCTGGACCCGAGGGAGGAGAGAAGCAGCAGGGAAAAACTAAGAAGCCGAAGGGTGTCGTTATGAAGGGATGGGAGACACCCGTCTCCAGGCCAGGACGTACCCGTATGGCTACTAAGAAGCTGACTGCAGGAACTGATGCAGCAGAGCAGCAGCTAGGGACCGAAGAGGCATTGCTGATTCTACCTCATGGCTATGACCCGGATGAGGAGGATGAGCCTGCGTACTGTTTTCTTGCCCCTGCACCAGAGGAACCAGCTAGCATGGAGGAGGCATTAGCTGGACCAGATAGGGACAAGTGGCTGGCTTCTAGGGATGCTGAGTACCAGAGTCTGCTGGAGAATAGGACATGGGATCTGGTGGTGCTGCCTGATGGGAAGAAAGCGATACAATGCAAGTGGGTGCTGAGGATCAAGACCGATGACAAGGGGCAGGTCACAATCTACAAGAGTAGGCTGGTGGCGAAGGGGTTTATGCAGAAGGAGAAGCAGGACTTCAACGAGATCTTTGCTCCCACTGCCAAATCCCCTACCCTCCGTGTCTTGTTGGCAGATGCAGCTGTTAGTGGGAAATTCATCATTCAGATGGATATTTCAACGGCATTCCTGAATGGGATTTTAGAGGAGGATGTGTACATGACGCAGCCGCCTGGGTATGAGGATGGTACGGGCAGGGTGTGCAAGCTCAACAAGTCCATCTACGGCTTGAAGCAGGCGCCACGCTGCTGGTACCAGAAGTTGGCAGCTGTTTTAGAGGAGATGGGATTCAGGACCAGCAGCTGTGATGAGAGCCTCTTTCTCAAGGGCGAGGGGGAGAAGCTGGTGCTGTTTCTGGTCTATGTGGACGACATTCTTCTCTTCAGCAGCAGCATGAAGGAGATCCAGAAAGTGCAGCAGCAACTGATGGAGAACTTCAAGTGCAAGAACCTTGGGGAGGTAAAGTACTACCTCGGGATGCACGTGGAGAGGGATCCTGATCACAGGTGGTTGAAGCTGCACCAGGAGAAGTTCATCAAGGAGCTGGGGGAGAAGTATGGGATTGAGAATGAGCGCAAGGTTGCAACTCCCCTGCCAGCAGAATTCAAGCTTGTGAAGGCTGCAGAGGATGAAGGGGTTGAAGCTGAAGAGCAGCAGCAATTTCAGTCCTTGGTGGGCAGCCTCTTGTACGCAGCAGTTCACACGAGGCCCGACATCTCTTTCTCGGTTGGGCAGCTGGCTAGGGTGGTGCAGAATCCATCAGAGGAGCAGGTGGATGCAGCTGAGCGTGTGGTGAAGTACCTGAACTCTCACCCAAGCATTGGAGTTCAATACTCCGCATCTGCACAGGTGAAGCAGAAAGGGGTGGAGGTGCTGAAAGAGAAGGGGGAGAGGCTTGGAGAAGGCAAGCTATTTCTCACTTGCTTTACCGATGCTACGTGGGCTTCTGAGAAGGAGGATTCCTCATCTGTGGGAGGATACATCTGCGTAGTTGGGGGAGGACCTGTTAGTTGGAGGTCCAAGAAGCAGACGGAGACGGCACTCTCTTCCGTAGAATCAGAGTACATGGCGATGTTCCATGGGGTGAAGGAGGTGATTTGGCTGAGGAGGCTGTTAGAGGAGATTGGCCAGGAGCAGAAAGTTGCTACGCCGCTGTTTTGTGATAGCAAGGGGGCTCTTGGGATGGCCAGAAACGCTGTGCTTCATGGGCTGAACAAGCACATGCGTATCAAGTGGCACTGGCTGCGTAAGGAGGTGAAGAGGGGGACGGTGCATCCGATCTACATCAAGACTCACCAGCAGCCAGCAGACTTTCTCACCAAGAGGCTTGCAGATGAGCCTCATTGGCGTTGTGTGCGCATGAGTGGAATGAGCATGAACTAGCATGGAATGACGGGGATGCAGCCGGCAGGCTGAGGGGGAGTGTGTTGGGTGCAAATGCACATTGCACGACATCCTGCCGTCTGTTTGTACGAGTATGCGTGTGCGAATGCATTTGTGTGTGAATGGTGTGTTCGTGTGTTTGTTTGCTTTCGCATTTTTCGCTTGATGCATTTGCAGGTACTCGCGCAATGTGCGCTTTGGCACAACATTGTATGCGCTATGAACAGTGCAAGCAGGAAGGACGAGCTCGCAAAGGAACCCAAGATGGAAGCTTTGCAGTTCGGTTGAGTTGATTGCGCAGATTCAGTTCTATCCAACTCGAAATTGTACTGTTTTGTTTGGTTAACTATAGTGTAGCAGGGAAGGCACTATAGGGGTACAATTTAGGTGAAGGTTGGATGTTGTTTGTCTGTATCTGCATGCTACAAGGCCAGGGGAAACCAGCGGAACCAGCATTTGGCTGGTTGGGCAAAGACAAAACAGGTTCTGTTTTTAGAACCTGAACCTGGTTGTTGTTTTCCCAGGTTGGAAAAACAGAACCAGAGGTTGTTTACCAACCTACCACCTGCTATTTTGTCCAGCCAGGTTGGTTCTGTTGCTTGGAATTATTTGGGATCATCCCTGGTTGTTCCCAGGTTGATTCCCAAGGTCCTTGCTAGCTAGAACTATTTAATCCTTCTCTGTTTGTACCTGAATATAGTCAAATTGATTCAAGCGAATTCCTTCCTCGCTGGAATTTCGTTTCTGCGCTATTCGACGGCGGAATGCTACCCGAGTCAACGCTAGTATGCTAGCACTCCAACGCTAGGCAAACGCTGTCCGAGCCATAACTTAGTAATGGCATAACTTTTCGCGAGGCAACTTGGCTCATTTTAAAGCTCTTGGAGCGAGCTTCGATATAGCGAATTCTCAGCTTAATCCGATCGACGGTCTGCACGGCACGCTGCGCGACGTTCAAGGTACTCTTGCTGTTTTGACTAAGTCCTTCTTGATCCCTCTCTCTACAAACTCGGACCCGAGGATAGGGGCTGGTCTTGTACCAGGCACCCAGGGACCCTTGGAGGTGACCCCGAGGAGAGGTTTTAAGTTTGATTAAGTCCTAATAGTTTGAGTTTATTAGGCCCTTACACCAACACTCTGGTCGCTGAGTTGGTTGACTTTGCTGCTCGGTGTCGTCTAGACTACGCCGCTAGCCTTGTTGCTGAGTCTGGCCCTGTCTGTCCTCCGTCCGTCGGGGGTGAGTGTGCTCTTGGCACGGACGTCCTTGAGGACAGACAGGAGGAGTTCCAATGCTTTGCTGCTGCGCCTCATCTCGTGGCCATGCTACTTGCCCCTGAGGGAGACCCGGATGCACCAGACATCCCGACCCCGCGCTCTTACGCAGAGGCGATGGCGGGTCCCTACTCCTCTCAGTGGCAGAAAGCCATGGACGCAAAGATGGCTTCCTGGAAGTCCACAGGCACCTACGTCGACAAGGTTCCCCCACCTAGGGCGAACATCGTCAGTGGCATGTGGATTTTCAGGGTGAAGCGGCCGCCGGGTTCTCCTCCTGTCTTCAAGGCGCGCTACGTTGCTCGAGGCTTCAGTCAGCGAGAGGGAGTAGACTTCTTCCAGACCTTCTCCCCCACCCCGAAGATGACCACTCTTCGGGTGCTGCTGCACATAGCCGCTCAGCGCGACTACGAGCTTCACTCACTTGACTTCAGCACTGCTTTCTTGCAGGGCAGCCTGCACGAGGAGATCTGGCTGCGTCGCCCTCCTGGCTTCACTGGGTCGGTTCCCCCTAGTACCCAGTGGAGGCTCCAACGGCCGGTCTACGGTCTCCGCCAGGCGCCACGTGAGTGGCACGACACACTGAGGACGACACTTGCAGCTCTTGGGTTCGCTCCCTCTACTGCTGACACCTCGCTGCCGCCATTCTACATCCTCGTGTACGTCGACGACTTGGTCTTTGCCACTGCTGACACTGCGGCACTCGCCCACGTGAAGTCGGAGCTGCAGAAGAGACACACGTGCACAGACCTGGGTGAACTGACAAGCTATCTTGGCTTGCGGATCACCCGGGACAGAGCACGGCGCACCATCACCTTGACTCAGTCACACATGGTGCAGCAGATCCTTCAGCGCTTCCGCTTCACGTACTCCTCGCCTCAGTCCACTCCTCTGCCTACCGGTCACTCGCTCTCAGCTCCACCTTCGGATGAGTCTGTAGAGCCGAGTGGCCCGTATCCAGAGCTTGTGGGCTGCCTCATGTACCTGATGACCTGCACTCGACCTGACCTTGCATACCCTCTTAGCATCCTTGCACGCTATGTCGCTCCTGGCCGTCACAGGAAGGAGCACATGGATGCCGCTAAGAGGGTGTTGCGCTACTTGTGCAGTACATCGGGCATGGGGCTAGTGCTTGGAGGGCGAGACCGAGTTGTACTTACTGGACACTCAGACGCTTCTTGGGTGGACGACCAGGCTACTCAGCAGTCGTCTCAGGGTTACACCTTCAGTCTTGGCTCTGGCTCAGTTTCTTGGCGTTCTACACGCTCTTCTTCTGTTCTCAGCTCCAGTTGTGAGGCTGAGATCTACGCCACAGCCATGGCAGCCCAGGAGCTACGCTGGCTCACCTACCTGCTGACCGACTTGGGAGAGCGGCCTCGTTCTCCTCCAGTGCTGTACGTCGACAACAAGGCTGCCATTGCCTTGTGTGAGGAGCACAGACTGGAGCACAGAACGAAGCACATCGCCCTGCGGTACTTCCTTGCTCGAGAGCTGCAGCAGCGCGGTCAGCTTCGTCTACGTTACGTGGCCACTGAGGCCAACACTGCTGATGTGTTCACCAAGGCGCTTCAGCCTTGTGACCATCAGCGCTTCTGTACTCTTCTAGGCCTTGTGCCTGCTGGACCTCACTTGCTTACCTCTTGACTCTGTTTGTACTGTGATCTCTATATATATACCTGCATGTTTACACTTGCTAGGTTGTGATCACTGTATCCCTTGTTATATTATCAAACTGCATGTGAACTGGTCTTGTGACCGCTTGCTTGTGCTCGGAATTTGTGTGGTATCCTTGAGATCCACCCTGAGCTTGTTTTGCTTTGACTGATCTTGTGACCCCTTGCTCTCCCCCACTTCGCCTATGGGGGTGTGTCAAACATTATACATGTTGTATTTGTGTAGGCTATAGTGGGTTAGCCTATAGGGGGGTCACAATTCTAGGGTTTCATATTTGTACCAAACTCACTGCTAGTTCATTCATTCCTGCTCAGTTATTCTGACACTGGCTACTAGACTCTATCGACACGGGAAGGACAAACCAGTCCACGTATGATGCGGGGTGCGCAGGTTTGCGCACGAAATTCGAGCCAATTGTAGCCTCAATCGCGGCACGTCAGAAGCTCCGCACTTGGCGTCAGCTCGGTTCCGTCCAGGACTACACCAGCGGGTTTCTTGCGTTGTGCGAGTAGGTGGGATACATTCACGAGGGAGAGCAAATCGACCATTACATCAGCGACCTAAAGCACGAATTTGCTCAGGAAATCCAGCTGTGCAACGTCACCGAATTCGAGGAGAAGCTCGACTTCTTACGCCGACCGAGATCGGGTAGCAGTAGCAGCTGGGGACATTGGCCTCATGGGACAAACGAGCACGCCATGATACGCGCTGTTGCCGCGAATACCGCTGCCACAGCTTAAAGGGCGCTGCTTCGCGTGCAACAGGCCAGACACCGCAAAAGCGAATGCCCGGAAAACGCTGAGGGAATGGGGGAAGTTGAGCAGTAGAGATGGACCAAGGAGCAAAGAAACGCTGGGAGTCAATAGCAGAGGGGCCCTCTACTGACAGGTTATGCCGCTCGCCTGACCCAACTGACCCTCACCGAGTGATTGTGCCAGTTCACGCAATCGACCACACCCAGCCGAATAAGGAGGGTACGACGGTAGATAGACCCATACTAACTAGTGGGTATGATGCAAGATTGGTCGATGGCACGCCACTGGCGATACGGGAACGCGTGGACCGAGTTCGGATTCTCCGCGGGGGTAACTTCACGTTTAGCTAGGAAACACATGCAACAACCCTCGACAGAACCGGCATTTCACTCGGTCGTGATTGGCTGCGACGACACAATTCGCGAATCGACTAAGCGACGGGTGACTGCACAGTGCGAGTGCATGATAACAACATCATCTTACCTCGCTGGGGCTCATCTGAGTCTTTGTTGGTGCGTGTCAACGCAATCACGATGAAACGCGATGTAGCGGCAAGAGCAGACGTATATGTGGTTGACATTTGGAAAGATGAGGTAGCAGAAAAAGTGAGTGATTTACAGAAACTGCTTGCCGACGTACCGGATGACCTGGCAGCGTTACTGAAGCAGTGTTATGGGATTTTCCCGAACGACTTGCCAACGACGGGACTGCCACCTCAGCGACCGCACGACCATAAGATAGAATTAGAATCGAGGGCGCAGCCGACAATATAGTGACAGTTCTGGCTGACCCAACCCGAACTGGACGAACTCCGAAAGCAGCTAGACTACCTACTCAAGAAGGAGTTCATTCGCCCGAGTTCATTCACACTGAAAAAAGACGGGGGATTTCACATGTGTATAGATTACCACACACTGAACCGGGTTATGATCAAGTCTCGTTGCTCCATCCCGCGAGCCGACGAACTGATCGACCAACTGCGCACATCCCGGGTTTTCTTGAAAATCAACCTTGAAGGAGGCTACCACTAGATACGCGTCAATCCAACCAACTACCCGAAAACCGCCTTCCGAACTCGCTACGGATCTTTCGAATACACCGTCATGCCATTCGGACTGACCAACGGCTCCACCACCTTTCAAATGGCCATGAACGAAGCCTTTCGCCCTCTCTTAGATAAGTTCGGCATCGTATACTTAGACGACATACCGAGTTACAGCCCAAACAGTGTTAGTAGATCTGCACTGTGAGATCCCCGACTGATCCTAGGGGAGTTACAGGCGCGTTTGCCTGGTGGGTTATGGGCGCACGGACCCGCTACACAAACAAGCCCTTTTATCCCAGTGGTCTAGTGGCTGGGATTCTGACATGGTATCAGAGTGGTCTGGGGTTCAAATCCCGGTGTATGCACATGTAGGCCGTTGCCGCTGTGCTTAGTCCTTGGCCTCCCAGTCTAGGGGGTGTTAGTAAGTCTGCACTGTGAGATCCCGAATGATCCTAGGGGGGTTACAGGCGCGTTCACCTGGGGGGTTTATGGGCGCACGGACTCGTTACACTAACAATCCCTTTTATCCCAGTGATCTAGTGGCTGGGATTCTGACAGACAGAGCACAGCACCTACATGATATTGAAGCAGTCCTCAAGATACTGAGCGAGAACTGACAACTGACGAAAGCATCAAAGCGTGAGTTCTTACAGGACCAACTGAAATTTTTAGGGCACATTATTTCAGCCGACGGAGTGGAAATAGACCCGAAAAAAATCGTGACAATTCAAGCATGGCACGCGCCGACAAATTTAACCGAGATGCTGAGTTTTTTGGGGATTGTCAACTACATGCGCCGGTTCGTCCCTAACATGGCAAAAGTGACTCCTTTGCTCACGGACCTGCTGAGGAAGGGGGTTGAGTACACGTGGGGGGAGAAAGAGCAAGCTCCCTTCTCAGCTCTCAAGAAACTTTTGTGCTCGCCGCCTGTACTGCGTATCGCCGACCCACACCGCTCTTTCGCACACCGCAAGCGACATCGCCGTTGGAGCAGTACTATCATACCACTTTGGGAACAGCCTTCAACCAATCACGTACGAGTCCCGCAAGCTACACCCGCCCAAATCCGATCCACGACCGTGAGATGCTGGCAATCGTGCACACGCTCAAAGTGCGGCGGTGCTACCTCACCGGAGCCGACGTGACAGTATGGACAGACCACAGATTCATACAGTACTTTCGTACCCAACCGAATCTCAATTCGCGATAAGTTTGCTATTTGGATTATTCGGAGTCCAACTTTCACTACACTGTCTCTTACAAGAAAGGAACAACTACGCCAACTTCGCGCGCACTGTTTCACCAAACCAAGCACCGCTGGCCCGGCCGAGTTGGCCTACGCTTCAGGACTAGTCCGAACCTCGATGCCAGCCTTGCACTGGCTAGCTTGCACACTCCACGTTACCGTTTGTATCTTTCGCGAATAAGTATTCGCTCATTCCTTCGCTCGTACTTTGTTGTAATGAAATTCCCCTATCCTCCTGCGTAGTGCGTACATTGCTATTCTCGCCACACTGTGCAACGTTGCCTTTCGCGACACTCGCCTCGGCCATTTTCCCACCACCTTGCCTGTCGCAACACAACCTTACGGCTCGGCTGGTAACTCGCGCTCCTGGTCTCCGCTTCGACAATTTTCGACCTCAGTCCCTACCACAGTCACAGCCCCATCACACATCTCCAACAGTTTGTTATCGTTACCACTGTGGCCTTCACTATATAGTTATCGCTCATTCCTTCGCTCGATGTACTGTTTTGCTTCGATAGTGCAATTCTCGCTCGCTCGCTCAATTGCACTCGTAACGCTTGGTATCAGAGCCTACGATCTTCCCTCGGACCGCACCCACACCTTCGCTTCCCCACTATCTCATATTTTGGAGGGGGTAGACGTCTCTCAGCGAACAAGCACCGCCGCTCGAAGTGCTCTCTCGTAAGCACGCACGGCCACAACAGAGGCTCCCGCTGAGCTCGCCGAACACCCCCGCCATGGCCAAATTCAATGTCGCCACATTGATGCAGGAACAGCTTGACCGCTCCGTGAGCCAACTTGAAAATTCGGCGCTCGAAATCAAGACGCTCACGGCGGAACTCGATTCTGCCCGACGGCAATCACCGACGAATGCACCTGCACCAACACAGACGCTTGTAAATGCACCTGCACAAATGGGCAAACCAATCGTCAGCTCGACTGGCACACCGTCACAGCACGACAGCGTGACAGCGCCGCCAATCAATGCCCGACATGGCGAGAGCCAGGGCTGTTCCGACCGTGAATGTGCCTCGCGAGTGTCATCGCCACGTCACATTTGAGGCGCCTTCGGCCAACGAAAAACTCCAAGAGCTGATGCTGCTCAAACTGCAGCGCCTGCCGTAAATCGATTTTAGCCAGCGCAGAGGTCTGACGGTTCAATCGTGGGTCTTCATGATAAACGTCTTCTTTGATGCAAACTACGTCATTTCAGACGCAGTGAAGATCAAATACGTGGTTTCGCTGTTACGGGGCCCCGCCATGGACTCGTGGCGAGTTATTGTAACTTCGCCATGTGCCTACGAGCCACCATCGCAAGAGGAAGAGCCCACGGGCCCGGCCGTTACCTGGAGTTCGTTCTGCAAAATAGCCCAGTACACCACGTGGGATGTGTGGTGCGCGGGGCTTCGGTCGCGTTTCAACCATTTGTGGCTTCTATTTCGGCGCGTCAGAAACTGCGCACTTGGCGGCAGCTCGGGTCGGTTCAAGACTACACCAGCAGTTTTCTTGCTCTATGCGAGCAGGTCGGCTACATGCACGAAGTGGAGCGGGTGTACCATTACGTCGGTGGGTTTTCACACAAGATTATGCTTCGCGGGCTATCTAACTTGAACGAAATTCTCGCGCTCGCCGAGAAAATCAACATTTTGCGCTGACCGAGACCGGGGTCCTACTACAGACATCGCCCTCTGGGACCGACTGAGCACGCCACCGTACACGCTGTTGCGGCGAACGCAGCTACTGCGCCATTCAAGGGGCGCTGCTATGCTTGTAATAGGCCAGGACATCGCAAGAGTGAATGCCCTGAGGAACTAAGGCGCCGAGGAGCACAACAGAGGAGGGAGTTTCAGAGGCAGTGAAATGCTAGCATATAGTAGAAATTGGGCCAACTACTGACGAGACAACCTGCTCGCCCAACCTCACCGACCCTCACCAAGTTACAGTATCGATTCACGCTATCGATCGGGCTCGGATGAATAAGGAGGGTACAGCGACGGATTGCCCAATACTGATTCACGGAAAAATACAAGGAGAACGAAGGGAATAAGGAGGGTGCAGGCGCACGGAGAATGCAGTTGACACGTTGGTGTTTACCGGAGATAGACGCACGTTTAGTCGACCGCACGTCTCTGGCCATACGGGAGAAAATGGAGAGAGTAAAAGTCTGTTGCAGGGGAAACTTCGGATTTACACAGGAAATTCTCGCGAAGACACTGGATGGGTACGACATTTTACTGGAACTTGATTGGCTGCGACGTCCCATGAATTGACTTGATGACGGGTAGCTGCACTGTACGAAGTAGTGGTAATTGGGTCGAGCTACCTCGCTGGCAGACGCCTGAGATTTCAAAGGTCCACGTCAATACTATCACGATGAAACGGGCTGTAGCCCCTAGAGCTGACGTGCACACAGAGGACATCGCAGTAGTAGGACAAGCAGAGGCGCCAAACAATTTTCAGAAACTGCTAGAAGCCGTACCGCCCGAATTACAGGCACTGTTGAAACGGTACCCGAGAATTTTCTCGGATGATTTACCGGAGGGACTGCCACCTCAGCGGGAACATGATCACCGAATAGAGTTAGAACCGGGGGCACATCCAACTGTACAGCACAAATTCTGACCGACACAGCCCGAGCTCGACGAACTGAGGAAGCAGTTAGATTACCTGTTAGAGAAAAGGTTCATCGGGTCGAGCTCGTCACTGTTTGTCGCACCGATACTGTTCACACCGAAAAAAGACGGAGGATTTTGCATGTGCATTGATTACCGGGCACTGAACCGAGTAACCAGCAAATCGCGATACCCAATTCCCTGCACAGACAAATTGATAGACCAACTGCGAACAGCCCGCGTGTTCTTGAAGATTGACTTAATGGGAGGTTATCATCAAATTTGAGTCGAACTGTCAGATTGCGCCAATATAGCTTTTTGTACTAGGAACGAATCCTTCGAATTCACAGTCATGCCCTTCAGACTCACCAACGCACCGGCGACTTTTCAGATGATCATGAGCGAGGCATTTAGACCGCTTTTAGATAAATGCGTCATAGCTTACCTCGACGACATCCTGGTTTACAGCCGCGACAAGTAGCGGCACTTAACATATTTAGAAGCAGCCTTCAAGATTTTAGTCGAAAACCGCCTACTGACCAAGGGTTCAGAGTGTGAGTTTTTCAAGACCGGCTAGAGTTTTTGGGGCACGTTATTTCATAGGCTGGATTCGAAAATGACCTGAAGAAGTTAGACATGGTAAAAGCGTGGCGTCCCCCGACAAATCTCACGAAGCTGCAAAGTTTTCTAGGGTTTGTTAATTACGTTCGTCGGTTCGTCCCTGACATGGCGTGCTTAACGGCCCCACTGACAGATTTAGAGCGGAAGGGAATGGCGTTTATGTGGGGGGAGAAAGAGGAAACTGCCTTCTCTGCCATGAAAAATGTTCTTTGCACACCGCCCGCACTGCGCATAGCCGACCCCCGCCGCCCGTTCAAAGTAGTTACTAACGCAAGCGACATCTCCATTGGAGCCGTACTGTTACAAGATTTCTACAACGGCCTACAGCCCATCGCATACGAATCATGAAAGCTGCATCTGCCTGAAAAAATGTACCCGATACACGTCTGCAAAATGCTTGCGATCGTGCACGCATTCAAGGTTTGGCACTGTTACTTGACCAGCGCATATGTTATAGTATGGACAGACCACAAATCTCTACAGTACCTCGATGCACAGCCTCACCTCAACCCACGACGGGTTCGTTGGCTCGATTTCCTCGTGTCCAACTTCATTACACGGTCACCTACAGAAAAGGGGCATCAAACATCGCCTACGCATTGACCCGCCCCACCCAGATACACGCTATACCCAGACTAGCCCGCTACTGACAAAACTATTTACCCACGGCTACCAGACAGACCTGTTCTTTACATGTGGCAACTCGCAGCAGTTCGCGGCAGCAATCTGGGTACCGGGCTACACTTTATTAAGGGAGCTGCTACTGCAGGAGGCACACGACGGCTTTACCTCAGGTCATTTTGGGGTAGAAAAAACACCGCAGCAGCTGCAGTAATATTATTTTAGGCCCAATATGCTAACCAACGTGCAGCGATACGTGGCATCGTGTCCCACCTGCCAACTCATGAAGTCGTCACAGAAACGGCTGGTAGGACAGTGACAACCGATACCACCCCCAGAGCGTGCTTGGCAGCAGGTGACGATGGACTTCGTCACAGGGTTACTGGCCTGGGCAAGTGGGAATGACGGGATTTTGGTTGTCGTCGATCGGCTGACAAAGATGGCGCATTTCGCAGCCTGCAAGAAATCAATCTTGGCTGAAGAAACAGCTCAGCTCTTCATCATCACCGTTGTTCAACTGCACTGGATACCAGCAGCAATCATCAGCAACCGCGACACGAAATTGACGAGCAACTTCTAGCGGAACCTGTGGCAGAAATTCGGCACGTGACTACAGTTCAGCTTATCGTACCACTCCGAAACTGACGGACAGACAGAACGGGCAAATCAAACCATGGAACAGTTAATCCGAGCCACGTGCGATGACCCAACAACATGGGAACAGCAGCCAACAGTCACCCAACATTCACCCTTCTACCTGAACTATGGACAAGACCCCACACTACCCATGACCCTGAATCTCGACAACCCAGTGTCACGTGCGCAATAGTTCGCAGAAATTTTACAGGCAGCACGGACCCGGGCAGCAGACGCAATCAAGAAATCGAATGCCATCACTAAACGCAACGCCGACCGCCACCGCCGACCCATTACTTACCGAGCCAATCATCACTACCGAGAAAATCTTGAGCCAGCAAGTTCGTGACCCACGCGGAGCTCGTAGTGTCGAGTTCCTGATTTGCTGGAAAGACTGCACGCCGCCTGCAGACAACTGGGTACCCCTTGAAAGAATTGAAAACCACCCCGTCCTCACCGACTATCTGCGTAGCCGCAATTTCCGGGATGTGCACGCACTCTCGTAAGGGGGTGGGGCGCCTCCTTAGGGGGCGGGTAGTGTAAGGAATTTCCCTTTTTCTTACGCCGCATCCCTGCTTAGAGCGCACATACTATTCTCGCCACACTGTGCACCGTTACCTCTCGGGACGCTCGCATCGACCATTTTCCCGCCACCTCGCTTGTCGCAATGTCAAATGTTATTATTTGTTATTATTTGTTATTATTTGTTTGTTATTTGAGTACAATTCAATTAAGTTGTCATGTTTGTACTGCCTTGCCTTGCCACTCTCGACATTCCGTTGCACTAACTCTTGAGACGCAACCCAACCTCACGGCTCGGCTGGCAAACCGCGCTCCGGGCCTTTGCTTCGACAAGTCTCGACCTCAGTCCCAACCAGAGTAACAGGCCTGTAGCGCATTTCCCACAGTTCGTTACCGTTACCAATGTGGCCTTTGTTATATAGGTCTTGGTCATTCCTTCGCGATGTACTGTTTTGCTTCGATAGTGCAATTCTCACTCGCTTTCTCAATTGCACTCTAAGGGCGGGTCCAGCGCGTATGTTTTCCATACATTACAGTTCATCCAGTGCGGTAATCTGCATTGCGTGACGGTTCAAAACGGCCAAATGTTAGAACCGCTGTGCACCGCCTGATAACTTTTCAAACCACGACAAATGAACTGTATAGTACCTGTAAACGTACGCGCTACCCGCCCTAACATTTGTACTCGTTTGACACCTAGTGCAATCCTCGCTATTCCATTGCACCCGTAACAATACCTTGTAATATATGAGCAAAGTGCGGATGGAAGGCCAGCTCGCGAAAACTGTGCGTGCCCTAGAAAACCCTTCCCCTCCCAACGTTGTCCCCTGCTTGTACCCTAACTCTCTACTTTCTAGCTCCAACCCTTCCTCTCCACTCCCCCACGAACTTGCATTGGGTTGGGGGCATCATTCGCCGTCGAGTTGATACCCTCCGCGGCGAGCATGGTTGAAGCAGGGGAGGAGGAGGAGCTAATAGCCCGAGGCGAGGAGTACGATGTCGACCACGGGAGCGACGATGGCGATGGCGACGCTGGCGACGAGAGCGACGATGGCGACGAGGACGAGGATCTCGACGACGACGACGATGACGGCGAGGCGGCGGCGTTGTTCGGCGCGCAGCAGAAACCCCACGCGATAAACGACGGGCCGGCGCTGCGCAGGAAGCTAGACGAGTTCGCGTGGGCGGGCAGGCGGCCGTGGGTGGAGTCGCTGGCTGTCGTCGTCGTGGACGACGCCGCCCCTGACGCCGGCGGCATGGAGGCCGTAGACGCGGCAGACGATTTGGTTCGCGAAGCCGCGTTTTACTCCCAGGCCGCAGCTGGCGCTAAGGCGGCGCTTGTGCGGCTCCAGGAGGAAGCAGCCGCCGCCGCAAGCGCAGCTGCTTCCGCGGGAGGGGTGGAGGGGGAAGAGAAGAGGAGGTTCCCCCCGTCCGCGGTGGCGCTGCTGCGGCCAGCGGATTACTACGCGGAGATGGTGAAGAGCGACGCGCACATGGAGCGCATCCGCGCGCGACTGCTGGCGCAGCAGAAGGAGATGGAGGGCGCGGAGGAGCGGAAGAAGGCGCGCGAGGGGAAGAAGTACGCGAAGCTGGTGCAGGCGGAGCGGCGCAAGGAGCGCGAGAAGGAGAAGAAGGACGCGGTGCAGGCGGTGGAGCGATGGCGCAAGCTGCGCCAGCAGAGCAACTTCCAGGACGGCGCAACCGCGCCCGGCGGAGCGGACTTCCCCGTGGAGCTGGATGCGGCGCTGGGCGCGGGGGGGGAGTTTGCACGAGGGGAGAAGCGCGGGGCGGGAGCGCGCGGGGGGCGGGCCGGGGGGAAGGGGTCGTTGGAGAAGCGGAAGCAGCGGGATGCCAAGTATGGGTTCGGCGGGCGGAAGCGGCTGAAGAAGCAGAACGACGCGGCCTCCACCAACGACTTCGGGGAGTTCGGGGGGTTCGGGGACGAGGACGGCGGGCGGGGGGGAAGGGGGGGTTCCGCGGGTAAAGGGTTTCGGGGAGGGGGTAGAGGGGGGAGCAGAGGGGGAGGCAGAGGGGGGAGCAGAGGGGGGAAGGCGCAGCGACCGGGGAAGGGAAGAAGAGAGCAGATGCGGAACAAAGGAAAGTAGAGTGAAGGAGGGGCGGGGAGAGGAAAGGGAGACCAGGTATGTTTGGGGGGAGGTGAGGGGAGAGGGGGAGAGAAGGGAAGTCGGTAATGCTCACCACTCGCCGCTGGTGACTCCACATGTGACAGCAGTTGGGTTATTCTCCTGCAGTGCTTGTGGTGCAGTGTGAGAGCCGTTGGACGAGGGAGAGAAGGGAAGTTGGACGAGGGGGTAAGGGAGGGGAGAAAGGGTGGGGAACAGGATGCGGCTGACTGGCACGGCATGGGAATAGCAGCATGGCTCTTTTTCCGCAGTCAGCCCCATCGTATCCCCACAATGGAAGTAGGAGCAACGCTTCTGGGTGGTGCCATGTGAAGGAGGAGGGCAGGCAGGGTGAAGCAGGCAGTGGTGGCATCCTGTGCTCGCCACACTCCTATGGCTGCTACCATGTGCTGCCCCAGCCCTCCCAGCCCTCCCTGCCCTCCCTGCCGTTGCTTCCCTCGCTGGTGTGGTCCCACAAGTGCAGTAGGCAGTGTTTAGAGTGAGTGGTTAGCTCTGTGCAGCATCAGCCAATCTCAGCCTCCTGCTGGTGACCCCCTGTGTGAGAGCTGGAGCACTACTTTCCGGGAATGCTTGTGGTGCAGTGCGATGCTTGGCGTCTGTGCTGTATATGATATTCTTAGAACTTAGGCAAGGAAAAGGTCAGGGCCCAAAATAGGTTTTAGCTCACTCTTTCAAATCAGGGTGGCATCCCCTCCGTAGCCTGACCGGTAGGGTAATTTTTCGCGTACACTAATTGTAGCAGCCTAAAATTTCAGGTACACTGATTTATGCAGGGTAATATATCTCGTACGCTGTTTCCTTCCGAATATCAAATTTGTACTACTCCAACAGTAACATGACTAAAGTGTTCTGCACATACAAGCTTCACTACCTAGTTAAATAAACCAGCCTCAAGAAGTCACTACTCAATGTTGCTCGGAAACTGGGTGCCTTGGCTTCTATGTTGCTCAACAAACCAATCGTAGGTGTGCGGTGCCATCCGCCCTGAATGTACGTTGGCGCGCCATGTTAAGTTGTAATGTGTTATTTATATGTAGGTAGGCTGTAGTGGGGTAGCCAATACAGGGTACAAACCCAACTAGGGTTAGCTACTTGTACCCAACTGTTTCTTTCAATGCACCATTCTTGCCTAGTTCTTTTCACATGGTATTCAGAGCAGGAGGTCCCTAGGACCTACCGACCGTTTTTTTTTAAGGGCCCACCACCGCTCGCATGCGGTTACCACGCTACCCCGTGCCCTAGCCTCGTTAGCGCCCTCGTGCGCCCTCGTTAGCGCCCTCGCGCGCCCTCGTTAGCGCCCTCGCGCGCCCTCGTTAGCGCCCTCGCGCGCCTCTCGTTAGCGCCCTCGCGCGCCCTCGCTAGCGCCCTCGCGCGCCCTTGTTAGCGCCCTCGTGCGCCTCTCGTTAGCGCCCTCGCAGCGTCGCCCGCCCGCCGAGCCGCCCGCTCGCAGCGTCGCCCGCCTACCGCGCTGCCCGTTTCGCAGCCCGCCCGCCGCGCTGCCCGCTCGCAGCGTCGCCCGCCCGCCCGCTGCCCGCTTGCAGCGTCGCCCGCCCGCCCGCTGCCCGCTTCGCAGCGTCGCCCGCCCGCCGCGCTGCCCGCTCGCAGCGTCGCCCGCCCGCCTCGCTGCCCGCTTGCAGCGTCGCCCGCCCGCCCGCTGCCCGCTTCGCAGCCCGCCCGCCGCGCTGCCCGCTCGCAGCGTCGCCCGCCCGCTGCCCGCTTGCAGCGTCGCCCGCCCGCCCGCTGCCCGCTCGCCGCGTCGCCCGCCCGCCCCGCTGCCCGCTTCGCAGCCCGCCCGCCGCACTTCCCGCCTGCAGCGCCGCCTGCCCACCGCGCTGCCCGCTTCGTAGCCCGCCCCCCGCACTGCCCGCTCGCCGCGTCGCCCGCCCGCCGCGCTTCCCGCCGAGCTACCTACCTGCAGCGCTGCGGCAGCTTCCTTTGCTCAGTCGCACTGTCGCTATGGCTTCCATCCGCGTGCTGTCGTTCGATGCTGAGGGCCGCCCTGTGAAGTTCGCCACTTGGCTGGATGACCTGCAGCTGTTCCTTCTGAGCGATAGCAAGGAGCATGTGTCGCTCTATGATTACGCGTCTGGTGCTGCACCTGCCCCTCCTGCCACAGCTGAGCTTAGTGTTCGTTCCCACTGGCAGACTCGTGACGCAGCTGCTCGCCATTCGCAGTCACCTGCCGCTAGCTGAGCTCGAGCATTTTGGCGACTGCAAATCCGCTAAGGCCCTGTACGATGCTGTCGTTGCTCGCTACTCCTCGCCTGCCACAGCCGAGCTTAGCCGCCTCATGCTGCCGTACCTGTTCCCTGAGCTGTCCACCTTTGCTACAGTCGCCGATCTTATCACCCACCTTCGCACTAGTGATGCTCGCCTGCGTGCCGCCCTTCCCACCGAGTTCTGCGCTAAGAATCCCCCTCCACTGTACTGGACACTCCACTTCATAGTCACCCGTCTCCCTGACACCCTCAGCTCAGTTCGAGACCACTTCCTTGCTCGCTGTCCCACTGAGCTCACAGTCGCCCTCCTAGAGGAGCAGCTGCTAGCGGCCGAAAAGAGCATTGTAGCTGTCGGTGCTGCTCGTGGCGCTCCTCGCACCCCCATCTTTGAGGGGTGTTCTCCCTCTCCCCTCGCTCCCTCCTACGCTACTGCTGCTGCTGTTGACTTCCTTGGTGCTGAGTCTGCTGGCGCTGCTTCTGCTCCTGGTGGGAGGCGCCGCACCGGCAAGGGCAAGGGGGGCAAGGGTGGCGGGGGTGGCGCTGGGGGGGGAGGAGGTGGGGGAGGTGGGGGGGGAGGCGGTGCTGGAGGGAGCGGTGGCGGGAGCGCTGGTGGGAGTGGGGTCGGCGGTGGAGGCGGGGGCGGCGGAGGAAGCAGTGGCAGTAGTGGCGGCGGCGGCGGTGGCGGCGGTGGCGGTGGTGGCGGTGGTGGCGGTGGCGGTCGGAGCGGTGGTAGTGGTGGCGGCGGAGGTCGGAGTGGAGGCACTGGCTCGGGCCAGAGCTCCCAGCAGCAGCAGCGTCCCCAGACGACCCAGCAGCTTCGTGAGTGGCTTGCTCAGCGTGGGACGTCGGGGGGCAGTGGCCGCTGTTCCTATGTCATTCGCACAGGTGACCGCAAGGGACAGACGTGTGGGAGGTTCCACACCCCGTACCGCTGCTTCTCCCGCCTTGACGACGCTTGGCGTGAGGAGATGGGCGAGGATGTTGAGCGCCCCCGCTGGGCTGAGCTCATGAGGGCTGGTGTTGATATCTTTGCTCTTGACTATGATGCTATTATTGCTGCCATGTATGCATTGACTGTTAGTGCCGAGGGAGACTGTTACTTGTGTGTGCCGCCTGACCCAGGTATAGAGCCCGCTGCCCTGGGTACTAGTGAGTCTGCTCTCTCTGGTATGGTGCCCCCTGTACTTGCTCCCTCCAGTGCTGTCCCGGCTGTTTGCGAGTCTGCTCTCTCAGGTACAGCACCCACAGAGACTGCTCTCTCAGGTACCGCACCGGCTGAGGCCTGTCACACCTTCACCCTTGACTCAGGTGCTTCCCGCTGTTTCTTTCGTGACAGTACTGAGCTCACACCGCTTCCTGCACCGGTCCCAGTCTCCTTGGCTGACCCCTCTGGGGGCCCAGTCCTTGCCCAGTCCACCACTGTGCTCCCTTGTCCGGCGGTTCCGTCTGGCTCGTTGTCGGGTTTCCACCTCCCCTCGTTCTCGACGAACCTGGTGAGCAACGCTGTCATCCAGGATCAGTGGGTTGACACCTTTACCCCTGGAGGACAGCGTGTGGCGATCTGCACGTGCTCCAGGACCGGCCGTCACCTGGCTACGTTTACCCGTCGGCCGGGGTCGAGTCTCTACACACTGACCACTGCGTCTCCTCAGGTCGCTGCTGTCGGTCAGGTGTCCGCGTCAGGTCTGGTGGCCCACGCCTGTGAGTGTCGTTCCCTGTCGCACCAGACTCTTCTCTGGCACCACCGCCTGGGTCACCCCTCCTTGCCACGCCTCCGTGGCATGCACCGTCGCCGCCTTGTGTCTGGTCTTCCCAGGTCCCTCCCTCCCCTCCCTGCCTCGCCTGCGCCGCCTTGCCTTCCTTGCGTCGAGGGGCGGCAGCGCGCCGCTCCTCACTCCTCCTCGTTCCCCCCGACAGAGGCTCCTCTGCAGACCCTCCACCTGGACGTGTGGGGCCCAGCCCGCGTTCGTGGCCAGGGCGGTGAGCGGTACTTTTTGCTGGTTGTCGACGACTACTCGCGTTATACCACGGTCTTCCCCTTGCGCACCAAGGGTGAGGTCCCTGCTGTTCTGATCCCTTGGATCCGCACAGTTCGTCTCCAGCTCCGCCGCCGTTTCCGGACGGATCTTCCTGTCCTGCGTCTGCACTCTGACAGAGGTGGTGAGTTTTCCTCCGATCTCTTGAGGACCTTCTGTCAGGCGGAGGGCATCGAGCAGACCTTCACGCTTCCGGACTCCCCACAGCAGAATGGGGTTGCTGAGCGCCGCATTGGCCTGGTCATGGAGGTCGCTCGTACCTCCTTGGTCCACGCGGCGGCTCCCCATTTTCTGTGGCCGTTTGCTGTCCGGTACGCCGCGCATCAGCTCAACCTCTGGCCCCGTGTCTCCTTGCCGGAGACCTCGCCCACACTGCGTTGGACGGGGGAGGTTGGCGATGCGTCGCGCTTCCGGGTGTGGGGTGCTCGTGCCCTTGTCCGCGATACGTCCGCGGACAAGCTCTCCTCCCGCACACTTCCCTGTGTCTTCCTTGGCTTTGTCCCTGACGCGCCGGGCTGGCAGTTTTACCACCCCACCTCGCGCCGGGTCTTCGCCTCTCAGGACGTCACCTTTGACGAGTCGGTCCCTTTTTACCGTCTCTTCCCCTACCGTACTGCCCCCCTCCCTCCCCCGCCGCTTTTCCTTGCTCCTGGTCCCCCTCCGGTAGACCCCCTTCCCCCTCAGGGTCCTGCTCCTTCAGGTGTCTCTCAGGTCGACCCTCCTCCCGTCGCTGAGCCTGTCGAGGTCACAGGTGACTCAGGTGCTGCTGCAGGTGGTGCTGCTGGGAGTGCTGAGCCTGCGGGTGCTGGGCCTGGGGGTGCTGGGACTACGGGTGCTGGAGCTGAGGGTACTGTGCCTGAGAGTTCGGCGCCTGGGGGTACTGAGCCTGGGGGTGCTGCGACTGGGGGTGCTGAGCCGGCGTGTGCGGAGTCTGGGGGTGCTGAGTCTGGGGGTGCTGCGCCTGCGGGTACTGAGCCTGGGGGTGCTGCTACTGAGCCTACGGAGCCTCGGGTTGCTGCGTCTGGGGGTGCTCCGGTTCGGGGTGCTGAGCAGTCTCTCACACCACAGCAGCTTCGTGACTGGTACGTCCGGCGCTTTCGCCGTCCTAGTGGCTCGGCTGGAGCTGGGGGTACTGGAGCTGCCGGGACTGGTTGTTCTGGGAGCACTACGACTGGAGCTGCTGGAGCTGGGGACTCTGGAGCTGGCGGCGCTAGCGGAGTTGTAGCTGCCGACTCTGGGGGTGCTCTTCCTTGCGGTGCTGCGGACCCTGGGGGTGGTGCTGCTGCTGGTGCTGCGGACCCACCTGGTGGAGCTGCTGCTGGAGCTGAGGACCCGAGCGGTGGCGCTGCTGCTGGTGCTGGGGACCCGGACGCTGGAGTCTCTTCTGCTTCTGGAGACGCTGCGCGGCCGCGGCCGTACTTCGTACCGCTCCTTCAGCAGGTTCTTGGGCAAGCTCCTCCTCCTTGTCCTCCTCCCTCCGTAGAGTGTCCTCCGACTGTCCAGCCGCAGTCACAGTTACCGCCTGCCTCGCCTCTCCCTGCTCCCTCTCCTTACACTGGTCCCACAGGAGGTCTTACAGAGCGTCGTGAGCCTGAGTCTCGTCTTGCGTCGCCTGTCCGTACTGCTCGCACTGGTCGTCGTGTCCGTCGTGAGCGTCCTCCTCCTGTCCCAGGCACTCACTACATGACTCTGCGTCCCTCTACTGCTCCTCAGCGTGTCCCTCTGCCGTCTCCTCCTGCGTCCTCTTTGCCTGCTGTTCCGGACCCTGAGTCTGACCGGTATCGTGCTGAGCACCCTACTGTCACGCGTCTCCTAGCTACTGTTGTCACTGACCCTACCTTTGAGTCCTCGGCTGCGTCTGCTCTGGTCGCTGAGTTGGTTGACTTTGCTGCTGCCTGTCGTCTAGACTACGCTGCTCGCCTTGTTGCTGGGTCTGAGTCTGCGTCTGTCTGTCCTCCGTCCGTTGGGGGTGAGTGTGCTCTTGGCACGGACGTCCTTGAGGACAGGCAGGAGGACTTTGACTCTCTCGCGGCTGCTGTACCTCATCTCGTGGCCTGGTTGCTTGCCCCTGAGGGAGACCCGGATGCACTAGACATCCCCACTCCGCGCACTTACGCAGAGGCGATCTCGGGTCCCTACTCCTCTCAGTGGCAGACAGCCATGGACGCAGAGATGGCATCCTGGAAGTCCACAGGCACCTACGTCGACGAGGTTCCCCCTCCTGGGGCGAACATCGTCGATGGCATGTGGATTTTCAGGGTGAAGCGGCCGCCAGGTTCTCCGCCTGTCTTCAAGGCTCGTTACGTTGCTAGAGGCTTCAGTCAGCGTCAGGGGGTCGACTTCTTCCAGACCTTCTCCCCCACCCCGAAGATGACCACTCTTCGGGTTCTGCTGCACGTTGCTGCTCAGCGTGACTACGAGCTTCACTCTCTTGACTTCAGCACAGCGTTCCTGCAGGGCAGCCTGCACGAGGAGATCTGGCTGCGCCGCCCACCTGGCTTTACTGGGTCGTTTCCTCCTGGTACCCAGTGGAGCCTCCGCCGGCCAGTCTACGGTCTCCGCCAGGCGCCACGTGAGTGGCACGACACACTGAGGACTACACTTGCGGCTCTTGGGTTCGCGCCGTCTACTGCTGACCCGTCGCTGTTTCTGCGCACAGACACGTCGCTGCCGCCGTTCTACATTCTCGTGTACGTCGACGACTTGGTCTTTGCTACTGCTGACACTGAGGCACTCGCTCGTGTGAAGTCGGAGCTGCAGAAGAGACACACCTGCACTGACCTGGGTGAACTGCGTAGCTACCTTGGCTTGCAGATCACCCGGGACAGAGCTCGCCGCACCATCACCCTGACTCAGTCACACATGGTGCAGCAGGTCCTTCAGCGCTTCGGCTTCCAGTTCTCCTCACCACAGGCCACACCTCTGGCTACCAGCCACTCGCTCTCAGCTCCACCTTCGGACGAGTCCGTAGAGCCGAGTGGCCCGTACCCAGAGCTTGTAGGCTGCCTCATGTACCTGATGACTTGCACGCGACCTGACCTCGCGTACCCACTTAGCATCCTTGCTCGTTACGTTGCGCCTGGGAGACACAGGCGAGAGCACTGGGAGGCTGCTAAGAGGGTGCTGCGTTACTTGTGCAGTACATCAGGCATGGGGCTGGTGCTTGGAGGACGCGACAGAGTTGTCCTCACTGGTCACTCGGACGCTTCTTGGGTGGACGACCTGGCTACGCAGCGGTCGTCACAGGGTTACACCTTCAGCCTTGGCTCTGGTTCTGTCTCGTGGCGGTCCACCCGCTCTTCTTCTGTTCTCGGCTCTAGTTGTGAGGCTGAGATCTACGCCACAGCCATGGCTGCACAGGAGTTACGCTGGCTCACCTACCTGCTGACTGACTTGGGAGAGCGGCCTAGTTCTCCTCCAGTTCTGTACGGTGACAACAAGGCGGCTCTTGCCTTGTGTCAGGAGCACAGACTGGAGCACAGGACGAAGCACATTGCTCTTCGCTACTTTCTTGCTCGAGAGCTTCAGCAGCGCGGTCAGCTTCGGCTTGTGTACGTGGACTCGAAGGCCAACACTGCTGATATCTTCACCAAGGCGCTCCCGCCTAGTGATCATCAGCGGCACTGTACTTCTTTAGGCCTTGTGTCCACGTTTCCTCACTTGCTCACTGCTTGACATTCTTTGTACTGTACTTTATATTTGTCTTGCTGCTTGTCCTGTTCTATATCTAGCACTACATGTGAACTGGCCTTGTGGCCTTTGTTTGTGCTCGGTGTGTGGTGACGTTGTGATCCACCCTGGGCTTGTTTTTGCTTTGCTGGACTGGTCTTGTGACCCTTTGCTCTCCCCCACTTTGCCTATGGGGGTGTGTTAAGTTGTAATGTGTTATTTATATGTAGGTAGGCTGTAGTGGGGTAGCCAATACAGGGTACAAACCCAACTAGGGTTAGCTACTTGTACCCAACTGTTTCTTTCAATGCACCATTCTTGCCTAGTTCTGTTCACACGCCAATGGGTGTATCCAACAAATTGTCCAGTGGGACCGTGGAGCATTTCGTCGTGGCGCAGACTGTGGCGGAATCCGTGGTACAGAAAAGTTCCGGTAAAAGGGTAGTTGAACCCCTACCCTGATACAGTCAGTGTAACTGAAAAACCTACAAGAGTACTTTTAAGCGTATTCTGATTTCACTAGGGATAAAAACTGCATACCCTGATTTGAAAAGGGTAACTGCCAAAAAGTGGCCTATGAGCAGGGCAAAAAGGGTAAAATACCCTTGAAATT
This sequence comes from Closterium sp. Yama58-4, assembly GCA_947470075.1. Taxonomy (NCBI): domain Eukaryota; kingdom Viridiplantae; phylum Streptophyta; class Zygnematophyceae; order Desmidiales; family Closteriaceae; genus Closterium; species Closterium sp. Yama58-4. The sequence goes on along the minus strand of CANIUD010000892.1, from coordinate 609,428 downwards.
TGGGGCCTGGAAAAGGTGCTTGACTATTGAGAGATTTGGTACAAAACATAACCCTAATGGGTTGTACCTCATAACTACCCCACTACAGCCTACCAACAACAACAATAACACATATATATGTTTGACACACCCCCATAGGCAAAGTGGGGGAGAGCCAGAGGTCACAAGACCAGCCAAGAAAAGCAAAGCAAGCTCAGGGTGGATCACAACGTCACCACACACTCTGAGCACAAGCAAAGGGCCACAAGGCCAGGTCACATGCAGTGATATCGTATGGCCCCGGATATAGGCGCCGTCCGATTAACGGCGCCGGCGCCTCTATCTGGAGCATGGCGCCTATGGCCGGAACCGGAACTCGATTACCGTATAAGCGCACCCCCTGAAATTTCTATCCTTATTATAAGCACATCTATTAACCTTACATTGGAGGCATTACAATTGATTTCACTAAACTGCCTATTTTTCATAGCAACTCAGGGCCTCAGATTGGTTTTGGGCTAGGCTGATCAATCAGAGTTGGTACAAAAATCTACGCTGAAAATCAGAAAAATATGTCAATTTATGCCATTTTACACAAGAAAACTCATAGTTTTTCCTACTTCCGTCAGGAAAATTGCTGAAAAATCAGCCTTGCTTCTAAAACAAGTCTGAAATATCAGCCTTTTTAACCCTCCTAAATCAGCCTTTTTTCGCTGAAATCTGAGGCCCTGTAGCAACTACAACATCATGTTGCTAACCTACAACTAGTCTGGCCGGGGTACTTCTAACTAAAATGCATCAGCCAGTACCCCTCCTACTCCTCCTCGTCAGACTCGGGCTCCAGGCAGTTGTTGCCAAAGAAGCCATCGGCGATGATGTCATCGTCGACATCCACCTCCGCTGTCAGCTGGGTCCGCCTGTGCGCCATGGCGAGGTTGTCCTCGCTGCCGTCGAGTGCGTTGCTGATGCCACAGGTGAGGAAGGCGCGCGTGATGAGGTCGGACGGCACTGCCCGCCAGGCCTGAGATATCCACCGCAGGACTTCTTCAGATTTCCTGAAACATACAGTAACAGGAGAACGGTGGAAAGAACGTTAGTGCATGAAGAAAAATCAGGGGTGAGAACAAAAACGCAAACATGCCATACCTGCCGCGGTCAGCTGTGCTCGCCCCTCTGCCTCGAACCACCTCTGGTACTGCTGGCGGACCGACGCCTTGAAACTTTTGTTGATGGAGACATCGAGCGGCTGTACCTCCGCCGTACAGCCCGACGGGATGACAGCCGGCACGCAGTTCATCTCGCGGAGCTTCTCCTTGACCTCCTCGGTGAGGTGACCGCGGTAAGAGTCCAGCACCAGCATCGAGCTCTTGGCGTGTCTGCCGAACCGAGGCTTCAAGAAAGGCTTGACTCCCTCCTCAAGCCAGCGAACGCCGCCCGCGGAGCCAATCCATCCGTTCTCGTGGCAAGCCACGACCACATCTGCACAAAACACGAGCTTGTGGTTAGAACACGCACTCAGAACAGAACGCAAATACATAGGAGTGCACGTCTTTACTTACTGGACGGAAAATCGCCCTTCGGCAATGTTTTGCGCTTGAAGAACACCCACGGCTTGAGCTTCCTTCCGTCCGCCGTGCACGCCAGCATCACGGTCACTCGCTGCTTCTGATACCCCGCGCTCCTGATAGGCACCGAGCGAGCACCCGTTTCCTCCACGGTGGTGGTGGCGGGCATCTCCAGCCATAGCGGCGTTTGATCCGCGTTGATGATCCTGTTAGAATCTAGCAGCAGGAATGAATGAACTAGCAGGAAGATGGGTACAAGTAGGAAACCCTAATTTGGGTTGTACCCCATATGGGCTACCCCACTACAGCCTACACAATAAGCAGCATATATGTTTGACACACCCCCATAGGCAAAGTGGGGGAGAACAAGGGTCACACGACCAGTCAAGAGAAGCAAAGCAAGCTCAGGGTGGATCACAACGTCACCACACTCTCTGAGCACAAGCAAAGGGCCACAAGGCCAGTTCACATGCAGAGGTATATATATATGCAACAACAATAGAGCAGTGATCACTACCTAGCAAGGGCAAGCATGCAGAATATATATATATATAGATCACAGTACAACCAAAGACTACAGCAAGTGTGGAAACGTAGGCACAAGGCCTAACAGGGTACAAAAGCGCTGATGATCACCAGACGGAAGTGCCTTGGTGAATATATCAGCAGTGTTAGCCGGAGTGACCACGTGACGAAGACGAAGCTGACCTCGCTGCTGCAACTCTCGAGCCAGGAAGTAACGCAGAGCGATGTGCTTCGTTCTGTGCTCCAGTCTGTGCTCCTCACACAAGGCAATGGCCGCCTTGTTGTCAACGTACAGAATTGGAGGAGAACGAGGCCGCTCACCCAAGTCAGTCAGCAGGTAGGTGAGCCAGCGTAGCTCCTGTGCAGCCATGGCTGTGGCGTAGATCTCAGCCTCACAACTGGAGCTGAGAACAGAAGACGAGCGTGTAGACCGCCAAGAAACAGAGCCAGAGCCAAGGCTGAAGGTGTAACCCTGTGACGACCGCTGTGTAGTCTGGTCGTCAACCCAAGACGCGTCTGAGTGCCCAGTGAGCACCACCTCACTCCGTCCTCCAAGCACTAGCCCCATGCCTGATGTACTGCACAAGTAGCGCAGTACCCTCTTAGCAGCAGCCATGTGCTCAGGTCGGTGCCGACCAGGAGCCACGTAGCGAGCCAGGAGGCCAAGAGGGTACGCGAGGTCAGGACGAGTGCAAGTCATCAGGTACATGAGGCAGCCAACTAACTCTGGGTAAGGACCACTCGGCTCTACGGACTCGTCCGAAGGTGGAGCTGAGAGCGAGTGACCTGTAGCCAGAGGAGTGTGCTGTGGGGAGGACCAGGAGAAGCCGAAGCGCTGAAGGACCTGCTGCACCATGTGTGACTGAGTCAAGGTGATGGTGCGGCGTGCTCTGTCCCGGGTGATCTGCAAGCCAAGGTAGCTGCGCAGCTCACCCAGGTCTGTGCACGTGTGTCTCTTCTGCAGCTCCGACTTCACCTGAGCGAGAGCCTCAGTGTCAGCAGTGGCAAAGACCAGGTCGTCAACGTACACGAGGATGTAGAACGGCGGCAGGGAAGTGTCGGTGCGCAGAAACAGCGACGGGTCAGCAGTGGAAGGAGCGAACCCAAGAGCCGCAAGTGTAGTCTCCACTGTGTCGTGCCACTCACGGGGTGCCTGGCGGAGACCGTAGACTAGCCGCCGGAGGCTCCACTGGGTACCAGGAGGGAAAGACCCAGTGAAGCCAGGTTGGCGGCGCAGCCAGATCTCCTCGTGCAGGCTGCCCTGTAAGAAGGCTGTGCTGAAGTTAAGAGAGTGAAGCTCGTAGTCACGCTGAGCGGCAACGTGCAGCAATACCCGAAGAGTGGTCATCTTCGGGGTGGGGGAGAAGGTCTGGAAGAAGTCAACTCCCTCTCGCTGACTGAAGCCTCTAGCAACGTAACGAGCCTTGAAGACAGGCGGAGAACCCGGCGGCCGCTTCACCTTGAAAATCCACATGCCATCGACGATGTTCGCCCCAGGAGGGGGAACCTCATCGACGTAAGTGCCTGTGGACTTCCAGGATGCCATCTCTGCGTCCATGGCTGTCTGCCACTGAAAGGAGTACTCACCCGCGATCGCCTCAGCGTAAGAGCGCGGGGTCGGGATGTCTGGTGCATCCGGGTCTCCCTCAGGGGCAAGCAGCATGGCCACGAGATGAGGCGCAGCAGCCGCAAGACACTCAAGGTCCTCGTGCCTGTCCTCAAAGACGTCCGTGCTAAGAGCACACTCACCCCCGACGGATGGAGGACAGACAGACTCAGACTCAGCAACAAGACTGGCAGCGAAGTCTAGACGACAGGCAGCAGCAAAGTCGACAAGCTCAGCAACTAGGGCAGACGCAGCAGCAGACTCAAACGACGGGTCAGTGACAACTGTGGCTAGCAGACGCGTGACAGTAGGGTGCTCAGCACGAAACCGGTCAGACTCAGGGTCCGCAACGTCAGGCAAAGAGGACGCAGGGGGAGACGGAAGAGGAGTACGCTCCGGAGGGGAGGACCGACGCAGGGCTACAAGGGGTGTGCCGGGGACAGCCGGCTGACGCTGACGAGGAACACGACGAACGGTACGACAAGGATGAACAGGCGAGACAGGACGCGCCGCAGACTCACGACGCTCAGCAAGACTACCTGTCTGCTCAGTGTAAGGAGAGGGAGCAGGCAGCGGTGAGCCAGGCTGTAACGGAAGACCAGTAGACGACGGGAGAGTAACAACCTGACAAAGAGCAGAGTCAGGCGGCGGCAGAGACGACGGAGACGGCGGAGCGAAGAACAGTCGTGTCGGCGCAGCTGCACCAGCACCAGCAGCTCCAGCACCTCCAGTAGCTCCAGCGTCTCCAGCCGCTCTACCACCTCCAGCAGCTCCAGAAGCTCCAGCCGCAGAACCGGTACCTCCAGCGCCAGCACCTCCAGACTCAGCGTCACCAGTAGCAGCACCCCCAGAACCGGCACCCCCAGTCCCAGGGTCTCCAGCCGCAGTGTCCCCAGCAGCAGCACCCGCAGGCTCAGCACCTCCAGCCCCAGTAGCACCAGTACCCCCAGTACGAGTACCTCCGAGACCAGCACCACTCCCAGCTCCAGTGACGTCAGGGGAAGTACCTCCAGCAGCAGAGCCCCCAGCTCCAGAAGCGCGACGCAGACGGCGACCGTACCAGTCGTGCAACTGCTGTGAGGTGACAGGCACACGTGGACGAAGGCGGCCACTCCAAGGAGACCGCGCAACAGTAGACTCCGAACCCTCAGCGTCAGCACCTCGAACAGCTCCAGAACCTCCAGTGCCAGCACCCTCAGCGCCAGCACCTCCAGCAGCTCCAGAACCTCCAGTGCCAGCACCCTCAGTCGCTCCAGAACCTCCAGCTCCAGCGCCACCAGCACCAGGACCTCCAGCAGCACCAGAACCTCCAGCGCCCGCACCCTCAGCAGCAGCAGAGCCTCCAGGAAAAACAGCTCCAGGAGCAGAGTCACCAGCTCCAGCAGCGCGGCCCTGACGGTCAAGGTACCACTCAACCCGCTGCAGGGAGGAGAGGGGGAGTCGACGACGAGAGGGCAGCGGCGAGGCACCAGCGGAGCGACTACGGAGACGGCCACTCCAGGGAGACTGCTCACCAGACGCCTCAGTACCCCCAGGCGCAGCACCCCCAGACTCAGTACTGCCAAGCTCAGCACCCCCAGACCCCTCACACTCAGGCTCAGCACCTCCAGGCTCCACACCCTCAAGCTCCGCACCCCCAGGCTCAGCACCCCCAGGCTCCGCACCCCCAGAAGTAGCACCCCGAGCAGGACCACCCTCAGCAGGACCTGAGTCACCAGTGACCTCAACCGGCGCAGACAAGGGAGGAGGGTCTACCTGAGACACACCTGAAGGAGCAGGACCTGGAGCGGGGAGGGGGTCTACCTGGGGAGCACCTGGAGCGAGGAAGAGCGGCGGGGGGGGGGAGCGGGGCAGCGCGGTAGGGGAAGAGACGGTAAAAGGGAACCGACTCGTCGAACGTGACGTCCTGAGACGCAAAGACACGACGCGAGGTGGGGTGGTAAAACTGCCAACCAGGCGCGTCAGGGACAAAGCCAAGGAAGACACAGGGAACAGCGCGGGCGGAGAGCTTGTCCGCGGTGGTATCGCGGACAAAGGCACGAGCACCCCAGACCCGGAAACGCGACGCATCGCCAACCTTCCCCGTCCACAGCAGTGTGGGCGAGGTCTCCGGCAAGGAGACACGGGGCCAAAGGTTGAGCTGATGCGCGGCGTACCGGACCGCAAACGGCCACAGAAAATGGGGGGCAGCTGCATGGATCATGGAGGTACGAGCGACCTCCATGACTAAGCCAATGCGGCGCTCAGCAACCCCATTCTGCTGCGGAGAGGCCGGAAGCGTGAACGACTGGCGGATGCCGTGCTCCGCACAGTAGGCTGCCAAGAGGTCTGAGGTGAACTCACCACCTCTGTCGGAGTGCAGACGCAGGACAGGAAAGTCCCGCTGGAACCGGTCGCGGAGCTGGAGACGAGCAGCGCGGATCCAAGGGATCAAAACAGCAGGGACGTCCCCCTTGCTCTGCAAGGGGAAGACCGTGGTGTAGCGCGTCGTTGACAATCAGCAGGAAGTACCGCTCGTGGCCCAGTCCACGAACGCAAGCTGGGCCCCACACGTCCAGGTGGAGAGTCTGCAGGGGAGCCTCTGTGGGAGGGAACGAGGAGGAGTGAGGAGCGGCGCGCTGCCGCCCCTCGACGCAAGGAATGCAGGGCGGCGCAGGCGAGGGAGGGAGAGCAGGCAGAGACCTGGGAAGACCAGAAACCAGGGAACGAGAGTGCATGCCACGAAGGCGAGGCAGGGAGGGGTGACCAAGGCGGTGGTGCCACAGGAGAGTGTCGTGCGACAAAGCGCGACACTCGCAGGGGGCTGCCAGCTGACCAGACGTAGACGCAGACGCAGCTACCTGAGGGGACTCAGTGGTTAGTGTGTACAGACTCGAGCCAGGTGCACGGGTGAACGTGGCCAAGTGTCGGCCCGTCCGAGCACACGTACAGTGAGTCACTCGCTGACTCGCAGGAGTGAACTGGTCAACCCCCCCATCCTGGAGGTCAGCTCCACTCACCAAGTTCGTAGAGAACGAGGGGAGGTAAAGACCTGACAGGAAGCCAGACGGGACGGCCGGACACGGCAGAACCGTGGAGTAGTGGGCAAGGACTGGACCCCCAGAGGGGTCCGCCAGGGAGACCGGAACTGGCCGACTGAGCGGCGTGAGTGTGGTGCAGTCGCGAAAGAAAGAGCGGGAAGCTCCTGAGTCAAGGGTGAAGGTGTGCAAGACCGCAGCAGGCGCAGTACCAGAGAGAGCAAACTCACCAGCACCTAGAGCAGGAGATGCACTAGCACCTAGAGCAGCAGCCGCACCAGCACCTAGAGCAGGAGACGCAGGAGCACCTAGAGCAGCAGCCTCACCAGTACCGAGAGCAGCAGGCTCTATACCAGGGTCAGGCGGTACGCACAGGTAACAGGCACGGTCAACACTAGTAGACAATGCATACATGGCAGTGAGAATAGCATCATAGTCAAGAGCAAAGATATCTACCCTCTGTCCAAGCAGCTCCACCCAGGTGGGGAGCTCAGCCTCGTCGCCAAACTCGGTACGCCAGGCGTCGCTCAGACGGGCGAAGCAGCGGGACTGTGTGTGACCAAGCGTCCCGCAAGGCTGACCAGTCCGATCACCTGTGCGAATGACGTACGGGCAACGAACTGTACGCGTAGACCTGCTACTCTGAACGTACCACTCCTGGAGCTGCCGGGACGTAAGTGTCACGTGTGGGCACCGCTGCAGCTGCAGCTGGCCACTGCCAGACGCCCCCAACTGACCAGCTCCAGGGCGACTGCTACGACGGCTACCGCGACAGCCCCAACTAGTATACCACTCACTAAGCTGCTGGGGCGTGAGAGACTCGCGTGAACGTCGCTGGAGCTGCATCTGGCCACGTGCCAGTAGCAGTAGTAGCAGCAGTAGCGCGGGCAGGGCAGGCGCGGCAGGCAGGCAGGCAAGCAGGCAGGCAGGCAGGCCGACAGGCAGGCAGGCAGACAGACAGACAGGCCGGCAGGCAGGCAGGCAGACAGGCCGGCAGGCAGGCAGGCAGGCAGGCAGACAGGCCGGCAGGCAGACAGGCAGGCAGGCAAGCAGGCAGGCAGGCAGGCCGGCAGGCAAGCAGGCAGGCAGGCAGGCAGACAGGCAGGCAGGCAGGCAGGCAGGCAGGCAGACAGGCAGGCCGGCAGGCAGCAGGCAGGCAGGCAGGCAGGCAGACAGGCAGGCCTGCAGGCAGGCAGGCAGGCGCTCACCAAAGGCTGGAAGAGCAGGCGCTCGCCGGGCGATTAGGGTCGGCGCTCGACGGGCGGCGGCCGAGTAGGCGCACGACAGCGGCGACGTCGGGGCCGCAACACCGGCTGCAGAGTAGGGCCGCGGCAGCTGCAGGGCGGGACCGCTTCAGCGGCAGTCGCAGGGTGGGGCCGCGTCAGCGGCAGGTCGGGGTCGCGGCAGCTGTAGGGCGGGGCCGCATCAGCGGCAGGTCGGGGCCGTGGCAGCTGCAGGGCGGGGCCGCATCAGCGGCAGGTCGGGGCCGAGGCAGAGGGCCGCGCGCGGCTCGGCGCGGGCTGCGCTGACAGCGCGCTGGGCTGCTGCAGGCCGCGCGCGGCCGCGCTAGGCAGTAGCGGGCCGCGCGCGGCTCGGCGCGGGCTGCTGCGGGCCGCGCGCGGGCCTCGCGAGGCCGTAGCAGGCCGCGCGCGGCTCGACGCGGGCTGCGTGGGCTCGGCGCGGGCTGCGCGCGGCAGCAGCGGGCTGCGCGCGGCTCGGTGCGGGCTGCGCGCGGCTGCAGCGGGCTGCGCGCGGCTCGGTGCGGGCTGCGCGCGGCTCGGCGCGGGCTGCGCGGGCTCGGTGCGGGCAGCGCGCGGCAGCAGCGGGCTGCGCGCGGCTCGGCGCGGGCTGCGCGGGCTCGGTGCGGGCAGCGCTCGGCAGCAGGGGGCCTAACGGGTCTGCAGGGGCTGTTCGCGGGCCTGTAGGGCGTGTAGGGGCGGCGCGTGGGCCTAGGGCAGCAGGAGGCAGCGCTAGGGCTGCTGGACGGCGCGCGCAGCGCAGCACGTCACAAGGCAAGGCAAGGCAGGCAGGTACGTGGGGTAGCGCGGTAACCGCAGCGGTAGGTGGGCCTGAAAAAAAAAAAAAAAAAAAAAAAAAAAAACGGTCCTACGGACCTTAGTGCTCTGAAACCATGTTAGAATCTAGCAGCAGGAATGAATGAACTAGCAGGAAGATGGGTACAAGTAGGAAACCCTAATTTGGGTTGTACCCCATATGGGCTACCCCACTACAGCCTACACAATAAGCAGCATATATGTTTGACAGATCCACGCGGTGTCGATGCCGCGCTCTCGACGCTTGTCACGCACGAACTGCCAGAACATGCGGCACAGCTCAGCGACACCTGCACGGCGGGAGAAGAGAGGACGGACACACACGGAGGGTGTTAGTACACATGTAGAAAACACACGTGGCAAGTAAACCGGGGTATTACTTACGCGCGGCGGTTTTCTGGGCAACCCGGGTCTTCATACGGACGCTCAGATTCCAACGACGCCGAAAGCGCGCCGACCACCTCTGGCTTCCTTTCCACTTCTTGTCCGGGTACAGCAGCCTCATGAACTCCCGCGACCACTCCTGCAGGCGGCCGACTGACACGGCAGTTCCCTTGCGGCGCCACTCGAGCAGCTTCTCGTACACCTTCAACTCCATCGGCCGGTACCACGACGACCGCCCGCGGCCGTGCATGCGCTTCCGGGCGGAGTGAACTTCCTTGAGGAATTCCGCCGCCCACTT
>CANIUD010000891.1:0-40174 GCA_947470075.1 Closterium sp. Yama58-4 | reverse complement strand
TGGTCGCGCACGCTACTCTGGCAGAGTGCTCTGCACGGACCTGCGCCCCTGCTCGACGAAGTCGACGGCGACTTCGACGGAGGTTGTGGCTCTGCGGACGATCGCGTCGGCGACGAACCTACCCGGGCAAGCTGCACGCTCGCCTTGCGCATGGTCGCATCGACACGATCAGAGCTCGGCAAAACATGAGGTCGCTGCTGGTCTGGACATAAAAATCAACCGCAGCTGATCTGCCGTGTACCTCCTGTGTCGACGGCAAGCTCCCACGACATACCTTCCCCGACCAAGGCTCGACGACGGCCGAGAACGCGCTCGATGTGGTGCACATCAATCTCTGCGGACCGTTTGGGTGGCCACCATCGATGGCAGCCTCTACTTTCTTCTGCTGAAAGATCGGAAGACTCGCTACGTGTGGGTGCTGCCGATCGCGAAGAAGAGCGACGTGCTGGTCGTCTTCGAAAAGTGGCTGAAGGAGGTGGAGCGGCAGACGTCGAAGACGGTTAAGAAGCTGCGCTCTGACCGCGGAGGGGAGTTCCTCGGTCGCGCCTTCACCGACCTCGTCGAGGACAAGGGAATCCTCCACGACTTGACCTGCCCCTACACCCCGCAGCAGAACGGCATGGCAGAGCGGGAGATGCGCACGGTGGTCGAGGCCGTGCGGACGATGCTTCTGCACATGGGCGTGAAGCATCATTGGTGGCACCTCGCTCTGCGACAGGCCGTGTGGGTGCGCACTGCCTGCGCAACCGTCGAACGGCTTCTCTGCCAAAGGGGGCGACCCCGCACGAGCTGCTATTCGGGACGAAGCCGGATCTGACGCTGGCGCGCGTCTGGGGCTGCATGGTGCAGTTCATGGTCCCCGAGCAGCAGCGCGGCGGGAAGCTGGCGCCGAAGGCCGCGCTGGGGTCTTCATCTCGGAGTGTCGCCAGAGAGCAAGGGCTGGGAGGTGCTTGATCTGACAGACAACAAAGTCGTCACGACGGTCGAAGCGATCTTCTACGAAAACCTGTCGATGGAGAAGTGGAAGCGGAGTACGGGTCGGCGTCGACGAGGACGCCTTCTGCCCCACTGCCAGATCCCTCCTCGACGATGTCCCCGTTGCTCGCCGACGGTGACGAGCATAATGACGAGGACGTTGTCGAAGTCCCCCTCCCCACTGTTTCCCCTCCCGACTCCCGTCGACCTCCTCCCCTCCCCTCCCCCGCCCGTCGTCGACTCTCTTGTGCAGGGCTCCTCGTCGGCCGCCGGCGATGAGGGGAGCCTCGGTGCGTCGACACTGCGCCGATCGGTTGCAATCGCCGGTGGCCGACATGACGCAGAGAAGGACAGCGACGGGCAGCGGCAGACGACAAAGGGAGCTGTCTGCGTCGAAGCCGACTTCAGAGAAGCCAGCGGCAGATGCCAGCTTCAGGGGAGCCGTCGGAAGAGAGCTGCTGACAGGGCAGCAGTTCGATGACGAGTCGTCGAGCGACGACGTGGTGGAAGTCGTCGGTGGCGGCCGGCGGCGGTGAAGGGGAGCCGTCGACAGGGGAGCAATCCGACGATAGCGACATGTAGAGGTCCCGGTTCAAGAGGCGAAACCGCGACGGTCTGCCCGCTCCAACATCGGCAAGCCGGGAGAAGCTGAGTTATCACCATTGTCTACCACCGACCTCCTACAGCACTCTGCTCGACGACGCAGAGGCCGACGTCGTTCTACCCGAGCTCGACCCCGACATGCACGCCGATCCGGACCATCGCTGGGACATCGCCAACATGACGGTGAAGGAGGCATTGGCGAGCTGGAAGAGGAATGCGGTGAAAGCCGCCATGGACGAGGAGATCAAAGCCTCATCTCCAATGGAACGTGGGAGCTTGTTGAGCGTCCGCGCGGTGTCAACATCATGAAGAACCGCTGGGTGCTCACAACGAAGTACCACGTCGACGATACGGTCGATCGCGAGAAGGCGCGTCTGGTGGTGAAAGGCTTTACGCATGTCTACGACGCAGAATACGAAGAAACGTACGCGCCGGTGGGGAGCTACGTAACTCTGCGCATCTTTCTCAGCATTGTAGCTGTGCTCGATCTGCACCTGATGCAGCTGGACATGAAAAACGCGTTTCTGCAGAGTAAGCTGGATCGCGTCCTCTACATGTATCAGCCCGACTACTACAACGACGGAACCGGTCGCGTCTGCAAGCTGCTGAAGAGCTTGTATGGGTTGAAGCAGAGTCCGCTGCTGTGGTACTCGGCGCTCGACGCGGTGCTGACGGGCGCTGGCTGGCAGAAGAGCCAGGTCGACGAGGCGCTGTACTTCAAGATCGGCGACGACGGAGTGGCGTGCTGGGTGCTCGTCTACGTCGACGATCTGCTCGCCGCAAGCAGCAGCACCGTGATGCTGAAGGAGCTGAAGGAGCTGCTGGAGGCCGCCTTCGAGCTGCGCGAAATCAGCCCGGTCGAGAAGTAACTTGGGTTGGAAATCGTGCGCGACCGTCCTACGAGGAAGCTGTGGCTGCACCAGCAGTCGTACGTCGACAAGCTGCGTCGGCGCTTCATCGACGAGGAGCAGACTGGGCGAGTGCCGAAGACGCCGGTCTCCGTCGACGCCTACGCAGAGCTGATGTTCGACGACGAGGAGTTTCAGTCGCGCGAGGAAGCAGAGTATCGGCAGAAGGTCGGCTCGCTGCAGTTCGCGGCCACCACGACGAGGCCCGACATTGCCTTCGCGTGCAGCAAGCTCGGATCCGGCCTGACAGTGCGGAGCGACAACCACTGGCGTGAGGTCGATCGCTGTCTGCACTACCTCGCTGAAACTCGTGACGCCGCTCTGGAGTTCGGCGGCGGACCAGAGTCGCTGGTGTTGGTCGGCTATGCAGATGCAGACGACGCTGGCGACAAGCAGAATCGGACGAGCACGGGCGGCTACATTTTCATCTTCGGAGGAGCCGCAGTTTCGTGGTCGAGCCAGCGCATCAAGTGCGCAACGCTTTCGTCGACCGAATCAGAGTACGTCGCGGCCACCGAAGCCGGCAAGGAGGCTCGCCGTCTGCGTTTCCCCCTTGCAGAATTCCGCCTGCTCGACCCAAGGAAGCCGACTGTTCTGCACGTGGACAACCAGTCGGCAATCAAAGTCGCAGAGGGCTTGGGGCTCAAGGGCAACCTCAAGCACATGGAGCGACGTTACGCATGGCTGCAGCAGATGGTGAAGCGCGGGAAGATTGCTCTGCAGTACATCCCGACCTCCGAGCGCCGGCGGATTCCTGACGAAGGCACTACTGCATTTTCCGGCTTTCAACCGGTGCTCCGTCGCAATCGGCCAAGTGCGTCTGGCCGACGTGGGCGACGGGGATGACGAGGTGCAGCAGTAGGTGCCGTGCCCTTCTGCACGGCTGGTGCGATGATCTACGTGCTATGTGTTGGGTGCACGTAGAAGAATTTCTCCTTGTATTCTATCCCTCTGGGTTCTGGGTGGACCTTGTGTGTGGGGTGCCCAAGCGTGAGCGCGGCAGGGGAGGTCGAAAGAAATGGCCCCGCCCTCGCTTGAGCGTAGCTGATCTCGCTGTAGACGGGAAGTTCGCGACGGAGCGGTCGACGAAATGTGCTTCTGCAGTTCGACGGAAGTTGCGGTCGAGCAGGTTCTGCTCGACGGAATCTGGTCGACGAGCTCTGCGCGATGAGCTCTGGTCGACGATCTCTGCGCGGCGAGCTTCCGTCGAAGAGCGCTGGTCGAAGAACTCTGGTCGAAGAGTTCTGGTCGAGAAGTTCTGCTCGGCGGATTCTGTTCGATCGAGGAGAGTCGAGCTGATCGACCGAAGTTGCAGAGTTGCGCGAAACTCTGCGAAGGCGTGCGAACATTCGCCCAGGAGATTTTGGCGAAGTTCTACCTGCGGAACGGCATCACGTGGTCGACGGTGCGCACCTGGCGAAACCGACGACACGTTTTCTACCTGGCACCTGCGCAATGTGCCTGACGGTGAAACCGCCAACCTGCACCTACTTGGTAGGTGCGCACATCTGCGCAGATAGACAACCTGCGACCGTAGAAAGTTACCTGCGATTGCAGATAGTCACCACTCGACTGCAGTGCTAGCAGACCGCGCGTAGTGGCAACGCTGGCAGACTCCTCTGCTGCAGCGTTGGCAAGCCGCGATTCTGCGCGCTGGCAGAGTTCGCCCTTGCTAGGAGTTCCATGCCATTCTAATCTTTAGTTCTGCATGCCTCATTGTTTATTCTATTCTTTTCCTATCCACTTTGTTATGGCAAGCTGTCCTTTCCTTAGTAGTATTCTTGCCAAACTTCTCAGTGAACATAGCAAGCAGTAAGAACGCTAGCAGAGCGCTACGATCACTCGCACAACCCCGTGCCCTCCTCCGTAGTCCACTCCCGTTGTGTAGTGACTCTCCGCACAGTCAACTTACTTGGCCGAATAACAGCACGTGCCTATCCTGTGCTGGTTAAAGGCACCCGGATTGGTGATCGTTCGACAGCTGTACAGAAAAGACAAAAAAGAAGAGGAGCTCACGGCACTGTTTTACTCTAACAAAAGTGGCTGGGTGAACGGCACGCGAAAAAGTCAGGGAGCTGCGGGGACAACATTGGTGTAGTTTACAGGTTCTTCTCCAAACCCAGTCGTCTACACGAATTGACGGCGCAGCGGCGAAGCTGAGACCGAGAAGCTTGAAATTTTCGTGGCGTGATAGGCACGGCGGGTTGCAAAAACGGTTGGGCGATAGATTCCGTTTAACTAAGGCTACTCCGACCCCGATATTTTTGCCTCTCCACCGTGGCCGAGTTCGCGCGAGCAACAACGACGATACCCCCATCCGCAAGGGCGGACGCTGGGTAAACGGCGCATGCGATATTGTCGGGGATGAGGGAAAAAAAAAAGTTGTGGGTGATTCAGCAGATCACTTGAGTGCGGTTGAGCTCATGCATCACTCCCCTGCGAATTTCGGAGTCCTATTTGGTAGACGCCCGAAAGGGTTTGATATTGCTACATAGAGGCGCGGCGAGGGGTGCATCGCCAATGATACCTAGGATTCGCTAAGTGGTTTCGACGAGTATGAAGATGGGTGAACATCGAAGTACCAGGGTTAACGACGGAAACGTCATGGCTACACGACGGAGAATAACTTCGAACTGCAGCCTCAACCACGATATTAAAAAAAGAGCTTGGAGCTGAGGTGTTTTTCTTTGTTTCTTGCAATGCGGTTTGAGCCGTTGGGGGACTTCGCTTGAAGGGTCACTTTTGAGTCGCTTGGCAAGAAACACAGCGGCGGGGATACCTAGAACCCACTGGTGTTTAAACGTACACCGCGGAAATTCTTCAGTAAACGGAGCGTGGAAGCAGCCGAAGTTTCAGGAGTACCTGCCGGCGATGAGCGATGGGTGAAACATATGCAAGTGCTAGGCAAAGAAGACATTTGCGTGCTCTGAATTTGTGGATAATTTTGTGAAACCGAAGCGGCATCGGCGAGACAGTTTCGACGACGGGTAACGCGTTGATGCCACTAGGTCGCGTGAGATTTGGTCTCGGAATAAACCAGGGCAGTCCACGGTAACCGACGAAACCTGATGGTGACCGAGTGGAGCGGCTATAGTACGTCTGAGATTTTCGGAGGCGACCTTCACCTGCAACTGTGGATTTATGGGGTTGTATTTGAGCGATAATTTTGGAAATTGGACGGGGACTTACCGATTTTACGGCAAGGAGCGCCGACACGTTCGTGACAGTACTTTGGCGTTTGGTTAAACGCGCGCGACATATACGTGGGGCAACACCGCGGGAACGACACGGAGTTTCAAGGGGTACGAACGACTTATGACGAACTGAAGAACCGGGGCAGCAATAGTGAAAAGGGGGAGAGACCACTGTAATATATTAATCTCTACCTAGGAGCCCTCGGCGCATCCGACAAAGTGCAAGGCCATCTGGACAAGCCGCCGAAGGTGCTGAAATCAAGGGTCCGAGTCTGCAAAATTTCAAGAACAAGGGCCTAGCGTCTGCAAAATTCAAGAACAAGGGCCTAGCGTCTGCAAAATTTCAAGAACAAGGGCCTAGCGTCTTCAAAAATTTATGAACAAGGTCTGCGTCGTCTGCAAAATTGCAAGAACAAGGGCCTAGTTCTGCAAAAATTCAGAACAAGGGCCTAGCGTCTGCAAAAATTCAAGAACAAGGGCCTAGCGTCTGCAAAAATTAAAGAACAAGGGCCTAGCGTCTGCAAAAATTCAAGAACAAGGGCCTAGCGTCTGCAAAATTGCAAGAACAAGGCCTAGCGTCTGCAAAATTCAAGAACAAGGGCCTAGCGTTTGCAAAAATTCAAGAACAAGGGCCTAGCATCTGCAAAAATTCAAGAACAAGTGCCTAGCGTCTGCAAAAATTCAAGAACAAGGCCTAGCGTCTGCAAAATTGAAGAACAAGGGCCTAGCGTCTGCAAAATTGCAAGAACAGGGGCCTAGCGTCTGCAAAAGTTCAAGAACAAGGGCCTAGCGTCTGCAAAAATTCAAGAACAAGGGCCTAGCATCTGCAAAAATTCAAGAACAAGGGCCTAGCGTCTTCAAAATTGCAAGAACAAGGGCCTAGCGTCTGCAAAAATTCAAGAACAAGGGCCTAGCGTCTGCAAAAATTCAAGAACAAGGGCCTAGCGTCTGCAAAATTCAAGAACAAGGGCCTAGCGTCTGCAAAATTGCAAGAACAAGGGCCTAGCGTCTGCGAAAATTCAAGAACAAGGGCCTAGCGTCTGCAAAATTCAAGAACAAGGGCCTAGCGTCTGCAAAAATTCAAGAACAGGGGCCTAGCGTCTGCAAACATTCAAGAACAAGGGCCTAGCACCTGCAAAAATTCAAGAACAAGGGCCTAGCTTCTGCAAAAATTCAAGAACAAGGGCCTAGCGTCTGCAAAATTGCAAGAACAAGGGCCTAGCGTCTGCAAAAATTCAAGAACAAGGGTCTAGCGTCTGCAAAAATTCAAGAACAAGGGCCTAGCGTCTGCAAAATTCAAGAACAAAGGCCTAGCGTCTGCAAAAATTCAAGAACAAAGGCCTAGCGTCTGCAAAATTCAAGAACAAGGGCCTAGCGTCTGCAAAAATTCAACAACAAGGGCCTAGCGTCTGCAAAATTCAAGAACAAGGGCCTAGCGTCTGCAAAATTGCAAGAACAAGGGCCTAGTGTCTGCACAAATTCAAGAACAAGGGCCTAGCGTTTGCAAAAATTCAAGAAAAAGGGCCTAGCGTCTGCAAAAATTCAAGAACAAGGGCCTAGCGTCTGCAAAAATTCAAGAACAAGGGCCTAGCGTTTGCAAAAATTCAAGAACAAGGGCCTAGCGTCTGCAAAATTCAAGAACAATGGCCTAGCGTCTGCAAAAATTCAAGAACAAGGGCCTAGCATCTGCAAAAATTGAAGAACAAGGGCCTAGCGTCTGCAAAATTGCAAGAACAAGGGCCTAGCGTCTGCAAAAATTCAAGAACAAGGGCCTAGCGTCTGCAAAAATTCAAGAACAAGGGCCTAGCGTCTGCAAAAATTCAAGAACAAGGGCCTAGCGTCTGCAAAATTGCAAGAACAAGGGCCTAGCGTCTGCAAAATTCAAGAACAAGGGCCTAGCGTCTGCAAAATTCAAGAACAAGGGCCTAGCGTCTGCAAAAATTCAAGAACAAGGGCCTAGCGTCTGCAAAATTGCAAGAACAAAGGCCTAGCGTCTGCAAAATTCAAGAACAAGGGCCTAGCGTCTGCACAAATTCAAGAACAAGGGCCTAGCGTCTGCAAAATTCAAGAACAAGGGCCTAGCGTTTGCAAATTCAAGAACAAGGGCCTAGCGCCTGCAAAAATTCAAGAACAAGGGCCTAGCGTCTGCAAAATTGCAAGAACAAGGCCTAGCGTCTGCAAAATTCAAGAACAAGGGCCTAGCGTCTGCAAAATTTCAAGAACAAGGGCCTAGCGTCTGCAAAATTGCAAGAACAAGGGCCTAGCGTCTGCAAAAATTGCAAGAACAAAGGCCTAGCGTCTGCAAAAATTCAAGAACAAGGGCCTAGCGTCTGCAAAAATTCAAGAACAAGGGCCTAGCGTCTGCAAATTGCAAGAACAAGGCCTAGCGTCTGCAAAATTCAAGAACAAAGGCCTAGCGTCTGCAAAAATTCAAGAACAAGGGCCTAGCGTCTGCAAAATTGCAAGAACAAGGCCTAGCGTCTGCAAAAATTCAAGAACAAGGGCTAGCGTCTGCAAAAATTCAAGAACAAGGGCCTAGCGTCTGCAAAAATTCAAAAACAAGGGCCTAGCATCTGCAAAAATTCAAGAACAAGGGCCTAGCATCTGCAAAAATTCAAGAACAAGGGCCTAGCGTCTGCAAAAAATTCAAGAACAAGGGCCTAGCGTCTGCAAAAATTGAAGAACAAGGGCCTAGCGTCTGCAAATTGCAAGAACAAGGCCTAGCGTCTGCAAAAATCCAAGAACAAGGGCCTAGCGTCTGCAAAATTCAAGAACAAAGGCCTAGCGTCTGCAAAAATTCAAGAAAAAGGGCCTAGCGTCTGCAAAATTGCAAGAACAAGGGCCTAGCGTCTGCAAATATTCAAGAACAAGGGCCTAGCGTCTGCAAAATTCAAGAACAAGGGCCTAGCGTCTGCAAAAATTCAAAAACAAGGGCCTAGCGTCTGCAAAAATTCAAGAACAAGGGCCTAGCGTCTGCAAAATTCAAGAACAAAGGCCTAGCGTCTGCAAAAATTCAAGAACAAGGGCTAGTGCCTGCAAAAATTCAAGAACAAGGGCCTAGCGTCTGCAAAATTCAAGAACAAGGGCCTAGCCTCTGCAAAAATTCAAGAACAAGGGCCTAGCGTCTGCAAAAATTCCAGAACAAGGGCCTAGCGTCTGCAAAATTCAAGAACAAGGGCCTAGCGTCTGCAAAAATTCAAGAACAAGGCCTAGCGTCTGCAAAAATTCAAGAACAAGGGCCTAGCGTCTGCAAAAATTCAAGAACAAGGGCCTAGCGTCTGCAAAAATTCAAGAACAAGGGCCTAGCGTCTGCAAAATTCAAGAACAAGGGCCTAGCGTCTGCAAAATTGAAGAACAAGGGCCTAGCGTCTGCAAAATTGCAAGAACAAGGGCCTAGCGTCTGCAAAAATTCAAGAACAAGGGCCTAGCGTCTGCAAAATTCAAGAACAAGGGCCTAGCATCTGCAAAAATAAATTCAAGAACAAGGGCCTAGCGTCTGCAAAATTTCAAGAACAAGGCCTAGCGTCTGCAAAAATTCAAGAACAAGGGCCTAGCGTCTGCAAAAATTCAAGAACAAGGGCCTAGCGTCTGCAAAAATTCAAAAACAAGGGCCTAGCATCTGCAAAATTCAAGAACAAGGGCCTAGCGTCTGCAAAATTCAAGAACAAGGGCTAGCGTCTGCAAAAATTCAAGAACAAGGGCCTAGCGTCTGCACAAATTCAAGAACAAGGGCCTAGCGTCTGCAAAAATTCAAGAACAAGGGCCTAGCGTCTGCAAAAATGCAAGAACAAGGGCCTAGCGTCTGCAAAAATTCAAGAACAAGGGCCTAGCGTCTGGAAAAATTCAAGAACAAGGGCCTAGCGTCTGCAAAATTCAAGAACAAGGGCCTAGCGTCTGCAAAAATTCAAGAACAAGGGCCTAGCGTCTGCAAAAATTCAAGAACAAGGGCCTAGCGTCTGCAAAAATTCAAGAACAAGGGCCTAGCGTCTGCAAAATTCCAAGAACAAGGGCCTAGCGTCTGCAAAATTCAAGAACAAGGGCCTAGCGTCTGCAAAAATTCAAGAACAAGGGCCTAGCGTCTGCAAAATTCAAGAACAAGGGCCTAGCGTCTGCAAAATTCAAGAACAAGGGCCTAGCGTCTGCAAAAATTCAAGAACAAGGGCCTAGCGTCTGCAAAATTCAAGAACAAGGGCCTAGCGTCTGCAAAAATTCAAAAACAAGGGCCTAGCGTCTGCAAAAATTCAAGAACAAGGGCCTAGCGTCTGTAAAAAATCAAGAACAAGGGCCTAGCGTCTGCAAAAATTCAAGAACAAGGGCCTAGCGTCTGCAAAAATTCAAGAACAAGGGCCTAGCGTCTGCAAAATTCAAGAACAAGGGCCTAGCGTCTGCAAAAATTCAAGAACAAGGGCCTAGCATCTGCAAAATTCAAGAACAAGGGCCTAGCGTCTGCAAAATTCAAGAACAAGGGCCTAGCGTCTGCAAAAATTCAAGAACAAGGGCCTAGCGTCTGCAAAATTCAAGAACAAGGGCCTAGCGTCTGCAAAAATTCAAGAACAAGGGCCTAGCGTCTGCAAAAAATCAAGAACAAGGGCCTAGCGTCTGCAAAATTCAAGAACAAGGGCCTAGCGTCTGCAAAAATTCAAGAACAAGGGCCTAGCGTCTGCAAAAATTCAAGAACAAGGGCCTAGCGTCTGCAAAATTGCAAGAACAAGGGCCTAGCGTCTGCAAAATAGCAAGAACAAGGGCCTAGCGTCTGCAAAAATCCAAGAACAAGGGCCTAGCGTCTGCAAAATTCAAGAACAAGGGCCTAGCGTCTGCAAAAATTCAAGAACAAGGGCCTAGCGTCTGCAAAATTCAAGAACAAGGGCCTAGCGTCTGCAAAATTCAAGAACAAGGGCCTAGCGTCTGCACAAATTCAAGAACAAGGGCCTAGCGTCTGCAAAAATTCAAGAACAAGGGCCTAGCGTCTGGAAAATTTCAAGAACAAGGGCCTAGCGTCTGCAAAAATTCAAGAACAAGGGCCTAGCGTCTGCAAAATTGCAAGAACAAGGGCCTAGCGTCTGCAAAAATTCAAGAACAAGGGCCTAGCGTCTGCAAAATTCAAGAACAAGGGCCTAGCGTCTGCAAAAATTCAAGAACAAGGGCCTAGCGTCTGCAAAATTTCAAGAACAAGGGCCTAGCGTCTGCAAAAATTCAAGAACAAGGGCCTAGCGTCTGCAAAATTCAAGAACAAGGGCCTAGCGTCTGCAAAAATTCAAGAACAAGGGCCTAGCGTCTGCAAAAATTCAAGAACAAGGGCCTAGCGTCTGCAAAAATTCAAGAACAAGGGCCTAGCGTCTGCAAAATTCAAGAACAAGGGCCTAGCGTCTGCAAAAATTCAAGAACAAGGGCCTAGCGTCTGCAAAAATTCAAGAACAAGGCCTAGCGTCTGCAAAATTCAAGAACAAGGGCCTAGCGTCTGCAAAATTCAAGAACAAGGGCCTAGCGTCTGCAAAATTCAAGAACAAGGGCCTAGCGTCTGCAAAATTGCAAGAACAAGGGCCTAGCGTCTGTAAAAAATCAAGAACAAGGGCCTAGCGTCTGCAAAATTGCAAGAACAAGGGCCTAGCGTCTGCAAAAATTCAAGAACAAGGGCCTAGCGTCTGCAAAAATTCAAGAACAAGGGCCTAGCGTCTGCAAAATTCAAGAACAAGGGCCTAGCGTCTGCAAAAATTCAAGAACAAGGGCCTAGCGTCTGCAAAAATTCAAGAACAAGGGCCTAGCCTCTGCAAAAATTCAAGAACAAGGGCCTAGCGTCTGCAAAAATGCAAGAACAAGGGCCTAGCGTCTGCAAAATTCAAGAACAAGGGCCTAGCGTCTGCAAAAATTCAAGAACAAGGGCCTAGCGTCTGCAAAAATTCAAGAACAAGGGCCTAGCGTCTGCAAAAATTCAAGAACAAGGGCCTAGCGTCTGCAAAAATTCAAGAACAAGGGCCTAGCGTCTGCAAAAATTCAAGAACAAGGGCCTAGCGTCTGCAAAATTGCAAGAACAAGGGCCTAGCGTCTGCAAAATTCAAGAACAAGGGCCTAGCGTCTGCAAAAATTCAAGAACAAGGGCCTAGCGTCTGCAAAATTCAAGAACAAGGGCCTAGCGTCTGCAAAATTCAAGAACAAGGGCCTAGCGTCTGCAAAAATTCAAGAACAAGGGCCTAGCGTCTGCAAAAATTCAAGAACAAGGGCCTAGCTTCTGCAAAAATTCAAGAACAAGGGCCTAGCGTCTGCAAAATTTCAAGAACAAGGGCCTAGCGTCTGCAAAATTCAAGAACAAGGGCCTAGCGTCTGTAAAAAATCAAGAACAAGGGCCTAGCGTCTGCAAAAATTGCAAGAACAAGGCCTAGCGTCTGCAAAAATTCAAGAACAAGGGCCTAGCGTCTGCAAAATTGAAGAACAAGGGCCTAGCGTCTGCAAAATTGCAAGAACAAGGGCCTAGCGTCTGCAAAAATTCAAGAACAAGGGCCTAGCGTCTGCAAAATTTCAAGAACAAGGGCCTAGCGTCTGCAAAATTGCAAGAACAAGGGCCTAGCGTCTGCAAAATTCAAGAACAAGGGCCTAGCGTCTGCAAAATTGCAAGAACAAGGGCCTAGCGTCTGCAAAAATTCAAGAACAAGGGCCTAGCGTCTGCAAAAATTCAAGAACAAGGGCTAGCGTCTGCAAAAATTCAAGAACAAGGGCCTAGCGTCTGCAAAATTCAAGAACAAGGGCCTAGCGTCTGCAAAATTCAAGAACAAGGGCCTAGCGTCTGCAAAATTTCAAGAACAAGGGCCTAGCGTCTGCAAAAATTCAAGAACAAGGGCCTAGCGTCTGCAAAATTGAAGAACAAGGGCCTAGCGTCTGCAAAAATTCAAGAACAAGGGCCTAGCGTCTGCAAAAATTCAAGAACAAGGGCCTAGCGTCTGCAAAAATTCAAGAACAAGGGCCTAGCGTCTGCAAAAATTCAAGAACAAGGGCCTAGCGTCTGCAAAAATTCAAGAACAAGGGCCTAGCGTCTGCAAAAATTCAAGAACAAGGGCCTAGCGTCTGCAAATTGCAAGAACAAGGGCCTAGCGTCTGCAAAAATTCAAGAACAAGGGCCTAGCGTCTGCAAAATTGAAGAACAAGGGCCTAGCGTCTGCAAAATTGCAAGAACAAGGGCCTAGCGTCTGCAAAATTCAAGAACAAGGGCCTAGCGTCTGCAAAAATTCAAGAACAAGGGCCTAGCGTCTGCAAAAATTCAAGAACAAGGGCCTAGCGTCTGCAAAAATTCAAGAACAAGGGCCTAGCGTCTGCAAAATTCAAGAACAAGGGCCTAGCGTCTGCAAAAATTCAAGAACAAGGGCCTAGCGTCTGCAAAAATTCAAGAACAAGGCCTAGCGTCTGCAAAATTTCAAGAACAAGGGCCTAGCGTCTGCAAAATTTCAAGAACAAGGGCCTAGCGTCTGCAAAAATTTAAGAACAAGGGCCTAGCGTCTGCAAAATTCAAGAACAAGGGCCTAGCGTCTGCAAAAATTCAAGAACAAGGGCCTAGCGTCTGCAAAATTCAAGAACAAGGGCCTAGCGTCTGCAAAAAATCAAGAACAAGGGCCTAGCGTCTGCAAAAATTCAAGAACAAGGGCCTAGCGTCTGCAAAAATTCAAGAACAAGGGCCTAGCGTCTGCAAAAATTGCAAGAACAAGGGCCTAGCGTCTGCAAAAATTCAAGAACAAGGGCCTAGCGTCTGCAAAAATTCAAGAACAAGGGCCTAGCGTCTGCAAAATTCAAGAACAAGGGCCTAGCGTCTGCAAAATTGCAAGAACAAGGGCCTAGCGTCTGCAAAATTCAAGAACAAGGGCCTAGCGTCTGCAAAAATTCAAGAACAAGGGCCTAGCGTCTGCAAAAATTCAAGAACAAGGGCCTAGCGTCTGCAAAAATTCAAGAACAAGGGCCTAGCGTCTGCAAAATTTCAAGAACAAGGGCCTAGCGTCTGCAAAAATTCAAGAACAAGGGCCTAGCGTCTGCAAAAATTCAAGAACAAGGGCCTAGCGTCTGCAAAATTTCAAGAACAAGGGCCTAGCGTCTGCAAAATTCAAGAACAAGGGCCTAGCGTCTGCAAAAATTCAAGAACAAGGGCCTAGCGTCTGCAAAAATGCAAGAACAAGGGCCTAGCGTCTGCAAAAATTCAAGAACAAGGGCCTAGCGTCTGCAAAATTGAAGAACAAGGGCCTAGCGTCTGCAAAATTCAAGAACAAGGGCCTAGCGTCTGCAAAAATTCAAGAACAAGGGCCTAGCGTCTGCAAAATTTCAAGAACAAGGGCCTAGCGTCTGCAAAATTGCAAGAACAAGGGCCTAGCGTCTGCAAAAATTCAAGAACAAGGGCCTAGCGTCTGCAAAATTGCAAGAACAAGGGCCTAGCGTCTGCAAAAATTCAAGAACAAGGGCCTAGCGTCTGCAAAAATTCAAGAACAAGGGCCTAGCGTCTGCAAAAATTCAAGAACAAGGGCCTAGCGTCTGCAAAATTGCAAGAACAAGGGCCTAGCGTCTGCAAAAATTCAAGAACAAGGGCCTAGCGTCTGCAAAATTCAAGAACAAGGGCCTAGCGTCTGCAAAAATTCAAGAACAAGGGCCTAGCGTCTGCAAAAAGAAGAACAAGGGCCTAGCGTCTGCAAAAATTCAAGAACAAGGGCCTAGCGTCTGCAAAATTCAAGAACAAGGGCCTAGCGTCTGCAAAATTCAAGAACAAGGGCCTAGCGTCTGCAAAAATTCAAGAACAAGGGCCTAGCGTCTGCAAAATTCAAGAACAAGGGCCTAGCGTCTGCAAAAATTCAAGAACAAGGGCCTAGCGTCTGCAAAATTGCAAGAACAAGGGCCTAGCATCTGCAAAAATTCAAGAACAAGGGCCTAGCGTCTGCAAAATTCAAGAACAAGGGCCTAGCGTCTGCAAAATTGCAAGAACAAGGGCCTAGCGTCTGCAAAAATTCAAGAACAAGGGCCTAGCGTCTGCAAAAATTCAAGAACAAGGGCCTAGCGTCTGCAAAATTCAAGAACAAGGGCCTAGCGTCTGCAAAAATTCAAGAACAAGGGCCTAGCGTCTGCAAAATTGCAAGAACAAGGGCCTAGCGTCTGCAAAAATTCAAGAACAAGGGCCTAGCGTCTGCAAAATTCAAGAACAAGGGCCTAGCGTCTGTAAAAAATCAAGAACAAGGGCCTAGCGTCTGCAAAATTCAAGAACAAGGGCCTAGCGTCTGCAAAATTCAAGAACAAGGCCTAGCGTCTGCAAAATTGCAAGAACAAGGGCCTAGCGTCTGCAAAAATTCAAGAAAAAGGGCCTAGCGTCTGCAAAATTCAAGAACAAGGGCCTAGCGTCTGCAAAAATTCAAGAACAAGGGCCTAGCGTCTGCAAAAATTCAAGAACAAGGCCCTAGCGTCTGCAAAAATTCAAGAACAAGGGCCTAGCGTCTGCAAAATTGCAAGAACAAGGGCCTAGCGTCTGCAAAATTCAAGAACAAGGGCCTAGCGTCTGCAAAATTCAAGAACAAGGGCCTAGCGTCTGCAAAATTCAAGAACAAGGGCCTAGCGTCTGCAAAATTGCAAGAACAAGGGCGTAGCGTCTGCAAAAATTCAAGAACAAGGGCCTAGCGTCTGCACAAATTCAAGAACAAGGGCCTAGCGTCTGCAAAAAATCAAGAACAAGGGCCTAGCGTCTGCAAAATTCAAGAACAAGGGCCTAGCGTCTGCAAAATTGCAAGAACAAGGGCTAGCGTCTGCAAAAATTCAAGAACAAGGGCCTAGCGTCTGCAAAATTTCAAGAACAAGGGCCTAGCGTCTGCAAAAATTCAAGAACAAGGGCCTAGCGTCTGCAAAAATGCAAGAACAAGGGCCTAGCGTCTGCAAAAATTTAAGAACAAGGGCCTAGCATCTGCAAAAATTCAAGAACAAGGGCCTAGCGTCTGCAAAATTTCAAGAACAAGGGCCTAGCGTCTGCAAAAATTCAAGAACAAGGGCCTAGCGTCTGCAAAAATTCAAGAACAAGGGCCTAGCATCTGCAAAAAATCAAGAACAAGGGCCTAGCGTCTGCAAAATTGCAAGAACAAGGGCCTAGCGTCTGCAAAATTCAAGAACAAGGGCCTAGCGTCTGCAAAAATTCAAGAACAAGGGCCTAGCGTCTGCAAAATTGCAAGAACAAGGGCCTAGCGTCTGCAAAATTCAAGAACAAGGGCCTAGCGTCTGCAAAAATTCAAGAACAAGGGCCTAGCGTCTGCAAAATTCAAGAACAAGGGCCTAGCGTCTGCAAAATTCAAGAACAAGGGCCTAGCGTCTGCAAAAATGCAAGAACAAGGGCCTAGCGTCTGCAAAAATTCAAGAACAAGGGCCTAGCGTCTGCAAAAATTCAAGAACAAGGGCCTAGCGTCTGCAAAATTCAAGAACAAGGGCCTAGCGTCTGCAAAATTTCAAACAAGGGCCTAGCGTCTGCAAAATTCAAGAACAAGGGCCTAGCGTCTGCAAAATTGCAAGAACAAGGGCCTAGCGTCTGCAAAAATTCAAGAACAAGGGCCTAGCGTCTGCAAAATTCAAGAACAAGGGCCTAGCGTCTGCAAAAATTCAAGAACAAGGGCCTAGCGTCTGCAAAAATTCAAGAACAAGGGCCTAGCGTCTGCAAAATTCAAGAACAAGGGCCTAGCGTCTGCAAAATTGCAAGAACAAGGGCCTAGCGTCTGTAAAAAATCAAGAACAAGGGCCTAGCGTCTGCAAAATTCAAGAACAAGGGCCTAGCGTCTGCAAAAATTCAAGAACAAGGGCCTAGCGTCTGCAAAATTGCAAGAACAAGGGCCTAGCGTCTGCAAAATTCAAGAACAAGGGCCTAGCGTCTGCAAAAATTCAAGAACAAGGCCTAGCGTCTGCAAAAATTCAAGAACAAGGGCCTAGCGTCTGCAAAAATTCAAGAACAAGGGCCTAGCGTCCGCAAAATTGTCAAGAACAAGGGCCTAGCGTCTGCAAAATTCAAGAACAAGGGCCTAGCGTCTGCAAAATTCAAGAACAAGGGCCTAGCGTCTGCAAAATTCAAGAACAAGGGCCTAGCGTCTGCAAAATTCAAGAACAAGGGCCTAGCGTCTGCAAAAATGCAAGAACAAGGGCCTAGCGTCTGCAAAATTGCAAGAACAAGGCCTAGCGTCTGCAAAAATTCAAGAACAAGGCCTAGCGTCTGCAAAATTCAAGAACAAGGGCCTAGCGTCTGCAAAATTCAAGAACAAGGGCCTAGCGTCTGCAAAAATTCAAGAACAAGGGCCTAGCGTCTGCAAAAATTCAAGAACAAGGGCCTAGCGTCTGCAAAATTGCAAGAACAAGGGCCTAGCGTCTGCAAAATTCAAGAACAAGGGCCTAGCGTCTGCAAAAATTCAAGAACAAGGGCCTAGCGTCTGCAAAAATTCAAGAACAAGGGCCTAGCGTCTGCAAAATTGCAAGAACAAGGGCTAGCGTCTGCAAAATTGCAAGAACAAGGGCCTAGCGTCTGCAAAATTCAAGAACAAGGGCCTAGCGTCTGCAAAATTGCAAGAACAAGGGCCTAGCGTCTGCAAAATTCAAGAACAAGGGCCTAGCGTCTGCAAAATTCAAGAACAAGGCCTAGCGTCTGCAAAATTGCAAGAACAAGGGCCTAGCGTCTGCAAATTGCAAGAACAAGGGCCTAGCGTCTGCAAAATTCAAGAACAAGGGCCTAGCGTCTGCAAAAATGCAAGAACAAGGGCCTAGCGTCTGCAAAATTGCAAGAACAAGGGCCTAGCGTCTGCAAAATTTCAAGAACAAGGGCCTAGCGTCTGCAAAATTCAAGAACAAGGGCCTAGCGTCTGCAAAATTCAAGAACAAGGGCCTAGCGTCTGCAAAAATTTAAGAACAAGGGCCTAGCGTCTGCAAAATTCAAGAACAAGGGCCTAGCGTCTGCAAAAATTCAAGAACAAGGGCCTAGCGTCTGCAAAATTCAAGAACAAGGGCCTAGCGTCTGCAAAAATTCAAGAACTAGGGCCTAGCGTCTGCAAAATTGCAAGAACAAGGGCCTAGCGTCTGCAAAATTCAAGAACAAGGGCCTAGCGTGTGCAAAAATTCAAGAACAAGGGCCTAGCGTCTGCAAAATTGCAAGAACAAGGGCCTAGCGTCTGCAAAATTCAAGAACAAGGGCCTAGCGTCTGCACAAATTCAAGAACAAGGGCCTAGCGTCTGCAAAAATTCAAGAACAAGGGCCTAGCGTCTGCAAAAAATCAAGAACAAGGGCCTAGCGTCTGCAAAATTTCAAGAACAAGGGCCTAGCGTCTGCAAAAATTCAAGAACAAGGGCCTAGCGTCTGCAAAATTTCAAGAACAAGGGCCTAGCGTCTGCAAAAATTCAAGAACAAGGGCCTAGCGTCTGCAAAAATTCAAGAACAAGGCCTAGCGTCTCAAAATCGCAAAAATACAAGAACAAGGGCCTAGCGTCTGCAAAATTGAAAGAACAAGGGCCTAGCGTCTGCAAAATTCAAGAACAAGGGCCTAGCGTCTGCAAAAATTCAAGAACAAGGGCCTAGCGTCTGCAAAAATTCAAGAACAAGGCCTAGCGTCTGCAAAAATTCAAGAACAAGGGCCTAGCGTCTGCAAAAATTCAAGAACAAGGGCCTAGCGTCTGCAAAATTGCAAGAACAAGGGCCTAGCGTCTGCAAAAATGCAAGAACAAGGGCCTAGCGTCTGCACAAATTCAAGAACAAGGGCCTAGCGTCTGCAAAAATTCAAGAACAAGGGCCTAGCGTCTGCAAAAATTCAAGAACAAGGGCCTAGCGTCTGCAAAAATTCAAGAACAAGGGCCTAGCGTCTGCAAAATTCAAGAACAAGGGCCTAGCGTGTGCAAAATTGCAAGAACAAAGGCCTAGCGTCTGCAAAAATTCAAGAACAAGGGCCTAGCGTCTGCAAAAATTCAAGAACAAGGGCCTAGCGTCTGCAAAATTCAAGAACAAGGGCCTAGCGTCTGCAAAAATTCAAGAACAAGGGCCTAGCGTCTGCAAAATTCAAGAACAAGGGCCTAGCGTCTGCAAAATTCAAGAACAAGGGCCTAGCGTCTGCAAAATTGCAAGAACAAGGGCCTAGCGTCTGCAAAATTCAAGAACAAGGGCCTAGCGTCTGCAAAATTCAAGAACAAAGGCCTAGCGTCTGCAAAATTGCAAGAACAAGGGCCTAGCGTCTGCAAAAATTCAAGAACAAGGGCCTAGCGTCTGCAAAAATTCAAGAACAAGGGCCTAGCGTCTGCAAAAATTCAAGAACAAGGGCCTAGCGTCTGCAAAATTCAAGAACAAGGGCCTAGCGTCTGCAAAATTCAAGAACAAGGGCCTAGCGTCTGCAAAAATTCAAGAACAAGGGCCTAGCGTCTGCAAAATTGCAAGAACAAGGGCCTAGCGTCTGCAAAAATTCAAGAACAAGGGCCTAGCGTCTGCAAAAATTCAAGAACAAGGGCCTAGCGTCTGCAAAAATTCAAGAACAAGGGCCTAGCGTCTGCAAAAATTCAAGAACAAGGCCTAGCGTCTGCAAAATTCAAGAACAAGGGCCTAGCGTCTGCAAAATTCAAGAACAAGGGCCTAGCGTCTGCAAAATTCAAGAACAAGGGCCTAGCGTCTGCAAAAATTCAAGAACAAGGGCCTAGCGTCTGCAAAAATTCAAGAACAAGGGCCTAGCGTCTGCAAAATTCAAGAACAAGGGCCTAGCGTCTGCAAAATTGAAGAACAAGGGCCTAGCGTCTGCAAAATTCAAGAACAAGGGCCTAGCGTCTGCAAAATTCAAGAACAAGGGCCTAGCGTCTGCAAAAATTCAAGAACAAGGGCCTAGCGTCTGCAAAAATTCAAGAACAAGGGCCTAGCGTCTGCAAAAATTCAAGAACAAGGCCTAGCGTCTGCAAAATTGAAAGAACAAGGGCCTAGCGTCTGCAAAAATTGCAAGAACAAGGGCCTAGCGTCTGCAAAATTGCAAGAACAAGGGCCTAGCGTCTGCAAAATTCAAGAACAAGGGCCTAGCGTCTGCAAAAATTCAAGAACAAGGGCCTAGCGTCTGCAAAAATTCAAGAACAAGGGCCTAGCGTCTGCAAAAATTCAAGAACAAGGGCCTAGCGTCTGCAAAAATTCAAGAACAAGGGCCTAGCGTCTGCAAAATTCAAGAACAAGGGCCTAGCGTCTGCAAAAATTCAAGAACAAGGGCCTAGCGTCTGCAAAATTGCAAGAACAAGGGCCTAGCGTCTGCAAAAATTCAAGAACAAGGGCCTAGCGTCTGCAAAATTGCAAGAACAAGGGCCTAGCGTCTGCAAAATTCAAGAACAAGGGCCTAGCGTCTGCAAAATTGCAAGAACAAGGGCCTAGCGTCTGCAAAAATTCAAGAACAAGGGCCTAGCGTCTGCAAAAATTCAAGAACAAGGCCTAGCGTCTGCAAAATTGCAAGAACAAGGGCCTAGCGTCTGCAAAAATTCAAGAACAAGGGCCTAGCGTCTGCAAAATTTCAAGAACAAGGGCCTAGCGTCTGCAAAATTCAAGAACAAGGGCCTAGCGTCTGCAAAAATTCAAGAACAAGGGCCTAGCGTCTGCAAAATTCAAGAACAAGGGCCTAGCGTCTGCAAATTGCAAGAACAAGGGCCTAGCGTCTGCAAAAATTCAAGAACAAGGGCCTAGCGTCTGCAAAATTGCAAGAACAAGGGCCTAGCGTCTGCAAAATTCAAGAACAAGGGCCTAGCGTCTGCAAAATTCAAGAACAAGGGCCTAGCGTCTGCAAAATTCAAGAACAAGGGCCTAGCGTCTGCAAAATTGCAAGAACAAGGGCCTAGCGTCTGCAAAAATTAAAGAACAAGGGCCTAGCGTCTGCAAATTGCAAGAACAAGGGCCTAGCGTCTGCAAAAATTCAAGAACAAGGGCCTAGCGTCTGCAAAATTTCAAGAACAAGGGCCTAGCGTCTGCAAAAATTCAAGAACAAGGGCCTAGCGTCTGCAAAATTCAAGAACAAGGGCCTAGCGTCTGCAAAAATTCAAGAACAAGGCCTAGCGTCTGCAAAATTCAAGAACAAGGGCCTAGCGTCTGCAAAATTGCAAGAACAAGGGCCTAGCGTCTGAAAAATTTCAAGAACAAGGGCCTAGCGTCTGCAAAATTGCAAGAACAAAGGCCTAGCGTCTGCAAAAATTCAAGAACAAGGGCCTAGCGTCTGCAAAAATTCAAGAACAAGGGCCTAGCGTCTGCAAAAAATCAAGAACAAGGGCCTAGCGTCTGCAAAATTGCAAGAACAAGGGCCTAGCGTCTGCAAAATTCAAGAACAAGGGCCTAGCGTCTGCAAAATTTCAAGAACAAGGGCCTAGCGTCTGCAAAAATTCAAGAACAAGGGCCTAGCGTCTGCAAAAATTCAAGAACAAGGGCCTAGCGTCTGGAAAATTTCAAGAACAAGGGCCTAGCGTCTGCAAAATTCAAGAACAAGGGCCTAGCGTCTGCAAAATTTCAAGAACAAAGGCCTAGCGTCTGCAAAAATTCAAGAACAAGGGCCTAGCGTCTGCAAAATTCAAGAACAAGGGCCTAGCGTCTGCAAAATTGCAAGAACAAGGGCCTAGCGTCTGCAAAATTGAAAGAACAAGGGCCTAGCGTCTGCAAAATTCAAGAACAAGGGCCTAGCGTCTGCAAAATTGCAAGAACAAGGGCCTAGCGTCTGCAAAAATTCAAGAACAAGGGCCTAGCGTCTGCAAAAATTCAAGAACAAGGGCCTAGCGTCTGCAAAAATTCAAGAACAAGGGCCTAGCTAGCGTCTGCACAATTGCAAGAACAAGGGCCTAGCGTCTGCAAAAATGCAAGAACAAGGGCCTAGCGTCTGCAAAATTGCAAGAACAAGGCCTAGCGTCTGCAAAATTCAAGAACAAGGGCCTAGCGTCTGCAAAATTCAAGAACAAGGGCCTAGCGTCTGCAAAATTCAAGAACAAAGGCCTAGCGTCTGCAAAAATTCAAGAACAAGGGCCTAGCGTCTGCAAAATTCAAGAACAAGGGCCTAGCGTCTGCAAAAATTCAAGAACAAGGGCCTAGCGTCTGCAAAAATTCAAGAACAAGGGCCTAGCGTCTGCAAAATTGCAAGAACAAGGGCCTAGCGTCTGCAAAAATTCAAGAACAAGGGCCTAGCGTCTGCAAAATTGCAAGAACAAGGGCCTAGCGTCTGCAAAAATTCAAGAACAAGGCCTAGCGTCTGCAAAATTGCAAGAACAAGGGCCTAGCGTCTGCAAAATTCAAGAACAAGGGCCTAGCGTCTGCAAAAATTCAAGAACAAGGGCCTAGCGTCTGCAAAATTGCAAGAACAAGGGCCTAGCGTCTGCAAAAATTCAAGAACAAGGGCCTAGCGTCTGCAAAAATTCAAGAACAAGGGCCTAGCGTCTGCAAAATTCAAGAACAAGGGCCTAGCGTCTGCAAAAATTCAAGAACAAGGGCCTAGCGTCTGCAAAAATTGAAGAACAAGGGCCTAGCGTCTGCAAAATTGCAAGAACAAGGGCCTAGCGTCTGCAAAAATTCAAGAACAAGGGCCTAGCGTCTGCAAAATTGCAAGAACAAGGGCCTAGCGTCTGCAAAATTCAAGAACAAGGGCCTAGCGTCTGCAAAATTCAAGAACAAGGGCCTAGCGTCTGCAAAATTCAAGAACAAGGGCCTAGCGTCTGCAAAATTGCAAGAACAAGGGCCTAGCGTCTGCAAAAATTTAAGAACAAGGGCCTAGCATCTGCAAAAAAATTCAAGAACAAGGGCCTAGCGTCTGCAAAATTCAAGAACAAGGGCCTAGCGTCTGCAAAATTTCAAGAACAAGGGCCTAGCGTCTGCAAAATTGCAAGAACAAGGGCCTAGCGTCTGCAAAATTTCAAGAACAAGGGCCTAGCGTCTGCAAAAATTCAAGAACAAGGGCCTAGCGTCTGCAAAATTGCAAGAACAAGGGCCTAGCTGGCAAAATTGCAAGAACAAGGGCCTAGCGTCTGCAAAAATTCAAGAACAAGGGCCTAGCGTCTGCAAAATTGCAAGAACAAGGGCCTAGCGTCTGCAAAAATTCAAGAACAAGGGCCTAGCGTCTGCAAAAATTCAAGAACAAGGGCCTAGCGTCTGCAAAATTCAAGAACAAGGGCCTAGCGTCTGCAAAAATTCAAGAACAAGGGCCTAGCGTCTGCAAAAATTCAAGAACAAGGGCCTAGCGTCTGCAAAAAAATCAAGAACAAGGGCCTAGCGTCTGCAAAATTGCAAGAACAAGGGCCTAGCGTCTGCAAAATTCAAGAACAAGGGCCTAGCGTCTGCAAAATTGAAGAACAAGGGCCTAGCGTCTGCAAAAATTCAAGAACAAGGGCCTAGCGTCTGTAAAAAATCAAGAACAAGGGCCTAGCGTCTGCAAAAATTCAAGAACAAGGGCCTAGCGTCTGCAAAAATTCAAGAACAAGGGCCTAGCGTCTGCAAAATTTCAAGAACAAGGGCCTAGCGTCTGCAAAAATTCAAGAACAAGGGCCTAGCGTCTGCAAAAATTCAAGAACAAGGGCCTAGCGTCTGCAAAATTCAAGAACAAGGGCCTAGCGTCTGCAAAAATTCAAGAACAAGGGCCTAGCGTCTGCAAAATTGAAAGAACAAGGGCCTAGCGTCTGCAAAATTCAAGAACAAGGGCCTAGCGTCTGCAAAATTGCAAGAACAAGGGCCTAGCGTCTGCAAAATTCAAGAACAAGGGCCTAGCGTCTGCAAAAATTCAAGAACAAGGGCCTAGCGTCTGCAAAAATTCAAGAACAAGGGCCTAGCGTCTGCAAAATTCAAGAACAAGGGCCTAGCGTCTGCAAAATTCAAGAACAAGGCCTAGCGTCTGCAAAATTGCAAGAACAAGGGCCTAGCGTCTGCAAAATTCAAGAACAAGGGCCTAGCGTCTGCAAAATTCAAGAACAAGGGCCTAGCGTCTGCAAAATTTCAAGAACAAGGGCCTAGCGTCTGCAAAATTTCAAAGAACAAGGGCCTAGCGTCTGCAAAATTGAAAGAACAAGGGCCTAGCGTCTGCAAAAATTCAAGAACAAGGGCCTAGCGTCTGCAAAATTGCAAGAACAAGGGCCTAGCGTCTGCAAAAATTCAAGAACAAGGGCCTAGCGTCTGCAAAAATTCAAGAACAAGGGCCTAGCGTCTGCAAAATAGCAAGAACAAGGGCCTAGCGTCTGCAAAATTCAAGAACAAGGGCCTAGCGTCTGCAAAAATGCAAGAACAAGGGCCTAGCGTCTGCAAAATTGCAAGAACAAGGGCCTAGCGTCTGCAAAATTCAAGAACAAGGGCCTAGCGTCTGCAAAATTCAAGAACAAGGGCCTAGCGTCTGCAAAAATTCAAGAACAAGGGCCTAGCGTCTGCAAAAATTCAAGAACAAGGGCCTAGCGTCTGCAAAATTCAAGAACAAGGGCCTAGCGTCTGCAAAAATTCAAGAACAAGGGCCTAGCGTCTGCAAAAATTCAAGAACAAGGGCCTAGCGTCTGCAAAATTGCAAGAACAAGGGCCTAGCGTCTGCAAAATAGCAAGAACAAGGGCCTAGCGTCTGCAAAAATTCAAGAACAAGGGCCTAGCGTCTGCAAAATTCAAGAACAAGGGCCTAGCGTCTGCAAAAATGCAAGAACAAGGGCCTAGCGTCTGCAAAAATTCAAGAACAAGGGCCTAGCGTCTGCAAAAATTCAAGAACAAGGGCCTAGCGTCTGCAAAATTGCAAGAACAAGGGCCTAGCGTCTGCAAAAATTCAAGAACAAGGCCTAGCGTCTGCAAAATTCAAGAACAAGGGCCTAGCGTCTGCAAAAATTCAAGAACAAGGGCCTAGCGTCTGCAAAAATTCAAGAACAAGGGCCTAGCGTCTGCAAAATTTCAAGAACAAGGGCCTAGCGTCTGCAAAAATGCAAGAACAAGGGCCTAGCGTCTGCAAAATTCAAGAACAAGGGCCTAGCATCTGCAAAATTGCAAGAACAAGGGCCTAGCGTCTGCAAAAATTCAAGAACAAGGGCCTAGCGTCTGCAAAATTGCAAGAACAAGGGCCTAGCGTCTGCAAAATTCAAGAACAAGGGCCTAGCGTCTGCAAAATTCAAGAACAAGGGCCTAGCGTCTGCAAAAATTCAAGAACAAGGGCCTAGCGTCTGCAAAAATTCAAGAACAAGGCCTAGCGTCTGCAAAATTGCAAGAACAAGGGCCTAGCGTCTGCAAAATTCAAGAACAAGGGCCTAGCGTCTGCAAAATTCAAGAACAAGGGCCTAGCGTCTGCAAAATTGCAAGAACAAGGGCCTAGCGTCTGCAAAATTCAAGAACAAGGGCCTAGCGTCTGCAAAATTGCAAGAACAAGGGCCTAGCGTCTGCAAAATTCAAGAACAAGGGCCTAGCGTCTGCAAAAATGCAAGAACAAGGGCCTAGCGTCTGCAAAATTGCAAGAACAAGGGCCTAGCGTCTGCAAAATTGCAAGAACAAGGGCCTAGCGTCTGCAAAAATTCAAGAACAAGGGCCTAGCGTCTGCAAAATTGCAAGAACAAGGGCCTAGCGTCTGCAAAATTCAAGAACAAGGGCCTAGCGTCGGCAAAAATTCAAGAACAAGGGCCTAGCGTCTGCAAAATTGCAAGAACAAGGGCCTAGCGTCTGCAAAAATTCAAGAACAAGGGCCTAGCGTCTGCAAAATTCAAGAACAAGGGCCTAGCGTCTGCAAAAATTCAAGAACAAGGGCCTAGCGTCTGCAAAAATTCAAGAACAAGGGCCTAGCGTCTGCAAAATTCAAGAACAAGGGCCTAGCGTCTGCAAAAATTCAAGAACAAGGGCCTAGCGTCTGCAAAATTCAAGAACAAGGGCCTAGCGTCTGCAAAATTGCAAGAACAAGGGCCTAGCGTCTGCAAAAATTCAAGAACAAGGGCCTAGCGTCTGCAAAAATTCAAGAACAAGGGCCTAGCGTCAGCAAAATTGCAAGAACAAAGGCCTAGCGTCTGCAAAATTCAAGAACAAGGGCCTAGCGTCTGCAAAAATTTAAGAACAAGGGCCTAGCGTCTGCAAAATTCAAGAACAAGGGCCTAGCGTCTGCAAAATTCAAGAACAAGGGCCTAGCGTCTGCAAAATTTCAAGAACAAGGGCCTAGCGTCTGCAAAATTGCAAGAACAAGGGCCAGCGTCTGCAAAACCTAGCGTCTGCACAAATTCAAGAACAAGGGCCTAGCGTCTGCAAAATTCAAGAACAAGGGCCTAGCGTCTGCAAAATTGCAAGAACAAGGGCCTAGCGTCTGCAAAATTCAAGAACAAGGGCCTAGCGTCTGCAAAAATTCAAGAACAAGGGCCTAGCGTCTGCAAAATTCAAGAACAAGGGCCTAGCGTCTGTAAAAAATCAAGAACAAGGGCCTAGCGTCTGCAAAATTCAAGAACAAGGGCCTAGCGTCTGCAAAAATTCAAGAACAAGGGCCTAGCGTCTGCAAAATTGCAAGAACAAGGGCCTAGCGTCTGCAAAAATTCAAGAACAAGGGCCTAGCGTCTGCAAAAATTCAAGAACAAGGGCCTAGCGTCTGCAAAATTGCAAGAACAAGGGCCTAGCGTCTGCAAAAATTCAAGAACAAGGGCCTAGCGTCTGCAAAAATGCAAGAACAAGGGCCTAGCGTCTGCAAAATTTCAAGAACAAGGGCCTAGCGTCTGCAAAAATTCAAGAACAAGGGCCTAGCGTGTGCAAAATTTCAAGAACAAGGGCCTAGCGTCTGCAAAAATTCAAGAACAAGGGCCTAGCGTCTGCAAAATTCAAGAACAAGGGCCTAGCGTCTGCAAAAATTCAAGAACAAGGCCTAGCGTCTGCAAAAATTCAAGAACAAGGGCCTAGCGTCTGCACAAATTCAAGAACAAGGGCCTAGCGTCTGTAAAAAATCAAGAACAAGGGCCTAGCGTCTGCAAAATTGAAAGAACAAGGGCCTAGCGTCTGCAAATTGCAAGAACAAGGGCCTAGCGTCTGCAAAATTCAAGAACAAGGGCCTAGCGTCTGCAAAAATTCAAGAACAAGGGCCTAGCGTCTGCAAAAATTCAAGAACAAGGGCCTAGCGTCTGCAAAAATTCAAGAACAAGGGCCTAGCGTCTGCAAAATTGAAGAACAAGGGCCTAGCGTCTGCAAAAATGCAAGAACAAGGGCCTAGCGTCTGCAAAATTGCAAGAACAAGGGCCTAGCGTCTGCAAAATTCAAGAACAAAGGCCTAGCGTCTGCAAAAATTCAAGAACAAGGGCCTAGCGTCTGCAAAAATTCAAGAACAAGGGCCTAGCGTCTGCAAAAATTCAAGAACAAGGGCCTAGCGTCTGCAAAATTCAAGAACAAGGGCCTAGCGTCTGCAAAAATTCAAGAACAAGGGCCTAGCGTCTGCAAAATTCAAGAACAAGGGCCTAGCGTCTGCAAAATTCAAGAACAAGGGCCTAGCGTCTGCAAAAATTCAAGAACAAGGGCCTAGCGTCTGCAAAATTGCAAGAACAAGGGCCTAGCGTCTGCAAAAATTCAAGAACAAGGGCCTAGCGTCTGCAAAATTGCAAGAACAAGGGCCTAGCGTCTGCAAAAATTCAAGAACAAGGGCCTAGCGTCTGCAAAAATTCAAGAACAAGGGCCTAGCGTCTGCAAAATTGCAAGAACAAGGGCCTAGCGTCTGCAAAAATTCAAGAACAAGGGCCTAGCGTCTGCAAAAATTTAAGAACAAGGGCCTAGCGTCTGCAAAATTGCAAGAACAAGGGCCTAGCGTCTGCAAAAATTCAAGAACAAGGGCCTAGCGTCTGCAAAATTCAAGAACAAGGGCCTAGCGTCTGCAAAAATTCAAGAACAAGGGCCTAGCGTCTGCAAAATTCAAGAACAAGGGCCTAGCGTCTGCAAAATTGCAAGAACAAGGGCCTAGCGTCTGCAAAAATTCAAGAACAAGGGCTAGCGTCTGCAAAAATTCAAGAACAAGGGCCTAGCGTCTGCAAAATTGCAAGAACAAAGGCCTAGCGTCTGCAAAATTCAAGAACAAAGGCCTAGCGTCTGCAAAATTCAAGAACAAGGGCCTAGCGTCTGCAAAATTGCAAGAACAAGGGCCTAGCGTCTGCAAAAATTCAAGAACAAGGGCCTAGCGTCTGCAAAATTTCAAGAACAAGGGCCTAGCGTCTGCAAAATTGCAAGAACAAGGGCCTAGCGTCTGCAAAATTGCAAGAACAAGGGCCTAGCGTCTGCAAAAATTCAAGAACAAGGGCCTAGCGTCTGCAAAAATTGCAAGAACAAGGGCCTAGCGTCTGCAAAATTGCAAGAACAAGGGCCTAGCGTCTGCAAAAATTCAAGAACAAGGGCCTAGCGTCTGCAAAATTGCAAGAACAAGGGCCTAGCGTCTGCAAAAATTCAAGAACAAGGGCCTAGCGTCTGCAAAATTCAAGAACAAGGGCCTAGCGTCTGCAAAAATTCAAGAACAAGGGCCTAGCGTCTGCAAAATTGCAAGAACAAGGGCCTAGCGTCTGCAAAAATTCAAGAACAAGGGCCTAGCGAGTGCAAAAATTCAAGAACAAGGGCCTAGCGTCTGCAAAATTGCAAGAACAAGGGCCTAGCGTCTGCAAAAATTCAAGAACAAGGGCCTAGCGTCTGCAAAATTCAAGAACAAGGGCCTAGCGTCTGCAAAAATGCAAGAACAAGGCCTAGCGTCTGCAAAAATCAAACAACAA
Organism: Closterium sp. Yama58-4; assembly: GCA_947470075.1. Classification (NCBI taxonomy): domain Eukaryota; kingdom Viridiplantae; phylum Streptophyta; class Zygnematophyceae; order Desmidiales; family Closteriaceae; genus Closterium; species Closterium sp. Yama58-4. The sequence goes on along the minus strand of CANIUD010000891.1, from coordinate 11,838 downwards.
GGGCCTAGCGTCTGCAAAATTTCAAGAACAAGGGCCTAGCGTCTGCAAAATTCAAGAACAAGGGCCTAGCGTCTGCAAAATTCAAGAACAAGGGCCTAGCGTCTGCAAAAATTCAAGAACTAGGGCCTAGCGTCTGCAAAATTGCAAGAACAAGGGCCTAGCGTCTGCAAAATTCAAGAACAAGGGCCTAGCGTCTGCAAAATTCAAGAACAAGGGCCTAGCGTCTGCAAAAATTCAAGAACAAGGCCTAGCGTCTGCAAAAATTCAAGAACAAGGGCCTAGCGTCTGCAAAAATTCAAGAACAAGGGCCTAGCGTCTGGAAAAATTCAAGAACAAGGGCCTAGCGTCTGCAAAATTGCAAGAACAAGGGCCTAGCGTCTGCAAAAATTCAAGAACAAGGGCCTAGCGTCTGCAAAATTGCAAGAACAAGGCCTAGCGTCTGCAAAATTCAAGAACAAGGGCCTAGCGTCTGCAAAATTCAAGAACAAGGGCCTAGCGTCTGCAAAATTGCAAGAACAAGGCCTAGCGTCTGCAAAAATTCAAGAACAAGGGCCTAGCGTCTGCAAAATTCAAGAACAAGGGCCTAGCGAGTGCAAAAATTTCAAGAACAAGGGCCTAGCGTCTGCAAAATTCAAGAACAAGGGCCTAGCGTCTGCAAAAATGCAAGAACAAGGGCCTAGCGTCTGCAAAATTGCAAGAACAAGGGCCTAGCGTCTGTAAAAAATCAAGAACAAGGGCCTAGCGTCTGCAAAATTCAAGAACAAGGGCCTAGCGTCTGCAAAAATTCAAGAACAAGGGCCTAGCCTCGCGTCTGCAAAAATTCAAGAACAAGGGCCTAGCGTCTGCAAAAATTCAAGAACAAGGGCCTAGCGTCTGCAAAATTCAAGAACAAGGGCCTAGCGTCTGCAAAAATTCAAGAACAAGGGCCTAGCGTCTGCAAAATTGCAAGAACAAGGCCTAGCGTCTGCAAAATTCAAGAACAAGGGCCTAGCGTCTGCAAAATTCAAGAACAAGGGCCTAGCGTCTGCAAAAATTCAAGAACAAGGGCCTAGCGTCTGCAAAATTGCAAGAACAAGGGCCTAGCGTCTGCAAAATTCAAGAACAAGGGCCTAGCGTCTGCAAAAATTCAAGAACAAGGGCCTAGCGTCTGCAAAATTGCAAGAACAAGGGCCTAGCGTCTGCAAAAATTCAAGAACAAGGGCTAGCGTCTGCAAAAATTCAAGAACAAGGGCCTAGCGTCTGCAAAAATTCAAGAACAAGGGCCTAGCGTCTGCAAAATTCAAGAACAAGGGCCTAGCGTCTGCAAAATTTCAAGAACAAGGGCCTAGCGTCTGCAAAATTGCAAGAACAAGGGCCTAGCGTCTGCACAAATTCAAGAACAAGGGCCTAGCGTCTGCAAAATTGCAAGAACAAGGCCTAGCGTCTGCAAAAATTCAAGAACAAGGGCCTAGCGTCTGCAAAATAGCAAGAACAAGGGCCTAGCGTCTGCAAAAATTCAAGAACAAGGGCCTAGCGTCTGCAAAAATTCAAGAACAAGGGCCTAGCGTCTGCAAAAATTCAAGAACAAGGGCCTAGCGTCTGCAAAATTCAAGAACAAGGCCTAGCGTCTGCAAAATTGCAAGAACAAGGGCCTAGCGTCTGCAAAAATTCAAGAACAAGGGCCTAGCGTCTGCAAAATTCCAAACAAGGGCCTAGCGTCTGCAAAATTGCAAGAACAAGGGCCTAGCGTCTGCAAAAATTCAAGAACAAGGGCCTAGCGTCTGCAAAAATTCAAGAACAAGGGCCTAGCGTCTGCAAAAATGCAAGAACAAGGGCCTAGCGTCTGCAAAATTCAAGAACAAGGGCCTAGCATCTGCAAAAATGCAAGAACAAGGGCCTAGCGTCTGCAAAAATGCAAGAACAAGGGCCTAGCGTCTGCAAAATTCAAGAACAAGGGCCTAGCGTCTGCAAAAATGCAAGAACAAGGCCTAGCGTCTGCAAAATTGCAAGAACAAGGGCCTAGCGTCTGCAAAAATTCAAGAACAAGGGCCTAGCGTCTGCAAAAATTCCAGAACAAGGGCCTAGCGTCTGCAAAAATTCAAGAACAAGGGCCTAGCGTCTGCAAAAATTCAAAAACAAGGGCCTAGCGTCTGCAAAAAATCAAGAACAAGGGCCTAGCGTCTGCAAAATTGCAAGAACAAGGGCCTAGCGTCTGCAAAAATTCAAGAACAAGGGCCTAGCGTCTGCAAAAATTTAAGAACAAGGGCCTAGCGTCTGCAAAAATTCAAGAACAAGGGCCTAGCGTCTGCAAAAATTCAAGAACAAGGGCCTAGCGTCTGCAAAAATTCAAGAACAAGGGCCTAGCGTCTGCAAAAATTCAAGAACAAGGGCCTAGCGTCTGCAAAATTCAAGAACAAAGGCCTAGCGTCTGCAAAAATTCAAGAACAAGGGCCTAGCGTCTGCAAAATTCAAGAACAAGGGCCTAGCGTCTGCAAAAATTCAAGAACAAGGGCCTAGCGTCTGCAAAAATTCAAGAACAAGGGCCTAGCGTCTGCAAATTGCAAGAACAAGGGCCTAGCGTCTGCAAAAATTCAAGAACAAGGGCCTAGCGTCTGCAAAATTCAAGAACAAGGGCCTAGCGTCTGCAAAAATTCAAGAACAAGGCCTAGCGTCTGCAAAATTCAAGAACAAGGGCCTAGCGTCTGCAAAAATTGCAAGAACAAGGGCCTAGCGTCTGCAAAATTGAAAGAACAAGGGCCTAGCGTCTGCAAAATTCAAGAACAAGGGCCTAGCGTCTGCAAAATTGCAAGAACAAGGGCCTAGCGTCTGCAAAAATTCAAGAACAAGGGCCTAGCGTCTGCAAAATTCAAGAACAAGGGCCTAGCGTCTGCAAAATTCAAGAACAAGGGCCTAGCGTCTGCAAAATTCAAGAACAAGGGCCTAGCGTCTGCAAAATTCAAGAACAAGGGCCTAGCGTCTGCAAAATTGCAAGAACAAGGGCCTAGCGTCTGCACAAATTCAAGAACAAGGGCCTAGCGTCTGCAAAATTCAAGAACAAGGGCCTAGCGTCTGCAAAAATTCAAGAACAAGGGCCTAGCGTCTGCAAAATTGCAAGAACAAGGGCCTAGCGTCTGCAAAAATTCAAGAACAAGGGCCTAGCGTCTGCAAAATTGCAAGAACAAGGGCCTAGCGTCTGCAAAATTCAAGAACAAGGGCCTAGCGTCTGCAAAAATTCAAGAACAAGGGCCTAGCGTCTGCAAAATTCAAGAACAAGGGCCTAGCGTCTGCAAAATTCAAGAACAAGGGCCTAGCGTCTGCAAAATTGCAAGAACAAGGGCCTAGCGTCTGCAAAATTCAAGAACAAGGGCCTAGCGTCTGCAAAATTCAAGAACAAGGGCCTAGCGTCTGCAAAAATTCAAGAACAAGGGCCTAGCGTCTGCAAAAATTCAAGAACAAGGGCCTAGCGTCTGCAAAATTTCAAGAACAAGGGCCTAGCGTCTGCAAAATTCAAGAACAAGGGCCTAGCGTCTGCAAAATTCAAGAACAAGGGCCTAGCGTCTGCAAAATTCAAGAACAAGGGCCTAGCGTCTGCAAAATTCAAGAACAAGGGCCTAGCGTCTGCAAAATTCAAGAACAAGGGCCTAGCGTCTGCAAAAATTCAAGAACAAGGGCCTAGCGTCTGCAAAAATTCAAGAACAAGGGCCTAGCGTCTGCAAAAATTTAAGAACAAGGGCCTAGCGTCTGCAAAAATTCAAGAACAAGGGCCTAGCGTCTGCAAAATTGCAAGAACAAGGGCCTAGCGTCTGCAAAATTCAAGAACAAGGGCCTAGCGTCTGCACAAATTCAAGAACAAGGGCCTAGCGTCTGCAAAATTGCAAGAACAAGGGCCTAGCGTCTGCAAAAATTCAAGAACAAGGGCCTAGCGTCTGCAAAATTGCAAGAACAAGGGCCTAGCGTCTGCAAAATTGCAAGAACAAGGGCCTAGCGTCTGCAAAATTCAAGAACAAGGGCCTAGCGTCTGCAAAAATGCAAGAACAAGGGCCTAGCGTCTGCAAAATTGCAAGAACAAGGGCCTAGCGTCTGCAAAATTCAAGAACAAGGGCCTAGCGTCTGCAAAAATTCAAGAACAAGGGCCTAGCGTCTGCAAAATTGCAAGAACAAGGGCCTAGCGTCTGCAAAAATTCAAGAACAAGGGCCTAGCGTCTGCAAAAATTCAAGAACAAGGGCCTAGCGTCTGTAAAAAATCAAGAACAAGGGCCTAGCGTCTGCAAAAATTCAAGAACAAGGGCCTAGCGTCTGCAAAATTCAAGAACAAGGGCCTAGCGTCTGCAAAATTCAAGAACAAGGGCCTAGCGTCTGTAAAAAATCAAGAACAAGGGCCTAGCGTCTGCAAAAATGCAAGAACAAGGGCCTAGCGTCTGCAAAAATTCAAGAACAAGGGCCTAGCGTCTGCAAAAATTCAAGAACAAGGGCCTAGCGTCTGCAAAATTCAAGAACAAGGGCCTAGCGTCTGCAAAATTCAAGAACAAGGGCCTAGCGTCTGCAAAAATTCAAGAACAAGGGCCTAGCGTCTGCAAAAATTCAAGAACAAGGGCCTAGCGTCTGCAAAATTCAAGAACAAGGGCCTAGCGTCTGCAAAAATTCAAGAACAAGGGCCTAGCGTCTGCAAAAATTCAAGAACAAGGGCCTAGCGTCTGCAAAATTCAAGAACAAGGGCCTAGCGTCTGCAAAAATTCAAGAACAAGGGCCTAGCGTCTGCAAAATTCAAGAACAAGGGCCTAGCGTCTGCAAAATTGCAAGAACAAGGGCCTAGCGTCTGCAAAATTCAAGAACAAGGGCCTAGCGTCTGCAAAATTCAAGAACAAGGGCCTAGCGTCTGCAAAATTGCAAGAACAAGGGCCTAGCGTCTGCAAAAATTCAAGAACAAGGGCCTAGCGTCTGCAAAATTTGCAAGAAGGGCCTAGCGTCTGCAAAATTGCAAGAACAAGGGCCTAGCGTCTGCAAAATTCAAGAACAAGGGCCTAGCGTCTGCAAAATTGCAAGAACAAGGGCCTAGCGTCTGCAAAATTCAAGAACAAGGGCCTAGCGTCTGCAAAATTGCAAGAACAGGGGCCTAGCGTCTGCAAAATTGCAAGAACAAGGGCCTAGCGTCTGCAAAATTCAAGAACAAGGGCCTAGCGTCTGCAAAATTGCAAGAACAAGGGCCTAGCGTCTGCAAAATTCAAGAACAAGGGCCTAGCGTCTGCAAAAATTCAAGAACAAGGGCCTAGCGTCTGCAAAAATTCAAGAACAAGGGCCTAGCGTCTGCAAAATTCAAGAACAAGGGCTAGCGTCTGCAAAAATTCAAGAACAAGGGCCTAGCGTCTGCAAAAATGCAAGAACAAGGGCCTAGCGTCTGCAAAAATTCAAGAACAAGGGCCTAGCGTCTGCAAAATTGCAAGAACAAGGGCCTAGCGTCTGCAAAAATTCAAGAACAAGGGCCTAGCGTCTGCAAAATTCAAGAACAAGGGCCTAGCGTCTGCAAAATTGCAAGAACAAGGGCCTAGCGTCTGCAAAATTCAAGAACAAAGGCCTAGCGTCTGCAAAAATTCAAGAACAAGGGCCTAGCGTCTGCAAAAATTGCAAGAACAAGGGCCTAGCGTCTGCAAAAATTCAAGAACAAGGGCCTAGCGTCTGCAAAATTCAAGAACAAGGGCCTAGCGTCTGCAAAATTGCAAGAACAAGGGCCTAGCGTCTGCAAAAATTCAAGAACAGGGGCCTAGCGTCTGCAAAAATTCAAGAACAAGGGCCTAGCGTCTGCAAAAATTCAAGAACAAGGGCCTAGCGTCTGCAAAATTCAAGAACAAGGGCCTAGCGTCTGTAAAAAATCAAGAACAAGGGCCTAGCGTCTGCAAAATTCAAGAACAAGGGCCTAGCGTCTGGAAAATTTCAAGAACAAGGGCCTAGCGTCTGCAAAATTGCAAGAACAAGGGCCTAGCGTCTGCAAAATTGAAAGAACAAGGGCCTAGCGTCTGCAAAAATTCAAGAACAAGGGCCTAGCGTCTGCAAAATTCAAGAACAAGGGCCTAGCGTCTGCAAAAATTCAAGAACAAGGGCCTAGCGTCTGCAAAATTCAAGAACAAGGGCCTAGCGTCTGCAAATTGCAAGAACAAGGGCCTAGCGTCTGCAAAAATTCAAGAACAAGGGCCTAGCGTCTGCAAAATTGCAAGAACAAGGGCCTAGCGTCTGCAAAATTGCAAGAACAAGGGCCTAGCGTCTGCAAAAATTCAAGAACAAGGCCTAGCGTCTGCAAAATTGCAAGAACAAGGGCCTAGCGTCTGCAAAATTGCAAGAACAAGGGCCTAGCGTCTGCAAAATTCAAGAACAAGGGCCTAGCGTCTGCAAAATTCAAGAACAAGGGCCTAGCGTCTGCAAAATTCAAGAACAAGGGCCTAGCGTCTGCAAAAATTCAAGAACAAGGGCCTAGCGTCTGCAAAAATTCAAGAACAAGGGCCTAGCGTCTGCAAAAATTGCAAGAACAAGGGCCTAGCGTCTGCAAAATTGCAAGAACAAGGGCCTAGCGTCTGCAAAAAGTCAAGAACAAGGGCCTAGCGTCTGCAAAAATTCAAGAAAAAGGGCCTAGCGTCTGCAAAAATTCAAGAACAAGGGCCTAGCGTCTGTAAAAAATCAAGAACAAGGGCCTAGCGTCTGCAAAATTCAAGAACAAGGGCCTAGCGTCTGCAAAAATGCAAGAACAAGGCCTAGCGTCTGCAAAATTGCAAAAACAAGGGCCTAGCGTCTGCAAAATTTCAAGAACAAGGGCCTAGCGTCTGTAAAAAATCAAGAACAAGGGCCTAGCGTCTGCAAAATTCAAGAACAAGGGCCTAGCGTCTGCAAAATTCAAGAACAAGGGCCTAGCGTCTGCAAAAATTTAAGAACAAGGGCCTAGCGTCTGCAAAAATTGCAAGAACAAGGGCCTAGCGTCTGTAAAAAATCAAGAACAAGGGCCTAGCGTCTGCAAAAATTTAAGAACAAGGGCCTAGCGTCTGCAAAATTGCAAGAACAAGGCCTAGCGTCTGCAAAATTCAAGAACAAGGGCCTAGCGTCTGCAAAAATTCAAGAACAAGGGCCTAGCGTCTGCAAAATTCAAGAACAAGGGCCTAGCGTCTGCAAAAATTCAAGAACAAGGGCCTAGCGTCTGCAAAAATTCAAGAACAAGGGCCTAGCGTCTGCAAAATTCAAGAACAAGGGCCTAGCGTCTGCAAAATTCAAGAACAAGGGCCTAGCGTCTGCAAAATTCAAGAAAAAGGGCCTAGCGTCTGCAAAAATTCAAGAACAAGGGCCTAGCGTCTGCAAAATTGCAAGAAGAAGGGCCTAGCGTCTGCAAAATTGCAAGAACAAGGGCCTAGCGTCTGCACAAATTCAAGAACAAGGGCCTAGCGTCTGCAAAATTGCAAGAACAAGGGCCTAGCGTCTGCAAAATTCAAGAACAAGGGCCTAGCGTCTGCAAAAATTCAAGAACAAGGGCCTAGCGTCTGCAAAAATTCAAGAACAAGGGCCTAGCGTCTGCAAAATTCAAGAACAAGGGCCTAGCGTCTGCAAAAATTCAAGAACAAGGGCCTAGCGTCTGCAAAATTGCAAGAACAAGGGCCTAGCGTCTGCAAAATTCAAGAACAAGGGCCTAGCGTCTGCAAAAATTCAAGAACAAGGGCCTAGCGTCTGCAAAAATTGCAAGAACAAGGGCCTAGCGAGTGCAAAAATTCAAGAACAAGGGCCTAGCGTCTGCAAAATTCAAGAACAAGGGCCTAGCGTCTGCAAAATTCAAGAACAAGGGCCTAGCGTCTGCAAAAATTCAAGAACAAGGGCCTAGCGTCTGCAAAAATTCAAGAACAAGGGCCTAGCGTCTGCAAAAATTCAAGAACAAGGGCCTAGCGTCTGCAAAATTCAAGAACAAGGGCCTAGCGTCTGCAAAATTTCAAGAACAAGGGCCTAGCGTCTGCAAAAATTCAAGAACAAGGGCCTAGCGTCTGCAAAAATTCAAGAACAGGGGCCTAGCGTCTGCAAAAATTCAAGAACAAGGGCCTAGCGTCTGCAAAAATTCAAAAACAAGGGCCTAGCGTCTGCAAAAATTCAAGAACAAGGGCCTAGCGTCTGCAAAAATTCAAGAACAAGGGCCTAGCGTCTGCAAAATTGCAAGAAGAAGGGCCTAGCGTCTGCAAAATTGCAAGAACAAGGGCCTAGCGTCTGCAAAAATTCAAGAACAAGGGCCTAGCGTCTGCAAAATTCAAGAACAAGGGCCTAGCGTCTGCAAAATTCAAGAACAAGGGCCTAGCGTCTGCAAAAATTCAAGAACAAGGGCCTAGCGTCTGCAAAAATTCAAGAACAAGGGCCTAGCGTCTGCAAAATTGCAAGAACAAGGGCCTAGCGTCTGCAAAAATTCAAGAACAAGGGCCTAGCGTCTGCAAAATTGCAAGAACAAGGGCCTAGCGTCTGTAAAAAATCAAGAACAAGGGCCTAGCGTCTGCAAAATTCAAGAACAAGGGCCTAGCGTCTGCAAAATTGCAAGAACAAGGGCCTAGCGTCTGCAAAATTTCAAGAACAAGGGCCTAGCGTCTGCAAAATTGCAAGAACAAGGCCTAGCGTCTGCAAAAATGCAAGAACAAGGGCCTAGCGTCTGCAAAATTTCAAGAACAAGGGCCTAGCGTCTGCAAAAATTCAAGAACAAGGGCTAGCGTCTGCAAAAATTCAAGAACAAGGGCCTAGCGTCTGCAAAAATTCAAGAACAAGGGCCTAGCGTCTGCAAAATTTCAAGAACAAGGCCTAGCGTCTGCAAAATTGCAAGAACAAGGGCCTAGCGTCTGTAAAAAATCAAGAACAAGGGCCTAGCGTCTGCAAAATTCAAGAACAAGGGCCTAGCGTCTGCAAAATTTCAAGAACAAGGGCCTAGCGTCTGCAAAAATGCAAGAACAAGGGCCTAGCGTCTGCAAAAATTCAAGAACAAGGGCCTAGCGTCTGCAAAATTGCAAGAACGAGGGCCTAGCGTCTGCAAAATTGCAAGAACAAGGGCCTAGCGTCTGCAAAATTCAAGAACAAGGGCCTAGCGTCTGCAAAATTGCAAGAACAAGGGCCTAGCGTCTGCAAAAATTCAAGAACAAGGGCCTAGCGTCTGTAAAAAATCAAGAACAAGGGCCTAGCGTCTGCAAAAATTCAAGAACAAGGGCCTAGCGTCTGCAAAATTCAAGAACAAGGGCCTAGCGTCTGCAAAAATTCAAGAACAAGGGCCTAGCGTCTGCAAAATTGCAAGAACAAGGGCCTAGCGTCTGCAAAATTCAAGAACAGGGGCCTAGCGTCTGCAAAAATTCAAGAACAAGGGCCTAGCGTCTGCAAAATTCAAGAACAAGGGCCTAGCGTCTGCAAAAATTCAAGAACAAGGGCCTAGCGTCTGCAAAATTCAAGAACAAGGGCCTAGCGTCTGCAAAATTGCAAGAACAAGGCCTAGCGTCTGCAAAAATTCAAGAACAAGGGGCTAGCGTCTGCAAAAATTCAAGAACAAGGCCTAGCGTCTGCAAAAATTCAAGAACAAGGGCCTAGCGTCTGCAAAAATGCAAGAACAAGGGCCTAGCGTCTGCAAAATTTCAAGAACAAGGGCCTAGCGTCTGCAAAATTGCAAGAACAAGGGCCTAGCGTCTGCAAAATTCAAGAAAAAGGGCCTAGCGTCTGCAAAAATTGCAAAAACAAGGGCCTAGCGTCTGCAAAATTCAAGAACAAGGGCCTAGCGTCTGCAAAATTGCAAGAACAAGGGCCTAGCGTCTGCAAAATTCAAGAACAAGGGCCTAGCGTCTGCAAAAATTCAAGAACAAGGGCCTAGCGTCTGCAAAAATTCAAGAACAAGGGCCTAGCGTCTGCAAAAATGCAAGAACAAGGGCCTAGCGTCTGCAAAAATTGCAAGAACAAGGGCCTAGCGTCTGCAAAATTCAAGAACAAGGGCCTAGCGTCTGCAAAAATTCAAGAACAAGGGCCTAGCGTCTGCAAAATTCAAGAACAAGGGCCTAGCGTCTGCAAAAATTCAAGAACAAGGGCCTAGCGTCTGCAAAAATTCAAGAACAAGGGCCTAGCGTCTGTAAAAAATCAAGAACAAGGGCCTAGCGTCTGCAAAAATTCAAGAACAAGGGCCTAGCGTCTGCAAAAATTGCAAGAACAAGGGCCTAGCGTCTGCAAAATTCAAGAACAAGGGCCTAGCGTCTGCAAAATTCAAGAACAAAGGCCTAGCGTCTGCAAAAATTCAAGAAGAAGGGCCTAGCGTCTGCAAAAATTCAAGAACAAGGGCCTAGCGTCTGCAAAATTGCAAGAACAAGGGCCTAGCGTCTGCAAAATTGCAAGAACAAGGGCCTAGCGTCTGCAAAAATTCAAGAACAAGGGCCTAGCGTCTGCAAAAATTCAAGAACAAGGGCCTAGCGTCTGCAAAAATTCAAGAACAAGGGCCTAGCGTCTGCAAAATTGCAAGAACAAGGGCCTAGCGTCTGCAAAAATGCAAGAACAAGGGCCTAGCGTCTGCAAAAATTCAAGAACAAGGGCCTAGCGTCTGCAAAAATTCAAGAACAAGGGCCTAGCGTCTGCAAAAATTGCAAGAACAAGGGCCTAGCGTCTGCAAAAATTCAAGAACAAGGGCCTAGCGTCTGCAAAATTCAAGAACAAGGGCCTAGCGTCTGCAAAATTCAAGAACAAGGGCCTAGCGTCTGCAAAAATTCAAGAACAAGGGCCTAGCGTCTGCAAAAATTCAAGAACAAGGGCCTAGCGTCTGCAAAATTCAAGAACAAGGGCCTAGCGTCTGCAAAAATTCAAGAACAAGGGCCTAGCGTCTGCAAAATTGCAAGAACAAGGGCCTAGCGTCTGCAAAAATTCAAAACAAGGGCCTAGCGTCTGCAAAAATTCAAGAACAAGGGCCTAGCGTCTGCAAAATTGCAAGAACAAGGGCCTAGCGTCTGCAAAAATTCAAGAACAAGGGCCTAGCGTCTGCAAAATTGCAAGAACAAGGGCCTAGCGTCTGCAAAAATTCAAGAACAAGGGCCTAGCGTCTGCAAAATTCAAGAACAAGGGCCTAGCGTCTGTAAAAAATCAAGAACAAGGGCCTAGCGTCTGCAAAATTGCAAGAACAAGGGCCTAGCGTCTGCAAAATTCAAGAACAAGGGCCTAGCGTCTGCAAAATTCAAGAACAAGGGCCTAGCGTCTGCAAAAATTCAAGAACAAGGGCCTAGCGTCTGCAAAATTGCAAGAACAAGGGCCTAGCGTCTGCAAAAATTCAAGAACAAGGGCCTAGCGTCTGCAAAATTCAAGAACAAGGGCCTAGCGTCTGCAAATTGCAAGAACAAGGGCCTAGCGTCTGCAAAAATGCAAGAACAAGGGCCTAGCGTCTGCAAAATTCAAGAACAAGGGCCTAGCGTCTGCAAAATTGCAAGAACAAGGGCCTAGCGTCTGCAAAATTCAAGAACAAGGGCCTAGCGTCTGCAAAAATTCAAGAACAAGGGCCTAGCGTCTGCAAAATTCAGAACAAGGGCCTAGCGTCTGCAAAATTGCAAGAACAAGGGCCTAGCGTCTGCAAAAATTCAAGAACAAGGGCCTAGCGTCTGCAAAAATGCAAGAACAAGGGCCTAGCGTCTGCAAAAATTCAAGAACAAGGCCTAGCGTCTGCAAAATTCAAGAACAAGGGCCTAGCGTCTGCAAAAATTCAAGAACAAGGGCCTAGCGTCTGCAAAATTCAAGAACAAGGGCCTAGCGTCTGCAAAATTGCAAGAACAAGGGCCTAGCGTCTGCAAAAATTCAAGAACAAGGCCTAGCGTCTGCAAAAATTCAAGAACAAGGGCCTAGCGTCTGCAAAATTCA